>JABBOT010000002.1:8535356-8877576 GCA_016165875.1 Acanthopleura granulata
TTCACCTCCTTTGTTTGCAGGATTTATGGTTTGCTTTCCACGATATTGTCCAAGGTTTGCTGACGTTGAATGGCGATGATGACTCTAATGACAGTACGGAAATAGGTATGGCTAATGTATATAACTGTGTTACCTATTAAATAAATGTATTGTTTGTCAAAACGAGATTTATTTCCTTTCACCTACATAAATATTTTTGTTTGTTTTTTGTATGTTTTGATACGAGTAATCTAAATATCTTAACAGATGAGGTTAGGGTTAAATTTTTAACATTGGCAAACATAACGACCTAGTTTTGTACTTTTTAATTATTTGGTTCCACTAAAAAGTTGATCTGAATGAATTTCATGTCATAAATGCATTCCATGCTTTTTTGTGTGTGTGAAGATTCCAGTGTGTTTTACAACCCGCCTGCAATAAGCGTAGACAAGCCAGCTGCCTTTGGCCTGTGGTTGATGGTTCAGATTGCTCCCCTGTTTGCCTATGATGACAGGGGGCAGTATATTCTGCTGGTAGGTGCAGCCTACATAATTGGTTATGATAATTTAACGTTGTACTGAAATATGAATGTATTACAGATTTTGTAATTAAAGTCTGTTTCTATTTGCTTTTGTGATATTACTTTCTTGGATTATTCTTCAGTGCAGTGTGCTGACCAGACAGCAGATAAGGCCTATTTGACCAGTCATAAACAATTTGTTGAACAGGAGCCACCCCCCCATACATAATGTATTCATTACACATGTTGCTAACAGAAGTTTGCCTTGTATTAGGTGTTTCAGTTCTTGAACTTTGTAAAGCAGTTTATTTATTTAAAGGGAGTTAGATACGGTAAATTTTCTTGTTTTGTGATGTTAGAGATGTGTAAATTAACTGTTTGTGATTATTTTCTTCTGATTTCAGTCAGGACTTCACAGTAATTACCCACTAGCACAGACTCTCGTCAAGGCCTGCCTCACATCTGTAAGTGAAATGTGAACTGCCACTATGCATATACACAATAACTGTTTACTTCACTAATTTGTTTCACCATTCTTAACACTGTTTTGCTACTCTAAAGCTGGTAAGTTCTCATAGTGGAGAATACTGAACAGCATTGCTGTGGAAAATGTCTTAACCTGGAAAGTTACTTGACAAGTTTCTTGACATAGACCATAGCCTAGCAAGAGCTGGGTTTAAATTCATACATGTTGTCAGTCAGCAGCTGCGTGTTTACAACAAGAACGCATTAGATCGTGCACAAAATATAATGATACTCAATGTGCCTATAGTCGCAAGTGAGATAACACATGGTATATCCAGGATTCGTTACCATGGAAATGTTTCTCAGATCATTTAAACATGAATACTGTGATTCTTTTACTTTTTAAGATAGACGTTAGTAGTGCTGAAAGCAAAAATTTATATGTCCTTAGCAGTTTTGGGGGGAAAAGTATAGGTATGCTGTTCATTGGATGGACCAACCATGTGAGAAAAGGAAAACTGAGGATTCATGTTACAATTACATTTATTTATGCTGGCTAAAATAAAGAGACCAGATTTCCCCAAAATTGGAAGAATTAGGGTATACCAGTGTAACATAAAAATGCACTGCTGCCTTCAGCAAAGTATAATTTTGTGTCAGCTGATAAGGTGCCATTCCCTCAGTTGAAATACATCCCTTTTCAGTCTGCATATGAACATATAGGAAGCTGTGAAGGAGTTGGTGCTGAGATTGTACTATGCGCTGCATAGTAACAAGTTCCGCAGCTAGAACTTTAAGCTATCACCAAAGTAGGATTTATTAAACCATGGTATTCAGATTGTGTATTCAACAACATTTATCATTTCATTTGTGTATACAACAACATTAATCAGATCATGAAATTAAACTCCTTTCTCGTCTCCAGCCCAGTGTTGATGAGTCACAGCTGCAGCGCTATCTCAAATGCTGTGTTAAACTGTCACATCTGTGGGAACCTAATGTTACCATGGTGATGACCTTGTGGGACTATTTTTCTGGAAAGCTGGTAAGTGTTCTTAGACGTAGCACACATTTATGTCCAAATTCTCATATAAATGCCTTGAAATTTAGAAATGTATTAAGTTAGCAAGACTCCCAATAGTGATAGCCATAAACTTAGTCACTGTAGATTTAGATTTAGAAAACTTACCCATGTAAAAAAGAATGAAAAAAAAAGCAACATGAATTATTGGTTTTGATTTCATTTTCAAACAAGTATGATATCAATTTGATTTATAAACTCACTCAAGTCAGCATTAAATGGTTTGTCTCTTCAGAACAACAATTTCCAAGTGGCATCATTGGGAATACAGGGCCTTGCATCTATAAGGTTTGTATTACCAACACATTGGAAACATTGGTTTGAGTTGATGTTTCCAAAACATTGCAGTGTTCGTCTTATGTACTCATCTTATGACTTGATTTCCAAGTAGAATTTGAAAAAAAAAAAAAAATCCATTATATTCATTTTTTTTATAGGTTTTTTTTTCCATTTTAATAGTTTTTTAAGCATTATTCCGTGATTTTCTCTGTGCATAATAAATGCTGGTTATTTGTAAGACAAAATTTTCTGGACAGAAAATTTGATTCTAACTCCTGTTATTTATGACACACCTTGTTATTTACCTCCAGGAAAACGGCCATCTCTTTCCTTACTCAATGCAAAAGCCTGACACAAAGGTAAAATGAGAATGAATATTAAAAAGAACTGGTTTAACTAATGAACTTTACATAGACTTGTGACAATGACAAAAAATATTTTATTATTTGGTTTAAAAAAAGTACTTGTGTTTGAAATGTTATCTCCTTACACCATTGAGGTACATAATTCTTAACTTGTATATCAGTGCTTCTGTCGAGCAGGGTTAATGTAGTAAATTTTAGTTACGTGTGGCTGAAAACAGGACGGTAGGAGATGGATGTATTACCATTTTCAGAGAGGATATTTTACGACGCCTTGAGCAGGAGAACAGCTTCAGTCTGTTCCTGCACATCTTGTCTGATCACCTACAGCGTTTCCTAGAACGAGGCTCCACGCAGGAGTGGAGACAACTCAAAGGCAGGTACGTAACATAACAACCAACCGTTTAACTGGGCTGGACAACATTTAGCCCAAAGATACTTTGCCTTACCCCATTTGGGTACACCTGCTGAGGTGGCTCCTCGTGTGAAGATATATGTGCCATATGTGTGGAAGTTTCTCACTTGCAATTGCTGGTTTCCGCCAGGTCCTCTGGTTTTCTCACTTGCCAGTTCCTGGTTTTCACCAGGTCCTCTGGTTTTCTCACTTGCCAGTTCCTGGTTTTCACCAGGTCCTCTGGTTTTCTCACTTGCCAATTCCTTATTATCACCAGATCCTCTGGTTTTCTCACTTGCCAGTTCCTGGTTTTCACCAGGTCCTCTGGTTTTCTCACTTGCCAATTCCTTATTATCACCAGATCCTCTGGTTTTCTCACTTGCCAGTTCCTGGTTTTCACCAGGTCCTCTGGTTTTCTCACTTGCCAGTTCCTGGTTTTCACCAGGTCCTCTGGTTTTCTCACTTGCCAATTCCTTATTATCACGAATCCTCTGTGGTTTCTCACTTGCCAGTTCTGGTTTCACCAGGTCCTCTGGTTTTTCTCACTTGCCAATTCCTTGTATCTGGTTTTCTCACTTGCCAGTTCCTGGTTTTCACCAGGTCCTCTGGTTTTCTCACTTGCCAATTCCTTATTATCACCAGATCCTCTGGTTTTCTCACTTGCCAGTTCCTGGTTTTCACCAGGTCCTCTGGTTTTCTCACTTGCCAGTTCCTGGTTTTCACCAGGTCCTCTGGTTTTCTCACTTGCCAGTTCCTGGTTTTCACCAGGTCCTCTGGTTTTCTCACTTGCCAGTTCCTGGTTTTCACCAGGTCCTCTGGTTTTCTCACTTGCCAATTCCTTATTATCACCAGATCCTCTGGTTTTCTCACTTGCCAGTTCCTGGTTTTCACCAGGTCCTCTGGTTTTCTCACTTGCCAGTTCCTGGTTTTCACCAGGTCCTCTGGTTTTCTCACTTGCCAGTTCCTGGTTTTCACCAGGTCCTCTGGTTTTCTCACTTGCCCATGGAACTGACTACTAATAGCATAAGTGAAGGATTCTTTAGTATGACAAACACCACTCAATCAATCAACCAATCATAATGCAAAGCCCAGACTGACATCCTCTTGATGTCAGCAGCTGTGTTGGTCATGTGTACTTATTTTGTAAAGTTCTATGGGATACAAGAAGTGCATCTGCTGTAATTTTTTATATGGCATGTATGATAACTACAACTTAGCAGTGTCAGAGCAAAGAGCTTTTTCTGTTTGCTCAGAAGAGTTATCTTGAATCTTTAAAATCTTTTAAATGGTCACAATTCTATGCTTAATAGGTGTCTATGGTTTAGTACAAATGCAACATGCCATAACTACAAGTTATGTAAAGTGTAACTCCATGTAAATTATGTTGTGACAGGATATTTTCTAAATTCCACACCCGCCGTATGCAGGAGTTGAGCGAGACAGGACTGAACAACCTCTCCAAGCTGTTCCTCACCCTGATGCTGGTGGTGAAGACTGATTTAGACACTATGGTGAGTATCACCCAGACAATTGTAACAGGACTGAACAAGCTGACCAAGCTGTTCCTCACCCTGATGTTGGTGGTGAAGACTGATTTAGACACTATGGTGAGTATCACCCAGACAATTGTAACAGGACTGAACAACCTTACCAAGCTGTTCCTCACCCTGATGCTGGTGGTGAAGACTGATTTAGACACTATGGTGAGTATCACCCAGACAATTATAACAGGACTGAACAAGCTCACCAAGCTATTCCTCACCCTGATGCTGGTGGTGAAGACTGATTTAGACACTATGGTGAGTATCACCCAGACAATTATAACAGGACTGAACAACCTTACCAAGCTGTTCCTCACCCTGATGCTGGTGGTGAAGGCTGATTTAGACACTATGGTGAGTATCACCCAGACAATTATAACAGGACTGAACAAGCTCACCAAGCTGTTAAAAACCTTGTGCTGGTGGTGAAGGCTGATTTAGACACTATGGTGAGTATCACCCAGACAATTATAACAGGACTGAACAAGCTCACCAAGCTGTTCCTCACCCTGATGCTGGTGGTGAAGACTGATTTAGACACTATGGTGAGTATCACCCAGACAATTATAACAGGACTGAACAAGCTGACCAAGCTGTTCCTCACCCTGATGCTGGTGGTGAAGACTGATTTAGACACTATGGTGAGTATCACCCAGACAATTGTAACAGGACTGAACAAGCTGACCAAGCTGTTCCTCACCCTGATGCTGGTGGTGAAGGCTGATTTAGACACTATGGTGAGTATCACCAAGACAATTATAACAGGACTGAACAAGCTGACCAAGCTGTTCCTCACCCTGATGCTGGTGGTGAAGACTGATTTAGACACTATGGTGAGTATCACCCAGACAATTATAACAGGACTGAACAAGCTGACCAAGCTGTTCCTCACCCTGATGCTGGTGGTGAAGGCTGATTTAGACACTATGGTGAGTATCACCCAGACAATTATAACAGGACTGAACAAGCTGACCAAGCTGTTCCTCACCCTGATGCTGGTGGTGAAGACTGATTTAGACACTATGGTGAGTATCACCCAGACAATTATAACAGGACTGAACAAGCTGACCAAGCTGTTCCTCACCCTGATGCTGGTGGTGAAGGCTGATTTAGACACTATGGTGAGTATCACCCAGACAATTATAACAGGACTGAACAAGCTGACCAAGCTGTTCCTCACCCTGATGCTGGTGGTGAAGACTGATTTAGACACTATGGTGAGTATCACCCAGACAATTATAACAGGACTGAACAAGCTGACCAAGCTGTTCCTCACCCTGATGCTGGTGGTGAAGACTGATTTAGACACTATGGTGAGTATCACCCAGACAATTATAACAGGACTGAACAAGCTCTCCAAGCTGTTCCTCATCCTGATGCTGGTGGTGAAGACTGATTTAGACACTATGGTGAGTATCACCCAGACAATTGTAACAGGACTGAACAAGCTCACCAAGCTGTTCCTCACCCTGATGCTGGTGGTCAAGGCTGACTTAAACAATAAGTCTGCCTTAGTGTTTTTCCTGAAGTTTTGGTATATTGAGCAGTGAGTTTTGTGTAAGTTTTTAGATATATCTGAACTCATTGAAGACATTGGAAATACACACAGGGTGAGAAATGTTTGAATTACACTGTATACATTGGTAGTAATTAAGAGTTTAATTGCTTGATGTCCCTCTGTCCATAATTACTCTACATTTGTGTTACAGGTAAACAAACTGTGTGCCTTTTATGAACTGCTGGATTTCTCTGTGCTGGACACAAAGAGAAAGAGGGCTATATGGAAAGGAATGTTTTCATTGGTTATTATTCATCTGGAGAAAAAACAAGACCTGTCATTCTTGGCTGAGAAAATGTCAACATCTTTCAATGCTTGCTGCAGGTTTGTCTTATGAAGTTTTCTTTTCCTCATTCTTGTCTTTGTATCAACTTTTATAGATGACTAAAGACGGATAAGTAAATTAGATGTTTGCTTCAAAGACGGTTTATGACAATCAAGAATAGCAGTTTGTTTCATGCCATTTCAGCATTAATTTGAGTCGTTTGCCTTGAAAGGCAGTCATTATTTCATTTTTCATTGAATGGATCTGATTTGCAACTTAAATTATAAGCAAGGATGTGACATTTATGGTTTCAGCACAGCCATCTGTGAGAATCCCAAAGTATTCTGCTTTACATAGCCGTATTTTATTCTCTTCTTAAGTTGCCGTGGTAACATTGATGGTTGTCAAGTGTGTGAGCATAATGGTTTTTCATGGTATGGTGAAAAGCACAGTCGCCTCCTGTTCAACAAATCTGCCTCTGTAAAGTAAACAGAAATGTCACTCATTGGAATACAATTGAGGAAGAAGAGTTTGGGTTGAGGGTGCCTTTTGCACCCTGTTGTACCAACACGCAAGTGCTGAAGTAAACACTTCCATGGTAATGTTGATTGTTGTGAAGTGCGTGGGTAGAAGATTTTTGACAATGTCACCGGGACAAATCTGCCTACTGTATGTGAAAGTAAGCATAAAATGTCACTGATGGATCTATGGGTGAGGCTTAATGTTGTTGTTGTGCATGGTCTGCTAGCACATGAAGATTTACTCACCTTAGACCCCCTGGAGTGCAATCTGTGCCTTGGGCGAACAGGATTTGTTCATGTCTAGGTGTACAGTTATCCACCAAATATGTGTTAGCTGTAATCTATTATTTGTGTTTTGCCAGTGAATTCTGTCAGCCTAACCTGGACAGTGCACAGAAACACAAGGTGTGGGAACTGCTGTCCTTCTACCTGGAGAATCTGAGTGATGTCCTGGATCAAAGTTCACAAATTCACCTCTCACAGCACAAACTTACAGGTAATGGGCCCCAGAAATAAGGCAGTACCCAAACCTTGACAGATGAAAAGGCTGTGAAAAATGTTACCATGGTTAATTTTATGAATGCAGTATCCCTCAGTTCTATACTCTGTATGTATTTTGCAGCCAATGCAACAAATGTCATTTTTAAAGTGGCCAGATGTAAAATTCACAGCCAATCCAACCAAATGGAGAACAGAAATAAATTTGTATTCACCAAGTGTTTGTGATGGAAGTTAAATAATTTAAATATAGTTTTCAAGTCTCTTTTGTCAGGTCGAGGCATATCTCAGATTTTGCCTGAGTGTAGTGAGAATGAGCTCCATCATGTCCTGTCTACCTGCCTGAATATCTTAACAAATGTCAGGTAAGAGGACAGTCACGTTTGTTCTAGGATATGATAAAATCATTGCAACTCTTTTATGAAAGTGGCTGTAGGCTGTTTCTTTGTCAGTGATGATCTTTACAGGTTATTGGTTTGTTTCTCTTGATTTTTTGCCATATAGACATTACCAATTCTTTTCAGGTGTTAAGATGGTGTTATGTTGATAAAATCTGAGAGATGTTTTCCTTTGCAAGGAAGTTGCCTTTAGAGCGGTTACTTGCATGAAGCTGACTGCTATGTCTAAACTGTTAGGAGACTTGTTTGGAATCTGCTGATGGTTGTGTGCACTTTTGTTTGACAAAATCTTCATGATGAGATTAAGTGAAATTAGTTATGACAAGAATCAGTTTTGTCTGATAAGCCATTCTGTTTTGGGTTTTTTTTTTTCTCAGAAATTTCTGTTCAGCACAAAGCCAGGATGCATCTGTTGTTGATGGAGCCAGAGGTAAGCCAAATTTGGTGACCGAATTATCAGTTTCTTTGTTGCTGTTCTTAGCTTGAGTATTTGTGTTAGAGCGTGTCCTTTGCTGAAGTTGTCCATATTACCATGCACCTCACAAGCACCCAGCTATATGATATTATAAATCTGCACCCAAGATGGCTGGAAAAGCATGGATTCCCCAAAAATGAACAAGCTTGTCAGTAAATCATTTATGAGTTTTGAAATATTTGCTTATTATTTATATCACAAATCAAGGCACTGTGCCTGTAATATATACATTTAACTTGCATAATTATCCAGTCTAACTGGTATTTGTTTGTTACAGCCTGGATTGACATCCTTTGGCAGAGTGTGTACCCGTTCTGTAAGAGTCATGCCACCACCCTGACTCCACCCCCAGAACTGGCTGACCTCTCTGCTTGCCTCTGTATGGCCACAGCAGAAATGTAATGCCAAGGCAAACCATCTTTGTCATACCAGCAATTCACAAACTCAGAAAACACTGACAGTTTTTTTTATCAAGTTTATCAGTTGTTTTTTTTTTTTTTCAGAATGTAACAGTACTTTTGCCTTCTGTAAACAAAAGTTAGAAGATAAATTATTGCAGAAGGCCTTGCCTCACATATTTGCCTTATACATTATCATTGTCATAATATGTGTCAAATTTGACGATTAACATAAAGATCAAGATTTATCAAGATAAATGATAAATAACACAAGACCAGCAAAATGTCATGACAGTTTCCATGGTCAGTTCATTTTTAACTACATATAATACGCGATTCTAAAATCATCCAGAGCCTTGCTAGGTGACTGGGCATGGAAAACCAGAAGACTTTACGCTGTGTTGTTTTGTAAATTTAAAATGATGCCCAAACTTCCTATCAGTCCTGCAAAAAGTCTGTTTTTATTATTACAGAGGAGAAGATAGCCAGTCAGTGTGCAGTATTTTTCAGTATTTTGCACTGAGTGAAGATGTGAATGTGAGGTAGGACTTTTCTGTATGATTTATTTAGTTATTTATTTGATTGCTATTTTATGCCATACTCCAGAATGTTGGGAGAAAACTGGACAGAGCCCAGGAGAAACCCTGCAGTGATCTGCACGTTGCTGTCAGATCTTCTCACATACTTTCCATCCAATATACTAGACTTTTTCAGTATGATATTAAACAACAATATGTTGCATGAACTTTCTCATCATCGTGTATTTGAAAATGCTGAGACTAGGAAGTGAGATGTGGATCAGTGATAAGGTTTGTTAATCCCAACTGTTAGCCCCTTGAGGTGTGGACAAAGTCCTGGCCTTGGACTGATCCAGTCCCTAGATTGATGTGTCTCGTTCTTCAAGTCTTAGTGACATATGTGGGAAAATTCATCAGTAACTTGCCAGAGCTCTGTGGTTTATTCCAGACTCTTCAATTTTCTTTATTATAAAAAAAACTGATTACCATTGTGTAAATATAAAACAACATTATTGAGTATTGTGTTGAACCTTATTCAGATAAATAAAATGGTGGCAGAATTTTTTTGTATTTTTTACAGATGTTCCTGCAGATTCCTGAACCATGTCTTACAGAACACACCTGTGCTGAATGCTCTGACACATAGTTTACCTGACTATCAGACCTGTCTAATACAAACCTGGCTCAGATGTGCTTTGCTTTCTCCCTCCATATCACAGGATTGTCTCAATATAAACAGGTGTGTTATCATTCCTTGTGATCCTACATGTATCTCATGGTTTACGTGACTATCAGACCTGGCTCAGGTGTGCTTTGCTCCCCCCCCTTCTCATCACAGGATTGTCACAGTATAAACAGGTGTGTTATTCTTTGTGATCCTACATGTATCACCTGCTTTACCAGACTGTCAAACCGGGATAACTCGAGCTGTTCTTTCTTCCTCCTTTACTATCACACTTCTCAATGTAAACAAGTGTGTTATTACTTATTTTCTATAAGTAACATTTCCTCGAGAAAGATAATGTCATACCTGTTTTTCTTTCATATCCTTACTTTGTTCATTTAGTTTTTGCTTTGACCTCTCGCATACCAGATCATATCTTTACAGAATAATGTGTCAGATGCCTGATGTAAAGGCAGTGTTTGAGACAGCGGAGATGGAACTGCCGGCTGTGCCAGAGACCTCACTACTCCAGTTTTTCAAAGCCATGGGCCGGTGTTACCACAAGGCAGAGGTTTATATATCAAATACTCTCATTTTGATTTAATAAAATGCTGAATTCTAGCATTTCTTAACTGGTGCTTTTAGCTTGGTTATGATTGATTAATCCACCTTATGAGGCCACTAAAGAGATTTTGTGTGAAGTTTGAATAATTCATCAGAAAAAATTAAGTGTTGGGATCAAAAGTATCATTTTATGTCTTGTGTGTGCTTCGTAAATTGCAATTTTACACATTATTAGGTGAAAGCTGTTAGGTAAATATTTTTATATACAGATTCTTGATTTACATGTTCATGTTCAGTTCGTATGGTTGAAAAACACATTTGTCATCTAGTGATAATGACCTGCATTACCGAAAATGGCCGCATGGGTGTGTTACCTCACCAGTGTGTGCACTGCTCTGAGCTGTTTTATTGTCAGCAGCCTTCAAGATTTGGAACACAGTGGTCATTTAGTATTTGAGTTTGAAAACATTCATAGAGAAAGTGAATTTTTGAATATGAATATTCTGTTAGCTTTTTTTTTTTTTAACATGAACCAACTCTGCATTACATCTGGTACTTCAGTAGGTGGTGAAGTATTCTACTTGTGATATCTGGAGGAATACTGGGCCCATAAGTTGAATATTTTTTTGTGTTTTTTATAGAGTTTAATGAACAAGATCACATACAGGACTAAGGCATGCCTGTATTGCCGAGATTTGATTCGCTGTGTGACACCTGTACTGAGGCATTATGGGCCTGCAGAGAGTTTGTCCTCTGTGTATAACATGACAGGACACCTAGTCAAGCACTGTGCTCCTCTCCTCTATGTCAAGGTAAGAAGTGTTAACATGAAAGATACCATGGCTTGAGCTAGCAATGTAGTCAGGAGTGTTATCAGGTACCTGCTGGATGTTTGTGGTTTACTTCTAACACTCTGAATGAATGAACCGCCATCAAATAAATGAAAAATTTCATGGATACGCCATGTAATACCAATTGATTTAATAAATGCATCCTATTTCCTCAGTAATATGCATAGAATTGGACAACTTGTTTTCGGGGGTATTTGCTTTTATTCATTTAGCAATATTTTTGCTATCCTGTTGACCCCTCAGTCTGGTTTTCTCATCCAGGGTGATGCTTTACTCAGTTTAGATGATTCAGCTTGTCAACTCTTGTGTACAGTTTGTTGAATGTACACCTTTCAGGTCGTTTTAGCTCCATTGGAAATATTTGGTTCAGTAGGAGTTCATTCATTTATTTAATCTCAAATATTCCATGCAGTCAACCTATAGCGCAGAAATAGTGTATGTAACAAGCCTGCAAATAGATGCCTGACATTTTATGAAAATACCCCTTTGGTGAAAATGGTAGGACCCAAGATGCCCTTTTACAGTATGTATAACATGGACAGCATGGTCATACCCTTTCATCCAAAGGGGTATTTTCAAAAACGTGAGGCATCTATTTGCAGGCTTGATGTAATAATTTGTCAGAAAGGTTAATAATTTATAGTGATTTTATGTCTGGTACAGTTCATGAATCAGAAATGCTGCTGTATATACATTAGCGTCTTTACTTCAGTCCTAAACCTTTCTTCTCAGTCTCAGCCCGACTGTCCACTGCCAGCCATTATTGACCGCCTGGTGTTACCTCACAGTCTATTTGACCACAGGAAGACTGTCCACCCAAACCTACTGACCACTCTCAGGGAACATCTCCATCTGGTAAAATTACACTTGAGTTGAATTGTTATATGTGTTAATTTATTAAACCTGTGTCATTCCTGAACATAGATCTAGATGTATAATTGGAGTTAAGCTGTGGTTAACTGGCTACCATGCTTAACTTTCAGTCGCTAGGATGCACTGGATGCTTGTTTAATCGCAGATTCGGACATTGACATTTCAAACCTCAACTGTTCTTGGGGGCCTTAGTTCTTCACAGCTCCATCAAAGGGAAATTAATAAGTATATAAATTATGAGTGCCTCTTTTTTCTTTTGTATCAAGTTTGTAGAAGGCCTGGCACAGCTGGACTACAGGAGGGACCCGTACATACAGAGGAGGGTCAAGGACATTCTGGTACAGTTCCTTCAGAGATTTCCCATGGTAAAGTCCTCACGGTTTTATGATTGCAGGATGTTCGCTTGTCCTGAAATGTCATGTCAATATGGAGATGTAAATTGGTTCCTTTTGTTATTAATATCCTACATTTAATATTTAACTTGTTGTAAACGTTTTTACCCATTGCTTGAATAAATACCAACAGATTAAGGATTCATGTGTTTGATTAAGGAACTGGTTCTCTGTTAACCGAAAACAGCGCATTTTTTTTTTCACTTCGTTTAGTCATGCATGAAGTTCTATTGTCTGACACCAAAATGGTAGGCTCTTAGAGCTCACCTTAAGGGTAAAAATTTTCCCCTCTCATCTAAGCATCTTGGACAGATATGCAGAATGAGTTATTCTCGACGCCTTGTGCAGATAGCAGCTGCCTCTCAGAGTATGTATTTATTACCCCTGAGAATGAGGTATTGAAGAAGAATCTGTTCAGTACTTTGTCAACGGTCAGAGGTTTGCCCCAGTTTCTGCTGTCACCATTATGCTGTCGTTCTTGTCATCCTCATTGTCTGCTAGTGTCTGCTGTAGTAGTTAACTTAGCGAATAGGCAATAACAGACAATGAGTGTGGCTAGAACACAAGATAGAACACATGCAATAACAGACAATGAGTGTGGCTAGAACACAAGCAATAACAGACAATGAGTGTGGCTAGAACACAAGCAATAACAGACAATGAGTGTGGCTAGAAGACAAGCAATAACAGACAGTGAGTGTGGCTAGAACACAAGCAATAACAGACAATGAGTGTGGCTAGAACACAAGCAATAACAGACAATGAGTGTGGCTAGAACACAAGCAATAACAGACAATGAGTGTGGCTAGAACACAAGCAATAACAGACAATGAGTGTGGCTAGAACACAAGCACAAATGAACTGTGATTAGGTTGTAGTAGAAGAGCAGAAGCAGCAATTTACTAGAAGTCTTTACAAACACAATAGAAAACATTAAAATTGTCCTGTTTTTGATATTTGTGCAGAGGCCCACCCCAAATCACATCATGGGTTCAGCTCAGTCAGTCCACCCCCTCGTGGTAAGTGAACCATTGCTATAGTTGGTTGTGCCATTGTAAGTTGTATAAATGAGAGATCCCCAGTGTTAATCAAAGCAATCTGATATTTATCAGTCAAACTGCTATATTAGTCGATCAGTGAACTGTTTTTTCTCTTCTTCTCACGGTGATTTTTAAAGACGGTAATACTTTTAAGACATAGTGTTAAAATATGTTTTAATATCATTAATTTGGGGCAGCTTTACATGATGCAAGGATATATCTTTTACATAATTCTTAAGTGGGCACAGAAAAGGTCCGAAGAGACTAAATACAAAAGGCGAGTTAAAAAAAAAAGGTGATGTGCAGATTGGTGTTATTTTCTATTATTAATTGAAGGGGAATTATGTACATATTAGTATACCAGTAATTAAAATATGTGTAATTACATTACTTAGTAAATACATTCCTTGATAACTTTCAGGCTTGCCTTGGAAAAGCTTTGTCGAAAACACCAACTGAGGAAAGTTCAAAATTCAGACAGTTCATCTTGTCCCTAGTTGTGGAGAACTTTTTGAAGGTGACCTCTATGACTCTGCCACCCAACGCTGTCACGGTAACTATTGTAATTCATCATAATTTCAAACATATTAATGAAAATCAAGCAAACTTTGTGAAAAAAGTGCATGTCCTCTATATGGTTTTCAAATTGTATAAAAGAACTTGTTTATTTTAGTTTTATTCGCCCTATCATCTGAAGATAATTGTAGTAGTTAATAATTTGTCCTATGAATGCTAAGATTAATCAACCCAAAAGTGTACAACCAAAATGATTTTATTGCACATATGGTTTTTAGATTTTTTTTTCGTGTGGAAAAGTCATAACATATAATTAATGTAAGCTGACTGACTTTTTGTTTCAGGGCCTTTCCTATATCACTGAAGTATTCAAGAGGACAATGTCCGTGGATGAAATGACAAGGTGGGAATCTTTTCATTGCAGTTAGTGTTTGATTAATAATAACACTTCAGGATCAATCTGGTATATACATCTGTCTGTGTATCAAGGTGTGTGTGTTGTCTTGTAGAGACACTGTGAGCCTGCTGTAGGTGCTACTGGAGATCAGTCTGGTGTGTAAATCTGTCTGTATATTGAGGTGTGTGTGTGTGTTGTCTTGTAGAGACACTGTGAGCCTGCTGTAGGTGCTACTGGAGATCAGTCTGGTGTGTAAATCTGTCTGTATATTGAGGTGTGTGTGTGTGTTGTCTTGTAGAGACACTGTGAGCCTGCTGTAGGTGCTACTGGAGATCAGTCTGGTGTGTAAATCTGTCTGTATATTGAGGTGTGTGTGTGTGTTGTCTTGTAGAGACACTGTGAGAATGCTGTAGGTGCTACTAGAGATCAGTCTGGTGTGTAAATCTGTCTGTATATTGAGGTGTGTGTGTTGTCTTGTAGAGACACTGTGAGCCTGCTGTAGGTGCTACTGGAGATCAGTCTGGTGTGTAAATCTGTCTGTGTATTGAGGTGTGTGTGTTGTCTTGTAGAGACACTGTGAGCCTGCTGTAGGTGCTACTGGAGATTAGTCTGGTGTGTAAATCTGTCTGTGTATTGAGGTGTGTGTGTGTGTTGTCTTGTAGAGACACTGTGAGCCTGCTGTAGGTGCTACTAGAGATCAGTCTGGTGTGTAAATCTGTCTGTATATTGAGGTGTGTGTGTTGTCTTGTAGAGACACTGTGAGCCTGCTGTAGGTGCTACTGGAGATCAGTCTGGTGTGTAAATCTGTCTGTGTATTGAGGTGTGTGGGTTGTCTTGTAGAGACACTGTGAGCCTGCTGTAGGTGCTACTGGAGATCAGTCTGGTGTGTAAATCTGTCTGTGTATTGAGGTGTGTGTGTGTTGTCTTGTAGAGACACTGTGAGCCTGCTGTAGGTGCTACTAGAGATCAGTCTGGTGTGTAAATCTGTCTGTGTATTGAGGTGTGTGTGTTGTCTTGTAGAGACACTGTGAGCCTGCTGTAGGTGCTACTGGAGATCAGTCTGGTACATAAATCTGTCCGTATATTGAGGTGTGTGTGTTGGTTTGTTGTAGAGACACTATTAGCCTGCTGTAGGTGCTGCTGGAGATCAACCTGGTATATAAATCTGTCCGTATATTGAGGTGTGTGTGTTGTTTTGTTGTAGGGACACTGCGAGCCTGCTGGAGGTGCTGCTGGATATCAGTCTGGTAGCTGACAACTCACCCGTCAGAGATCATGTCAACGCTTTACTACAGGTCCTGTTAGAGGCCTGTGCGAAGCGCAGTGATGCACAGCTTACGTAAGTCATGTCCTACCCAAACATCACTGATTTGTGCTCCCACAAAATATCATAAATAACTTTTTTTTCTCTTTATTTAATACATAATTACAATGACAATCATGTATGGAGAAGATAATTGCAGTGTAATACTAAAACTTGTGAAGATATTTCCGTCAAGGTAGAATTGTTTACATTTATTAAACATCATTTATTTTTTTGGAAACATTTCCACCAAGCCAGGCTGTGATTAAGACTGGACAATTGTGTACAACAACAGATGTGTAGATCTAAGCATTATACAACTACATGTACAGTTAGATAATCAAATGTGTTTGTACCAGACTGCTTGACATTGCTATAGTATGCAAATTTTTTTTTCTTGAGTATGGCATAAAACCCTGATCAAATAAACAGATAGATAAATATACACAGTTTCTTAAACATTAACTGCACTGATGGGCAAACTTTTATTCTATGTGGAAATCAAGAATGAAGAACACACTGATCCAGGGTGCCTCATCTGCAGCCTGCATCACACTTCCTAGGGCCAAGCGGTGATGTGATGTTTGGGAACACTTAGATAAGCATTCTGTCATTAAACCTTGTTCGTTAAAGGTTTTGTTTGATGCTGTGTGTGTGTGTTTTAGAGGAGTGATGTTAAGAATAAAGTGCATCAGCACAAGATACAACTTTGTAATGTCTTTATTTCGTTTTGCAGCATTTAGATATTAAACTCTTCATTGTGAGTAAAGTAAAAAAACGTAAGGAAAGCCCGAAAGTACTTGTGTTACTAAACCAACAAATGTCTGGTGAATCATGAGCTGGTAATTGATAATCCTGTCATGTTTTCTAGATTGTCGTTGGTGGGTCCGCTGCAGAGGTTTGTGGAGAAGTATGTGAGGCTGAACGCACCCGGTGTCCTGGGGGGCTCCCTGGAGAGGGTGGCAGTGCTGTACCCAGATCTCCTGGTACAGCTCCTACCCTGGCTCACGGACACCCTGCTGGCCATAGAGAGGAAGAGAGGGGTCGGCAGGGACAAACAACTCAGGTGAAACAATAGTATTGTGTAAAACAGTTTGGCAAGCAATATTTTGGTCCACAAATTTCTGGCTTGCCACAGATCAAGACATGGTGAAAATGTGACCTTTTGTGATATTTAGTACACCAAACAAGCCTTGTTGAGGTGAACAACACGTAAATTGTCTGGATTTTTCCTCTTTGCTTTTCGTTACACGTCATGAACTATGATTTAACATATTCTGGACAAAATAATCGAACAACCAGGTATATTCTAGTATGCAGGGATTGTGCGAATCCCACAGCAAATAGCAATGGAAGGATGGAGAAAGTTGATTTCTGAAAGCTTGTCAATACAATATGGAACTATAGAAGACTGGATCTGTCATAATATTTTATCCTGCCACCAAGCAAAGTTATTCACCTATTTATTCTTAAGAATAGCATTTTCATAGCTGATCTTGCATATTCAGACAACCATCACACAAGTAATGTATTATTTTTGTTCAGTCTTAGTGGATTATAATCTTATAATATTTTTGATGCATACAAAGATGTGTAGTATAATACAGTATTTTTGTACATGTTTAACAAGTATAAACATGAAAGAGAGACATGTCTGCTTAGAGGAAAACGTTAGACATCCAGAAATGGTTGAGATCTTTATCATGAAATAAGTGGTTTCATGTATTTTTATACTTTCTGCTGTCCATTTTATTCTCATTTTTCTTGCAAAATTTTACAGGTCATCATATGTAAAACTACTGAATAACCTGGGAGAGAGAGGAGTGGAGGAGGTGCAGAAATTGGAGACCTCAGATACTGACTGAGAAGATTGGCCATATAAAACTATTTCTGAGGAATGAGATTTTGAAATCGCAATACATGTCAGCATATGGGAAGTCAGCAAGTAACCAACCACAGAAGCAGTATATCAGATACAGCAACTTTTGTAGCAGTACCTTAGTATATTGATTGACTTTTGAACCATCTGGTGAAAGCCTGCCAGTAGACCCTATCACAAAATGTGTACAGAAATGTTGTTTACATGTATGTTGTTCATTATTGCCATTATACGTAAAAAAAATATTTTTTCCTAAATATAAACTTTTATATACATACCTTATGTTGTTGTCTTCTTTTGTATCTAAAACATACATTACTCCTAAAGGAAATAAAGTGAATTGAATGACTCTGTGACAATAGTTTATCCTTGACTTCCAACACTGCTGGAGGTGCTAAGGCAATGAAAGAACAAGCCAAATTACAGTATGATACCATGATACAATATTACCCAGCCCAGATACCTACAATAGTCTATATTGCTTGCACTTGTTTGTATATTTGATCCATGTTTTACGCCACATTCAAAATTACTACACTTAAGTTACATCAGTTTTTTCTTGATGTACATACAATCTGGGGTCCCTCACAGCCACCCATAATCTTAATAGTAATAACTTAATAGTCTTGTATTATGTATTGCACGTCAGCATAACTGATGGGCCAGGAATAACCTGTGTGATGTAGTACATATTTAGTGGTTTGCTTTCTGAAAATGATTAAATTCTTTTCTCTTCTGCCATTGATAGATGACCTAGGTAGAGGAAATAGGGAATATAGTTATTCTGGCTGATTGATATGGTGTACCATGAATTTCTGTGATGATATTGTTCCTGTGAAATGTTTCAAGAATAAAACTTTTCCATCATCATTCAGTATCCATACCTGATTTAAAAATGTAGCTTGATGAGAATATTAAAGAGTACTTTATCTGAAGACCTGAAATAGGATTTTCCATAACTCTTAACATTGGGGTCAATACTAAATGTCCAGGAAAATCGTCAGAGCAAATTTTATTAAAATGTCACCTATGCCTCTGTCTTACATTGCTGGGATTTCCAAAAAGTAGATACAACTAGCATATATACTGCCAACTCCACCTTATGCAAATGTGATTTCTATATGATAATGAACCAATTACAAATGTATATTGCAAGCCACAGGAAAAGTATACTACAGAAGGCCTGAGATCTCCCTCTTTCTTTGGAATAATTCTTCTTGTTATGCAGTGTTTTTTTTTGTTGTTGTTGTTTTTTTTTGTCAACCATGTTCTGGATTTAGCTTAAAAGTTCTAAAATTCACAAGGTTATGATGTACTGAATGTAGTTTCCTCATTTCATCTCGTTTGGTTCTTGAGTGGTGTAAATAAACGTCTAACTCGAAAGTACCACGTGCTCTCATTAGTATTCATAGGTCGCCGGAACCTGACATTTCTAAATTATTTGTATTATAGTATTTTGATATTACCTAATCTGGTGTGATAATTTTAGACATGAAGGCCAAAAATCTTGAAATGATTAACGGAAACCGTGTTGTTTAAGCGACAGTTGGTAAATGTCCACGTGGTCACGTGATTGGCAACATGTAAACATCACCAAGGAGGAAGGCAGTGCGCGGAACACCCATCCAGCGATGTCCAGACGAATTCTTGACGAATATTGACCAGTTTGACGGGTTATCTTTTGACTTCAAGCATTAAAATATGGACAGAGGTAATACGTCGTAAACACTGTATTTTATCACAATGTCAATTATCCAGAATGTTGTCAGTGGAATCATGCTGCTACAACAACAACACCGTGCTTTGTCAGCTATGACGGCCCTAGTTGACCCTCTAGCACAGAGCAGTGACTTATCTTGCCCGACGAAATAAACTAGACTTACAGTTACAAGGCATAAAGTGTATGCAGGGAAAATTATGGCAGTTGACATGTGAAGCATGTGTAGATTTTGTCGATATGGCTTTAAACGCCTTGCATGCAGCAAATATAGTGCCACGGTCAGTGGTTTTAAATTTGCATGACAAACCGACGTAATTTTGTAAAATTAAATCAGGTAATCCGAGATGAAAGCTTTCCTTGTTGAAAAGCTGTTTTCCCTGCTCTGGTTTCGGCTTTAAATCACAAGGGAGGAACGTGAGGTGATTCATTGAGCAAGGTGCAGTATCATGCAAGGTGTGGGCTCAGTCCTGACCTCGAACACAGAATTTATAAATTTCCTCACTCTCATTCTTGATAGGAGTATTTATGACGTGAAATAGTTGACTGTGTTTGTGGGGTCATTTGCACAGGCTTTCATTTCTTGGAGACCACTTGTCATCCACCAGTGGGGTGCGCAATTTGTACATCACCCATGATAATCCAAATGTTGGTGGTTCACCCATGACATTCCAGTTTTCTCCAGCTATCAAACTGACTGCCATCATATAAATACAAACTTCTTGAGCATGGTGGCAAACAACAATTAAATACATTAAGCCATGAGTTTACTCCAGCAGGTTTCATATACTCATTAACCTTACAGCTGTCATATAAGTGGGAAGTTGTTAAGTACTGGCACAACATTAAAGCACTAGTGAATTGCTTTAGATGAAAGCAATTCACTCAAAATGTGGAATTGGATGTCATACAGAAATACTCCTGATAGTTGTGGCCTCCATGTGCAGGATGTCTTATTCGTTCCTGATGTATTGCTTAAAGGAGAAGACCGAGGAAGTATAATGTAAATTGTAGCGAAAAGAGTAAGGTTTGACAATTATGAAAAGATCATCCGATAATTGTTTAGATGTTCTTTAAGAAACATATGCTTCATCACTGTAAACTCACTTAGCTGTTAGAAGACGCTGACATCTTACTGACCCGACGCTGGCTGACTGACGTGAAACGGGACTTTCTCTCTAGCCTCCTCTCTGTATTGGACGTGCCATTTGTGCAGTCAAAAACTGAAACATTCTGGCATCCTGCCAGCTCTTCGTTCTTGTCTGTGCATTGACGAAACAATGGACAGGGGCCAACCATCCGTAATCAAGTTGAATTCACATCCGTATATGAGTAGCGTTATCTGCATTCAAAAGTTAAAATGGTAATGATTTAAGGGCCCGATTCATGTTCATATCCGCTAATCGGACTTTACATAATCCTGCTTTTTGACTGACAAACTTTTCCCAGTCACTATTTTCACAGTTACCTCTCCTTTAACATGGAGCTATTTAATTTTCATGTTTTATGACCTACCTTCAAATGTGTTGCCTCGGAACTAAAAAAATCTAAAAAAATAATGAATGGTTGATCATAAATCTTCAAACTATACTCTTTTTACCACAAATTGCCCAATACTTACTCGGCCTTCTCGTTTAAGACCATCAGTTAATAACTTTTCTACTTTCCTCAGTGTCAGTGAAAGAAAATGTATCAAATTCTGTTTTATTCACCATATATTTAGACCTTTACTCGGCAGCTTGATGTGTGGACACATACATTGTTTTGGACAATGAGCAGAGTTTATCCACGGCCTTATCATCTTTGTGTCTTATCCCTTATCCTGCCTGTTGCTGCTGTAGCCAACATCAATCTGGAGGCATTGACGGAGGAAGGGGAGGAAGAGGAAGCATGGGAGGATCAGAGTAACTTCGGCCGGCTGGCCCCCAGCTACATGGAAGATGATGAGAGCAGTCAGGAGGAAGGACAAGATTCGGTGAGATATGTCACTAACATGGTAATAGTGATTCCTGGTGATTCAGAGCGTGATATTAACGCTGATCTGCTGATCTGAATGCCATGTAAATTGGGTCTGACACTCCAGTAGAGTTAAGTAAGTGGTGGTCCAACTGGTCTGTTACATTTACCAGTGAATAAATAACCATATAAAAATATTGCATATTCTTGATGTTATGCATTTAGATGAAAGTAAGTCGTAAAACAGTTGGATCGTATACTATTTCTTGAGCTTATTTAACTGATGGACCAGCTGTTAAACATTGACGATGACCAGTAGATCTCAAAGGATGCTCTTCCTATTGGTCCATGACATTTTGTAATTTTCTCCTCTGTGGTACCAGTTTGTTTTCTTGAGATGATATGCAAGTACATAGCCACAGCCTGAACTAACTAGGATCTGATGGTCCAGCTATGCTGATAGCATCTTACATCCATTGCCACTTCACCAAGATGATGGATTGTTAAGCTGACAGGAGTATTACACAATGTCTAGGTGTGCTGTTATAATGTAGGGATCAATCATGGATTGTTAAGCAGACAGGAGTATTACACAATGTCTAGGTGTGCTGTTATAATGTAGGGATCAATCATGGATTGTTAAGCAGACAGGAGTATTACACAATGTCTAGGTGTGCTGTTATAATGTAGGGATCAATCATGGATTGTTAAGCAGACAGGAGTATTACACAATGTCTAGGTGTGCTGTTATAATGTAGGGATCAATCATGGATTGTTAAGCAGACAGGAGTATTACACCATGTCTAGGTGTGCTGTTATAATGTAGGGATCAATCATGGATTGTTAAGCAGACAGGAGTATTACACCATGTCTAGGTGTGCTGTTATAATGTAGGGATCAATCATGGATTGTTAAGCAGACAGGAGTATTACACAATGTCTAGGTGTGCTGTTATAATGTAGGGATCAATCATGGATTGTTAAGCAGACAGGAGTATTACACCATGTCTAGGTGTGCTGTTATAATGTAGGGATCAATCATGGATTGTTAAGCAGACAGGAGTATTACACAATGTCTAGGTGTGCTGTTATAATGTAGGGATCAATCATGGATTGTTAAGCAGACAGGAGTATTTCACAATGTCTAGGTGCGCTGTTATAGTGTAGGGATCAATCATGGATTGTTAAGCAGACAGGAGTATTACACCATGTCTAGGTGTGCTGTTATAATGTAGGGATCAATCATGGATTGTTAAGCAGACAGGAGTATTTCACAATGTCTAGGTGTGCTGTTATAATGTAGGGATCAATCATGGATTGTTAAGCAGACAGGAGTATTACACCATGTCTAGGTGCGCTGTTATAATGTAGGGATCAATCATGGATTGTTAAGCAGACAGGAGTATTACACCATGTCTAGGTGCGCTGTTATAATGTAGGGATCAATCATGGATTGTTAAGCAGACAGGAGTATTACACAATGTCTAGGTGCGCTGTTATAATGTAGGGATCAATCATGGATTGTTAAGCAGACAGGAGTATTACACAATGTCTAGGTGTGCTGTTATAATGTAGGGATCAATCATGGATTGTTAAGCAGACAGGAGTATTACACAATGTCTAGGTGTGCTGTTATAATGTAGGGATCAATCATGCAGCACTGTCACACTAGTCACTCTACTCACTCTACTGCCAATTGTAGGAACACATAATCCAACTATTATATGTGAGATGTTTTGTTAGAATTGTTCTGGAATCAGTGAGGTACTATGAGGTGACCTGATAACATTCTCTGCACGTGTGTGTATTTATAACAGTGTGTAACTCAAAAGTGCATGTGTATCGAGTGTCAACTGAGAAACCATTTACAGAAACATTTTCTAAATAAGATGGCTTGTTTTGACCTTTTTTGATCATTCTGTTCATTGTTTTTGTGTGTAACCATATTTCCCCAAATCTGCAATGTTACAAGTAGTGTAAAAGATAGGAAGGTCAGTCTTGTTCTTGGTCATAAACATTTATTACAGTGTCTTGATCATTAGAAAGGATGGCACTTAGAAAAAGGCAGAGTTTCAGGTACATGTATGTGAATATAAAGCATAATCGTTTTATCAGATCTTGTTGTTTTCCGTGTTGTTGATCAGACTGATGATGATGATGACGATGATGTGGGTGCCAGAGAGCCTAACAAGTTTAATAACTTATGTGATGGAGTGATCAGTTCCTTGGCACTGGTCCAGGCAGCTCTTAAAGAGGTACAGCACACAGTAGTCTCTACACAAAACCAGCCACACGAGAACCTTTATTATGGCTCCTCTTTCATGTACTAACATTTCTTAAATGAATTTGTTTTGATGTATGGATGTGTCATTTTTGTAGATTTGTATAAGACTAAATGCTTTGTGAAATTGTTAGGGGAGTATCATGTTGAAGAAACTAAAATACACTGTACATGACTTTTCTGAAGATCTCAAGCCCCATTGGAATAAGCATTACAAGCCCAAGGTAACTTTGAAGTCCATTTTTATGATCTTGATGTGGCCATAGTCAAGTTAACCAAAGTGTGCTGTAGTGTTTGTTACACTTGTCTACAGTTGTTGGAGTTTAAGGATGAGATGCTGCAGCATGCCCTACCCCCAAGCGTTCTGGTCAGGCTGGCCCTAGTCACCAGTAGAGTCTACAGAAGGTGAGGGTAGCCTAGTCTCCTCCCGCCCATCAGTATGAAGGTTTTACACAGGGCACTGTATCCTTCATCCAGACTTTCCCCCAAGTATTGCATATGCAAAACTCATTCAGTTTTAATGGTTTTGCATTGTGAAGTTATCTTTTTAAGAACACGTTAAGATTTCCATCTTGCCCCATTAAATCATTTAATGATTGCCTTTTTGTTGTTTTTGTTTTGTCTTGTTTTTTGTCCGAAAAATGAAATAAGGGCTGTTGGTTGGGTGTGACCCGAAATCATGTGGAATGTCAACATCAGTAACAATTACAATTTACCACATGTTCCACACTTGCATTGCCACTAAAAACCACCTGTGATAAAATATATGTGCATTTCATGGCAGTGGCTGTTTCATGGTGGTATTTATCCTGTTTCCCCGTTCAGTGTGAGTGACCTGCAGATGCCGAGTACCGAGCTGATCCGCATGGTGCGTGTGTACTCCACCCCCTGGGAGGAGAAGAGCACTGCCCTGAAGAAGCTCCACCAGGATTACGAGAGCAAACAGAGACAGCTCAATATTGCCATCAAGCGGCTCCAGCTGGTCGATGCTCATGTAAGTCTACAGGCACACTTCACTTGGCATCAGAGTTTACATTGTTATGGATAAATTCCTCTTTTTTAATGTGGATTTTAGGGGAAAAAATATTACTGACAAGGCTGAAAAATGTGAAAAGGGACAAAGTTATGAGGCCTGTTGGGCATTTAAGTTTTTGCTCCGCTGTCATTATGTATGTCTTGTCACTCACCCTGATGCCTTGACGTAAACTATTTCCTCTAACATTTAGTGGCTTATACACTTTGTATTAGCAAGTTAATCAGATGTGGAGAGTATAACACTGTCAAATGAGAATGTGGACAAACATGAAGTACAAAATTGTATGTATTTTGATGCCCAAACTATATGAAACCAGAAATCACTGAATTGTTTTGTTTGTGATTTATTTTGGATATATATGAAATTTGTGGCAAATGCCGAGACTGTATACATGTAGTTCACTGTTAGATTAGTTTAAACTTGGTTGGATTCCTGTATAGAGACACACATCTGAATATGTATTAGAAATGATTATATTATGCGACATGTTGATCCAGTCAAAGAGGATAGCCAGGGAGAAGCGCTTGATGAACTGGGAAAAGCTCTTCTCCAAACTGACTAGCGCTAAAGGTCATGGGCGTCGATGGAAGTTCCTGATAGAGTCTATAAAAGAGAAGGCCAAATTAGGGTGAGTGTCATTGCTATTTCTGTCACTTGTTGTCAGTTAAAATCTAGAAAATACCATTTTCCAGATGCATCCTGAAGGGGGAATGAAATCGGGTTTTATACTGGTGGAAAGAATCAATCATTATCACCAACAGCAAAACTTCATAGCCAAATAGACAGTAGTAGATTGATTCTGTTTTCATATTACATCTGCCCAGGATGTTATATTTGTGCAGACATTTATGTTTCCGTCTGCCAGCAAGTTTCTGATAAACGTTCGGCAAGGATTTGGATATTTGATGGTGCCCAGGTGGGCCTTAGTCGAAGGACTGGTTGCATATTGGTGGTGATGTATATTGTTAATCAGATCCAGGCATTTAACATATAAACAGTTTCAACTTAAGAGTGTGTTGATGTTGATACAGACTGGAGCATGTTCATGAGTATGCCAGAGCCCTGGAGGAGAGCTCTGATGAGGAGGAGGAGCCAGCTAATGAGGGGGCAGAGAGTCGGTTGTCAGGGAAACAAGGGACAGAACCCTGTCTTGATGATCATGATACAGTGACAGAAGCACCAACGGAGGTCTCAGCCACTCCAGCAGAGAGGGCAGATTCGGTATAAGGGGTCCTTTTCATTTCCCGTTTTTAACTTAATTAATCAGTTTTTCAATTTATTTATTTATTCGGTTGTTATTTAATGCCATTCTCTAGAATTGTTTATTAAATATTGCCTGGCCATACAAGTTCTGTCGTCTGAAGAGCGAGAAAAGCTCTTCTTATACTGTACTGGCTGATTCTCAGCCTTCTTAACTGGTCGATAAGTCAGAATTTGAAGAAATAAACTCTCTTACTCGTTGCTTGCTGCTGGCGATTTTTATGTGTGGTGCTTTATGTAAGTTTCACAGCCATATATTTTCATCATTTCCTGTCCTGTGGACTACTTTGCCATTTCAGGATGAAGAGTCAAAGGACAAGGATACGACGCTGGATGGGAGCGAGCCTGACACTGAGGAGGGAGCGCAGAGCGAGGAACAGACCAGTGAGAAGGCGGGACCTGACATCACCATCACCATGACAGCAGACAGTGACCACTCCTCGGACTATAGCAGATCTGGATCTGCTAAGGTACAGTGTCACAGGGATAGACTCGTTAAACCGTAATAGAGGGCCTCCGTGGCTCAGTCGGTGAGTGCGCTAGCTCAGCGCAATGACCCAGAAGCCTCCCACCAATGCAAGCGCTGTGAGTTCAAGTCCAGCTCATGCTGGCTTCCTTTCTGTCTGTATGCGGGAAGATCTGCCAGCAACGTGCGAATGGTTGTGGGTTTCCCCTGGGCTCCTCCCACCATAATGCTGGCCACTGTCTTAAAACACCAGCATAAAACACCAATCAAATAAATAAATAAAACCGCAATAAGAAACAGTTGCGTTTTTGGAAGGTTGCCATTGCTTTATAGTTGTAATGTCATTGACTTAACCTAGCAGTGGCATTTTTATTTATATACTTTTTTGTATACTGTATTAAATATCCTCTTCATTGAAATTTTGCATTGCACAATCGTATTCCCATTCTTAGTGACTGTGATAAGAACAGTTGAGGAGCTGATGAATACCAACAAAAAAGTGTTACTTTAAAATGGTGCCATGGTTGACTCTTCATAAACGTCACGTATTTTCATTTGGTTTTGTGAGTTGTCCTTTAACAGAAACAGAAAAAAAAAATGCACAAACACTAAAGAACTGTTTTCTGCTGCACGCTCTATGCAGAGGGTGAGGTTTGAAGATTCAGAGTCTCTGCCGATCCTAGAGAAGCCTCCGATGTCAGACCAGTCCACCTGGACACATGAACCAGAGTACGACCGGGGTCTATATGTCAGAGTATACGCCCCACAAGGGCTAAAGGAGGAACAGCTGCGCTGTGTTATCTCCCTTGGTAAGCAGGTCCACAAGTCAGGAGTGCTGGACCCAGAGGAGGACAAGCAGGTAGAAAATGTGGTGAGTTCCTGAATAGGTGAATATGACCTTCAGGCTGCTAACAGTTTTGACTGACTTCATTATGAATGAATGAATGTGTGACAGATAATCCAGTACCATTTAAGAGATGAAGTACGATGAAGGTATTATGGACTAGACTGCCTGAAATGTTTTACTAAAGGTACACCAAATGCTGTTTCTGTAACTTCATGTCGAATAATTTAAAGTATATGTTCTGGCTTCAGCTTTTCTTGGCTTGCTTCACAATAATTTTCTCCATTTTGTTTGTTTTTGATTCAGCCAGAGGAACCAAAAGAAATCAAAGTTAGTTCCAAACCATCCACACCAGCCAAACCTACCACACCGGCAAAGACAGACAAAGGTAAAAATTGAATAATATTAATATACTTTTCAGTACCACCCTAACAATTTTACAGCTACTTTATTCATTTAATAAAAACTGAATTCATAAAAGAAGTAATTCAGATAAAAGCCTTCAGAATGTGTCATCCAACATTTACACTCTATCCTTGGGATGCAAAGTTGACGAAATGATGTAAACATTACAGTCAAATGTGTAAGACTATATGTGTAAGGACTCGGATGTTTATGACCCTCTGGGAGCATTCAGAGATTTATGAGCATTTGTGTTTTCAGGAGAGGAAGCCTCCACAGATGTTGTGGAGGAAATCAAACCTACCAAATAGTGAGTATAATGACTTTTTGAAAGTCGTATGTTTAATAGAAGAAAAACACAAACAATCGAAAAGACAGTAAATTGAATAATTGTTGATTATACTTCTCTAGTGTGTCTAATTGTTTATTCTTTCGATTAATAGCCTTTAATTATTTTTACTATTATTATTTTATGATTTGTTTATTGATTTTTGACAAATGTGTGATGTAATTTTCAATACATCTGCCATAAACATGAAGTTAAAAGTGAAACAGCTTTGTAATAAATCTGTAAATATTTCACTTCAGTTTTTACACATTTTCCATGAACAATGTTGTCTTCTCCAGTTTCGAGGAGTATACCTTTGAGCTCCCTGAAGAAGTGGACCCTGTATCCAAACCATCAGACATCCAACAGCTCCGTGTCGCTGTTAATTATGGTCCTAACGAAGAAATGGTGGCCATGGCAACCATAAGTTATGATGAAATCAAGTCTATGGTAAGGAATATCTTGAGGATATCATTACAGCAATTTTGCATGTCCAGAACATGTTTATCTCATGAATTTACATGAAATTTTCTTTTCAAGAAACAACACCTCAGTGGCCAAAGCCCACAATGATCAATGTCCAGAGGCTAGAGGCTGGTAAGAAGATCCAGGTGACAGTTCTTTGTGGTTAGACTGCAATAATGTAGAAAGCCAATTTAACATGTACAAGGGTACTTCGTGTTTAACAATATGTAAAATTATAAAAAAAATCATCTGTTGATCAGACTTTCCATATTTGCACATGTTCCTGTTCCAGCTTTGTGACCAGCATTTTCCAGCTCTTCCAGCTTTTTCACCAGCATTTTCCAGCTCTGTCAGCTTTTTTACAGCCAGTTACATGGCTGTAACAACTGTGCACTACAGGCTGCTACGGTGGTGTGAAAGTTCAGTCAGTCATATTGCCATTAGTGTTTGTGGTGACACAAAAACAACAACGTGTGGGCATCTAGGAAGGCCAACTTGGCTTTTATAACCATAAAAGCCTGATAAGCCATGATTTGGCAAAACAAAATGAAGGCATGACTCAAGGTGCAATCAAAGACAATGGTCATGCAGCCAGATAAATTGTACCAAAAAAATGATGCATTTGTAGATGAACAAACATAAAGTCATATAATTTCCTGGTTTGGGTACTGTTGCCAGCTGTGGCCTTTAAACCTCTGGTGCCAATTTCTGTGGGTGACTGGTGATAACCAGATGGGCAAAAGATAGTGAAATCTTCTAAATTACTAAATTGTACAACTTTTATGGGTACAAAGGGTTTTTGTGGAATTTATCTCATATCTTGAGTATAGCGATAAACAACCACCAAATAAATAAATGACTAAATAAATAATTGCTGCTTTTGTTTGCAGGAACTACCTACCATAAACCTACCTCCACCAAAGGGTGATGAGCCAAGGCTAGTGGTAGACATGGACGTGACAAATGCTGAGGATACAGGGATAGACATGGGTGACCCTGAGGACAAGTTAAAGGATGTCTCTCCCACCTTAGTGCCCCTGTACTCACTGCGCTCAGGGAAGGGGCCGTGCGGACAAATGCCTATGGTTCTGTACTGGGGTCAGAGGCTAAGACCCAGATCATTCAACAGACAAACTGGTAAACTGTCTCTACCTTTATGGAATTTTTGCCAATTTATTTGATTGGTGATCAGTGCTGTGCTTGAAGATTTTCCACTTATATTATGGCGGCTGGGTTTTGGAGTGAGGAGACCAGAATGTACTCAAAGTACGCCACAGAAAGCTGACAATCCTCCTAAAGTAAAGCTGGATTCTTCTTTCTATTTCTACTCTCTATTTAGAATTAGCTCTTATTATAGATTTGGGTTTGCAGAAAATTATTACTGTACAATTAATGGTCATGTGATAGATGCAAACCTAATAATACATGTATTGGCACACTGTGTTGAAAGAATTTTCTTATTGGTAAATTATTTCAGTATATACATGTATGTAATTGCATGAAAAAAACATTGGATTGGTATAGAGTTTGTCACGTGTTGTCTTATTGTTAGCCCATCATTTGTGGAGTTGTTGTCCAGCATCACATTACAGTTGCATATACTTATGGTCATACATGTATGAAACACAGTGTATTTTGTTCTTGTTATAGGAACAGTGGGCGTGAACGAGCTGGTGTATGATCTGACAGGAATAGACCTAGAGGTGACAACCAAGGAGGATCTGAACAAAGAGTGCCGAGACGAGGCTCTGTCAGCTATAGCCTTTACACCTGAGCCTCACGAGGTAGGTGGTTATGGGAATCTTTTGATCCTAACAAAATGTGCCAAGGTGAGGTTCTGTCAACTAAGTCTTTACACCAGAGCCTCACGAGGTAGGTGGTTTATGGGATTCTTTTGATCTGAGCAGAGAGTGCAGAGATGAGAGTCCTCTGTATGATGGCCGTAGGATATTTGACTAGGGTTTGGCTGTACTGTAGATATACAAATTGTAATTATTGTTGATTCACAGTTCCTGAGCCTAACTTCTATCAGAAATAGTATTTTACTCTGAGATACCAATGGTGGTTGGGTTAAATGTGTAATACCCATAGCCTACTTTCAATTGAACCACAACTGTAAACTTGTTTTTCAGGAGACGGTGACACGAAGGGAGTATGACCACATGATGGAACGGCACAAAGAAGAGCTCATTATGCTTCAGGACGAATATGAGTATGAAAACCAATTAGTTTTTCCATCCATGTCCTATATTTTTGTCTTTTGTCAGCTCTGTGCCAGCCACAGTAAACTACTGATGCTGATTTATGAAATAACGCTGTGGAAGTTTCTGAAAATATGAAGCCATCGTTTCTCTGAAGTTTTAACGTAATTGTTGTCAGGTTCTATGCTGATATCCAAGGTGAAGTAGTTTAGGTAAATGAACTCTATCTGATGGGTTTCTTCTTACGGAAATAAGTTGAATAAGTGAACCCAAGCTTATAGTCACTTCAGCAAGACTTCAGCCATATCATGGTGAGAAAAAGCTGAAAAATGTGAGTATATTATACACCTCATCTGCTATGTGCAGAAAAAAAAGAACCAATCAATCATTTGATAACTTAATCCTGCCTTTCTTTCAGGTCCCGCCTCCAAGGGCTTATGGACAACCTGCGGAACATGCCCACATTGCCGGCCCCGACAGAAACGCTCCATAAGGACGGGTTGAGGTCACATTCTGCGGGAAGTCGGGGTAACCTAGAGAGGCACTCGATCCACACTTCACCCATAAACCTGGACTATAACCATGAGGCAAACAGCCCGGTTAAACAGCCCAGGTAAGGCTTCTCGGGTTCAGCTTTGACATTTTTTACTTGATTCATTTCAGCCCAATATGCCAATGACTGCTGCCATGGCTCCTTTGTACATTAACAATTAAATTGATTTGTTACACAGTTGTTGTTGTTAATAGAAGGACATGTGCAGGTAAGGCTCTTTTTGGTCACAATTTTCTGTTTGCATGGAGCAGCAATGCGTGAAATGATGCATTTGTGCTTGACATATAATAGATGTGAGGGCTGTACATGTAAGTATATTTTGAGGCACAGATAGATTTCGATCTTCTGCTGCATTTTTATTAAGCAAGGGTAAGCTTGTCATGCATCCGTCCAGGGGTGTGTTTGTCAGCTTTGTTTGTAAGACTGTTGAAATTTGGAAGACACTTTCTTACCACTATTGCCAGGATCAGATTGATTGATGACAAAAATTGCTGTTTTTTAGATTTTTACCAGATTTTACCCTTAGATAAGTTGCTTTTGCTCTGAGCAAATTTAAACTATCCAGTATAGGTGGGCATGTTTCTTTGTATTTCCTCCAAACAAGAACTAGTATAGCCATAAGTCTCTTCTTACTCCCTTTACCGTTACCCAATTTGCATTACAGGCCTCCTTCTCATTCAAAGCCAAAGAAGAATTTCAGAGTTGGTCGACCGTTACCAAAGTGGGGAAATGATTTGCCAGAAGACGTAAGTCAGATGTTCAGGTAGTGACGACAGTAAAATTGTTGAATGTAGTTCAATGAGAACAATGGTTTAGGCCACAGGGTATGGAGAATGGAGAGGGGACATATTTTTTAATCCCGAGAGGCAGCGCTAGTGTGAAGCGGGATCTCTATGTATTGTTACATCCAAAACTGATTGTTACACAACATCTTCAATGATTTAAGGTATCGCTTTCTGTTGTGATGTTGTTCTGTTTTTAATGTGACGTCATTATATTAAGCTGGGGATGGAAAATTTGACGTCAATAAAATGGCGACCAGGGTTCTGCTGTCTGACGTTTGCTGGGTACCCATTGAAATTTGGGGCCTGATCTTACGACTCAGCATCAGGCAGGATTTTTGCATTTGACAGCTTTTGAGTGACTGCTTTTTGAACTTTTGAGGGAAATAGTGACACAGTGTATCAAAATTTACAACAGCCATCGCAGTAAAACTGTACCAGTCAACTTGAAGTCGCTAGTTGTGTCACTTGCCAAACGGGCTGGCGGAGCTGCCTATGACCAACGAGACGGACTGTTGTTGCAATAGTAAAGGAAAAGTAAAAGATGTTTGTCAGCTCCATCACCCTGTCAGGAAGGGAGACAACTGCCAGAAAAGTATTTGTAATTACGAAGTTACATCACCATTTGAAATATATGTACGTATAATTCAGCTTGTAGATTTAAAGTGCACTGAAAGTTAAAATGTCTTTCTTGCTCTCTTTAAAAAAATCATAGATAGCTGTGTGACCAAAAAACAACATTTTTGTTCCAGTGAGGTACATGATATAATGTTGTACATGACTAAATTGTGCCATTTGTTGTTGTAGTTTTTGTCCAGGCTGCAGAAGTACGAGGCTGAGACCCAGAAGCACAGACAGGCCCTGAGTGACAAGTTGTGGCAGCAAGTCAGCAGAGACATCGAGCAGAAACTGGCCGGTCAGCATAAGCTGAGTGAGAGACAAGATCCCGACGCTCTGGAAGGTGGGTCTATCTCACCCAGATTTGTTCTCACTAAGAGAATAGCAAGAATGAGAAAACTGCTCTGTTTGAAATTCTTTGAAGCATACCCATTCATACCTTTTTGTGTATTTTCGATTGGGTTTATTTTACTAACCAAAGTGCAACTTTTAAACCTTTTGTAATTTATTTATTTATTTATTTGATCGGAATTTTACGTTGTACTCAAGAATATTCTCTTTTAATGAACATATGGTTGTATTCACAAATTTCTGCCACAACCTGCAGATGGTTGTGAGCTTCCCCCGGGCTCTATTTGGTTTCCTCCCACCATAATGCTGGCCACTAAGTATAAAAACACCAGTGAAATAAATAAATAAATAAGGTTCCTACCTGTATTTGAATGATGGATTGCAGTCAACAGAATAGCCATTAAAGCATATGATTCTGACTTTGCGCGCATACATACTTCAGTTGTTAATTTAAGAACTCTTAGCATTGAATATTTAACTAATTCCAAGTAAATCTTTTTTTGACTGAAAGTGCTCCTAGCTGTCAATGCAGCATACCACCTATAAGGCTCCTTACTTTAATTTGTGTTGGTTGGAGAAAATCTACCATGTTTCCTTATGGTTGTTATAGATGTGAGTTTACCCGCCCTCTTCATGCCCTTCCGCACTGGGAACGTGTTCAACCCCCGAGCTCACCAGTACTTCCACCCAAAAGGTGAATACATCTTTGTCTTGGGGAAACCCCTAAGTTCTCTCTCATTTTCCATATACATGTAATGTCATGTAAATATGCGTGTTCATTTCTGGCTCATGCCATTGATATTACATGCATCTTTATCACAGTTATCGCAAATCTGGTTTTTCCAGAGAAAATGAGAGTGGGCCATGGCTGAACGGTTAAGGCGCTTGCTTTTCTATCGCCAGGACTCGCAGGGTGCAGGTTCAAAACCTGCCATGGACAGGGCATTTGTAGATTCCTCCGCTGTTGCTGTTTCTTGTGCCTTGGTGACAACAAGAGATCGGCGATGCTCATGTGTCTGTTTGCACATTCTAGTGTTTGTTGTTGAAGAGCTATTGCCTTCCTCCAGTACTGAGAGGGTTAGGACAATGGTTCTCTGCAACAATCAAGCCTTTGACCCACAAAGTCAGCTGTTTAAATCCAGCACTCGCTGTGGTAGAATCAGATTTTTGTCAGGTACCTGTCAAAGTTTGGTGGTTGTCTTCGGTCAGTTGGCTTTCCTTTTCCCATAAACCTGACCTTAGTCATACAAGTGAGTATAACATTCGATAGCAATCAATCAACCTTCAATCAAAATGGCATGTATAACTCTTTGTCATGCGTGAGAAAGATGTAAACATTCATAAAAATATAACCCAACATCCCTAAATGCAAAAGAATTCCTGGTCCTTTGGATGGACTTTAAACTTAAGATCAGGTTTTTGGGGGGCAAAGTGTTGAATGTTTTGGAAATGTTTCTGGTATACTTAATATTCTGATGAGTTACAATGGTTTTCTCTCAATCTTCTGTCTTAGGTTCCAGCCATATGCGGCTCACTCAGCCTCCCTCTGTGTTCCAGCTCCCACCACTGCCTCAGAATGTATCCTTTTCATTTTTTTTTTCAGTAGATAGTATTCAGGGGTGAGAATCACATGGAATACAAACTTTTGGTGACATCAAAGCCTCTCTGTAAATTGTTCAGAATTTCAGGAATGATATCCGAGAGCAAACAAAAAAATTAGTTTAGTTTTTATCACTACTCATCAGTAGTGATAAAAAATTTGCAAATCATCTGAAAAAAAATCATCCATGGACAAGTATTTCTTGTAAGTCCTTCACATGGGGCAGATTTTTATCTTTAAAGTTGAAGCTTTTTTGTCGCATTAGTTGTGCATTGTATTTTTTCTTAACAGCCTTTCAGAAAGTTGCGGTGTTGAATTTGTTCAACGTGAGCAGTAACTTTCAGCAGCCGCCCAATTGGCTGATGGAGAGGTATATTGAGCAGCAGCATCCTACCCCTCAGGGAGCCCCTCCCTCCACACCCGCTTGCCCAGGGGGCCCCACATCATCTTACACAGCCCCTTGCCCTACTATGGTAAGGGAGACAACTGGTGCTGGCGACCATAGTCAGGGTTACCTCCCTGTCAATGCAACCTCACATGGAGAGTATGAACGATGAGTTCTATTATTCGATAGACTTCTGTGAATATCAGGTTTAGTTGGTGATTTGAGGAAATAACCACTTAGGTTCTTAAATGGCAATGGTGAAAAAAAAAACCAAGAAAGCTTTCAACAGATATTAGAAATATATCATAAGGCGTTAATTTATTTTTGTCTGTAATGTTCAGTGAGAAAGGAAAGCCAATGCTAAATATTAGAGGAAACCAGCAAGTTACACATTTCTTCTAGGTCAGAGTCTTATCCTTTAACTACCATGGAATCTTGCCTTGAACATAAGACATGGAACACAACAGAGTTTTATTTAAAGAGTTCAAGGTGCAAATTTTGTCTCGGTTTTTTATTTATGATATGCCAGCTCTGTGCAGTTTGATATGTGATATATACTTGAGAATGTTTTTAATTGTGTGCAATATGTAAATGTATTTTCCTTGAAATTACCTGTCATCTTTTAGCTAAGTTATATTTATAATGGATTTTATTTGCTATTAGGTCTATAACTGAAGTTGCTCCTTAAGTCTTGCATGTTTTTTGTTAAGTGAAGTCACCCAAAACAAAAAGATGGAAGCATAGTACATAATTTATCAGTATTTCTCCATATCTGGAACGAGATAATCAATCAGTCATTCTTTATACTCTGTTCTTCTGAGACAGTGCCTTGATTGAAGCAAGTCTGTGGTTCTTGTGTCATCTTATAAACACAATGTAAACTTGTCCAATGAAATACCCCTTGCATATACATGTTATGTATAATGTTTAGCAATGATGTACAAGTTATATATTTATTTACACTTTCTTGTCTTTGCAGTACATGTATTGATTACATGTGAAATGTTGTCAGTATTTATGGCTGATCAAAGTTTAAATGTTTAAGGTCGTGTGTTATAAATGCTAGTGCCTTTAATAATATATACATGTATTATGTGTACATTTTTTCCAGACCATTTAGTTGGTTTATGCAAAGAAGCACTAATGATATGCATATGAATATTAAATTGTCTGTGTGAGGAATACAAATCATTTATAAAGGTATTTGAACTTTCAGACAAGTGTTTAAAACTTTGTGAAGCTATGTGCTTTTGCTTTGGTAAAGTAAGAAAATAAGACACAAACTGAGAATCCATACTTCCACACACCCCTCCTCCAAGGCCCAGCCCCATCTCTGGAACATACCAGCCAATTGAGGGCCCAGGACGACTGTCATTCATTGAACATCAACAATTTGTCAGATCTTGACTATATCAGAGATGATTAACATGTCACAGGCCAGGTGAGTTAGTTATGATAAAGGGGCATGTCTTGTAAACGTGAATGAAGCATGAAAGGAAATCAGAAACCCAAGAGAAGGTAACTCCATGCAACCTCGGCAAACATGGCTTTACTTCTTATGTGGCTGGTGCCAGAAGCTCTCTAGTCCTCGACTGTATAAGAGGTGGCAGGTTCAAATCCAGCTTTTGCTTGTTTGGTTGCAGCTTTGCTTTGGAAGAATTGTCGGGTTGTAGGCAAAAAGGCAGTGCTTAACTCCAGGTACTTTGGTTTCCTCCACCTGTAACCCTGAAAATTCTGATGCACTACCATAAGCAGCAAACACGTAGTAAATTAAGACAAGACCAATGAGGTTGTTGGTTTGAATCCCTGCTGCCTCTGGCTTCACCAAGGCCTTCACACCATCCACAGGCGACCATAATGCTCACAGCACAACTGTCTACTTTGTACTTTGTACAGAAACCTTGAACAGTGCCCATTTGAGGGTCATGGTGGTAATGCAGACATTAGCTATATGTTCGAGGTTTAGCCCAAACGAGACCACGTGTGTTGCATAGGCTCGATAGGTGGGTCTTGTTTCCTGGGTTATAGAGAGGGAGCATGGGTAGCCATGCAGAAGCTGTGAGGAATACGCCATTGTCTGCGGATGTTATGAATTTTCAGGTAAGAGTTTGGCCCCTATTAGGAGGCCGTGGTGCTTTGAATCTGGCAAAGTACATGTAGAGGACCACTTTGTGGTCAGCCATGCTTGTTCCCGAAAATCAACAGGATTGCTTGACTTGAATTATTTTTTTTATATGTTTAGAACATCACTTTTTATAAGACAGACAGGGCGAACCTCCATGGCTCAGTTGGTTAGCGTGCCAGCGCAGCGTAATGGCCCAGAAGCCTCTTACCAATGCGGTCGCTGTGAGTTCAGCTCATGCTGGCTTCCTCTCCAGCCGTATGTGGGAAGGTCCACCAGCAACCTGCAGATGGTCGTGAGTTCCCCCGGGCTCTGGCTGGTTTCCTCCCACCGTTGTGCTGGCCGCTGTCGTAGAAGTGAAATATTCTTTAGTACGGTGCGAAACACTAATCAAATAAATAAATAAATAAATATAAGACAGACGACAGTTTTGAGTGTTCCTCAATTCGCGGGCGCAGAACAAGTTATACCACAGAAGCACGTGGTGTTTTACACCTGTGCTGCAGCATAGAGGGCAGCCTAGGGTTCAGCTCAGTTCTAGTTTCTGTGTACTTTCGATTAAGTTGAAACTAGGCTAGAACACGTCAAGTTTCAAGGTCACAAAAAATTAACATAAAATGCAAGATATTTACTGAATTGTCTCTCACTGCTGAGTTGTAGATTGCTTTAACATATGAAGACGTGCCGTTATTTATCACAATGGAGTTACAGGGCGTCTTTAACTGAACAATGAATACATCACATTATTGCAAACAAGCTTACTGTCTGTCCCCAAACACATGACTGCCTACGACCTCCAGCTTTGGCCAGATTATTACCACTTGTTCTGATGTGTTGTTTGATTGGGGTTTTTATGGTGCTTTCACTATTATTTCTGTCATATGAACACCTGCTTATAGCAGACCAAGGCCCTGCCTGTTTCTGTGGCGTTTACTGTTAGCCACAGTGCAGGGTCTAAGCTGGCCAGACTCAGAGCCAACATATATGCACAACCGCCTCAGTGAGACACCAGAAAAAATGGCCATCTCACTCCCATTTTAATGATAGTGTCAGCATTTGGACTATTTCTGTTGTGTTGAGTCCACAGCTATGTAATACCAAGTTGACCCATGTTAAAGTTTTAGGTACAAATTGGATTGCACCAAATAACTTGCCTTTACGAGGCAGTGCACTATGCCGCCGCAGCCTGTCACTTCCTCTGAAGTCAACACGATCAAGATCAAATGGAAAGTGACATAAAAGAAAACAAACTTATCAAACAAAGGGTAGTGCATTTTATTTTGTTTTGTCTTTTTTTTTCATATAAAACTATCTAGGGATTTAGGGCTAACTAAAAGGTTGTATAAATACCCCAGAAATGGTGATAATATACCAGGACTTGAGTACAGGCTGGGGGTGACATCAGACAACTGTACAAAATAAATACTCACAACACCATGAGCAAAGTGACACATGAATGAGGGGAAGGGACCATATAAAACTTACACTCTTTTCCCATTAATCTGCTGTGGCAAAACTTGGCACACACACACACACAACAGGTGAGAAACCAATCCCAGTTTTACATTGGAATTTTTAGATGGTCCCCCTAACAATGATGCACAGGATGAGTGCCACAATATCGACAGTTCTCAACTCCCAATAGAAATGAACATTACTAGAAAAGTGTAAATGTCATGATGGTTGAAACATATCATATGCACTCGTGTTTTTCCCATTCACACATCCATGTATACAGATGTATATATCTTGAATTTCTGTTCATAACTGTAGATTGTGCTGAAGTAACTTGTGCAAACTACAGTAAACCTCCCAACAAACAGTGTGCTACTTCTATAATTATTAATAAGTACGGTAGTTAACTATAACAAATCATTATTACAACTCTAAAGAGTTTATGTCATGGCACTCGGTTTTTTTGTGCTTTTCCACTGAAGACCATTTGTGCATTCTTTAACAGTTACACATATTTTTTTTTTTTTTTACATCTGCAGACTATTAAAACAAAAAGTACTTTCAACATAAATGCAACGGGAGATTGAAGCCGTGAACTGAGAATGTGTTTGTTAAAGGGCTATGTATGCAAGTAAGTACATAGCCATGTTTAATAAACCTTTGTGTGAAGTATAATAAGACAGTGAAGTAAAGTACAAATAAGCCAGTTTGATGATAATGCTTTTGGTGAACAAATCTATAATGACTAAACCTAAGGCACATTCAAGAATTCGTGATTTTACAGTATTAGATTACACAGCTTTAAAAGGATGCTTCAATTATTTTGTGCCAATAATGCAATTGATAGGCTTCATGCTGAAAAGGGGCCTCTGTCGCTCAGTTAGTTAGTGCACTAGAGCAGCGTAATGACCCTGAAGGCCCCCACCAATGCGGTTACTGTGAGTTCAAGTCCAGCTCAAGCTGGCTTCATCTCTGGCCATACGTGGAAAGGTCTGCCAGCAACCTGTGGATGGTCATGGGTCACCGGGATCTGCCCAGTTTCCTCCCACCATAATGCTGGCTGCTGTCGTATAAGTGAAAATAAATCAATCTGAAAAAAAAAAAACACAAACTCCAAACTGCCAAAAAAAAAAAAAAAATCCAGTATTAGCAAAATGAGCCAACATTTGTATTCATGATAAAATGAGACTGACATTCACACCTTTAAATTTCACTTGTCATCTTGCCCTGACCACAACAATTTGCCAAACACTAACTACAAGAATAACATTACTAGAACATTGGAACTCTCCGACCACACACTCATATACATTTACAGTGCATCCTTTCCACTGGAAAATAAAACTTCAAATATTTATATACTGTGTATATACAGAACAATATACATGACCCCCTGAAAGAGGAGATTTGAAAAGTGACACCTCTGTGTCATAAAAATTCTGATAGCTTCCTTTAAATTTCAACTTATGACTATTTACACTGTGGATTTCAGATAGGAACAAAGCCTATAGGAGTTACCTCCCCCTGTAAAATGAGTAAGGATGTCATATGTACTAATTTTTCTTTTTGCTTAGTTCACTTCTATCCTTTCATGTGATTTCATTGGAATTTCTCCACAAACTGAATTCTGCATTTACTGAACTTTACAAAATGGTACAAATATTGACTATGGATACTGTGTACAAGACAAACTATTCTAACGATAGCCAGTTTTCAGACTGAATAGAAATTCAAATGAAAAATGAGCTCCCTCAAGGGTATACTCCTTATAAAGGTAACAAAAACCTCCCAACATTAGAGTTATCCAATGTTCAAGTGACACTTAACAGTACAACTGCTAAAAGTGTCAAGTGTATAAAGTATTAAAAACAGGTATAAAAAAGTTATACAAAAACATAAAAAAGCTTGAATCAGTTACAGATGGGAGGTATAATCATTCCATCCTGCATAAGGATAGTTTTACAGCAGATAGTCAGGGAATTTCAAACAAAAAACCGAGTCAAAAATTGAAGACATAAAAAAATCGGTTTTGCGCTGCTTCATTGGTTTTGGCCATGAAGAGGCAACGTTTGGTGTGTCAAAGAAGCAACACCTCAGTATAACTGTACATATGCATTTCATTAAAACACGTCATGCACACAGAAACCCGAAAATATGTATGTGGAGCATTATGCACATCATTATGATTTGAGTGTCTGCACCACACCTTCAAATGAAAGGGTACTGACTGATGTTTATCTCCCTTTCATCTGAAGACCTGCACAGAGTGCCTAACTTACTGTGCCAACATATCCCAATACCATTATGAAAATGAAACTAATTTGCCACAAAAAAAACCCATCAAACCAACAAACAACCTACCTATTCACAGGTCTTCTGCCAGTGCACTTGTTCATGTTTGTTTGCATGTCACACATAAAACTTAACTACCCTGACAGTGTTTTTCTTAAGATCTGGTTGGGTATAAAATTTGAAGTCATCCAGTTTCAGGGTATGTCATGATCAGTTAACACTCACTTCTGTATGAAGTTTTCAGTACCTGAAAGGCATCGTTCATACACTATAATCAAATGAAAGCTGATCAAATTACGGGTAGCTGTTTCAATTAAACCCTCTTTGCACTTTTTTGTAAATCAGCTCTGTCAAATGTTTTCATGTGTCACTTCTAGGAAAGGTTAAGCTGTCTCTTATCAGATTCAGACCAATAGTTATTGTTAATAAAAATTTATTCTCATTATTTAGTTTCATTAAAATTATGCAAAATTATTCAAAAAAAAAATTATGCTGCTCTGAATTAAGCAGGCCTAGTTGAAAAGCGTAATAAAAATGCTTGGCCACCAATATTGTGATGGGCGAAACTGTACAGCAATTTATACCATAGTATCCAGGTGACGTCTAAAACTGCATGATGTGTGAGGATTGAGGCATTCTACATACAGCAACAACTGAAACTTCAAACATTCCTACTGCATTAATGTACAAGCATGGTGAGGTACAAACAGGCAACCACAAGGGACTATATTAAAACATATATCTGACAAGGAGAAAACCCGCAATAGAACCATAACTTGGTGTAACTGGTTTCCCACTGCTGCAGGGCCAATCATTTCAAATGAGAACAGATTACTCAGGACTTGGCCTCTGTGTTAACGATTCTCAGAAGAATAGCCGACTCTCGTACTTTGCTGCAGGGCTAGTGAAGAATGATTTCTCATGAGAACAGCTGGTTTTGCTGCAGGCTTTATGATTCCTCAAGAGAATCAGCACTTTGCTTCCGGATCAATGATTCTCATGAAAACAGCCGAGTCATAACCCTGCTCCAGGTCGATGATTCTCATGAGAACATCTGAGTCAGAACAATGCTGCTGGGTTAATGATTCCTCATTTGAACGGCTGACTCCACTCCTCTGACAGGGTCAATGATTCTTATGAGAACAGGTAAATGAGCACCTTAATCCTGGATTAATGATTCTCATGAGAACAGCTGACTCAGGCCCTTGCCCCTGAGTTAAGGATTCTCAACAAAACAGCTGATTCAGCACTATGCTCTTTGGTCAATGATTCTCATGACAACAGCCGAGTCAGAACACTGCTGCTAAGTTAATGATTCCTCATTAGAACAGATAACACAGTTACTTGCATTGAGTCAATTATTCTCATGAGAACAGCGTAGTCAGCACCTTAATCCTAGGTTAAGGATTCTCAAGAAAACTGCTGACTCAGCACTTTGCTCCCCAGTCAATGATTCTCATGAAAACAGCCAAGTCAGAACCTTGCTCCAAGTCGATGATTCTCATGAGAACAGCTGAGTCAGAACAATGCTGCTGGGTTAATGATTCCTCATTTGAACAGCTGACTCAGTTCCTCACACACGGTCAATGAGAACAGCTAAATCAGCACCTTACTTCTGGATTAATGATTCTCATGAGAACAACTGACTCAGATCCGTGCCCCAAAGGATTCTCAAGAAAACAGCTGACTCAGCAATTTACTCCTGGGTCAATGATTCTCATGAGAACAGTCGAGTCAGAACACTGTTCGTAAGGACAGCTGACTCAGTTCCTTGCACTGGGTCAATGATTCTCATGAGAACAGCTGACTTAACACCTTAATATTGGTTTAATGATTCTCTTGAGAAGAGCCCACTCAGCACCTTGGTATATTAACACATGTTCTTTCGCCATTTCATATCCAAAGCACGATATTTATGGTGGAAGAGATTTACATCCCACACCAAGCCATCCTCATAACAGGCCTATAGATACAAACTGTGTTGGCAAAATTGGGGCTGCACAAAAATCACATTTTACCTATAAATTGCTTATAGCATTATACAGTGCCTTTAAGTAATCCCAGTGACAGTGCTGCGGGACACTGTAGCTCATACGTGTACTTGTATATCCCAAGTCTCTCACACAACTTCAGAGACGTTCAGCTGACTAGGATGATTGTAAGTACATTGTCATGTATACACAATATGTGAAATCCATGTGTGTGCAAATGATGTAACAAATGGTATCATAACAGCACATCTTATGTGAAAATATTGTACAGTTCTCAGATGGATAAAGATGTAACATATATCACAAAATAACAGTCAGTTCTACAATTGGCAGTGACTGTAGCAGATTGGTTCTTGAATCACAGCCTCAGTTTGAGTCACCAATCAAAAACAGTCTTATTGACAAGTGACCGACCTGTGGTCCCATTTCGAGGTTTCTGTGGTGATGTCACCCAGGTAGGAACCAGGGGAGGGGCCAGTGATGAGAGTCTATCGGTAGATAAGATTGTGGCGGACCGCTGATATGTCTGGTGCCAGTGAGTGACAATATACACCAATAATGAGTCTATAAAAGATATACATTATGTGACCTGCTTGTGCATTGTACACCAGAATGTGCGATATTTCTCCCAGATACGATACAATGTGCGTGGTTGGCTGCACTTTCCCTACGTATGTGACACAGTGTCTGTAGGATGAACCGACACAAAAAAAAAACCATACTAATACATCTTTACACCCTTCAATGTAAAAAAAAAAAAAAAAATTTTTTTTTTGTGTAAGTTCAAATATTCTGAAAAGATAAAAAAAGAAAAAACCAAAACAGGGTTAACATGTGTAGAAGTGGGTACACTTATTATTGTGCTGTAAGAAGTGAAATGCTATATTAAAATAATCTTCATCCAGACTACACCAAGATGCTCATGGCACACATGTACCTGTAGGTATGGCATGCGCTGAAGCGTGTCTGTCTTCATAGTTGTGATCCCTTAACTCCCATGAACATGGAACTTTACATTTCTTGCAAGCTGTAGTTTTGGCTCAGTACTTTAAAACTGTCAAAAACACCTATATTACCTACATGAGAAGCGGTTAGTAATAACAATCATTCTGGCACACAAAACAGATGTCATACATGAATTATTCTTAACCAATAATATAATAGTGCCAGAAAAACAAGCACATTTTACACAGGTTTGCTTAGCTCTCTCACCAGTGGCAAAGATGCGTGGGAAGTAGATCCAGGGAAAACATTCGTCAGCACGCTTCTAGCAAGTAATACATGTACACTACCACTGTATGGCATGAAGGATTGTATCAAACAAAACTATGGAAGTTAAGCAGACTTCACAAAGCAACTAGTGCCTTAACAACTCTCCACAAATGCACCAAAATTTGACCTTGAAAACATTATGGCAAAATCAATGTAAAAATTCATAATGATCACAAGAGGCACCAAATACATGTGGCTGCATGTACAAATGTAAGAATCAGCAAATTGACTTATCTATTGTAACATAACATGTACAACTTGCACCAAAGGACAACTGTATCAGACGTGAAAAGTATAATTCAAAAACAAAACTGATTTATCTCTCAACAAATGAAAATTAAATTAAGAATACGGAATTCAGTTTTCTTGAAAACTTTCCCTGCAAAGAATCAGTTAAAATCAAAATTTGTAGTCAATCTGAAGTATGGTTGGGAACAATGTCTATGATGTTGAATTGGGAAAAATACATGCCCTACGGCTTACATGTTCACATACAGCTGGGATCAGTGTATGTCGTACAGCTTGCCTGCTCATGTACTATTTGGACCAATGTATGCCCTGTAGCTTACATGTTGATGTACTGATGGGATCAAAGTATGCCCTACCGCTGTGCTGAGCTTACATGTTTATGTACTGTTGGGACCCATGTGTGCCCTACAGCTGATATGTTTCGCTAACTGTTGGGACCAATGTACATGTATGCCATACAGAGGACATCTTCACTAACTGTTGGGACAAATGTACATGTATGCCATTCAGAGGACATCTTCACTAACTGTTGGGACAAATGTACATGTATGCCATACAGAGGACATCTTCACTAACTGTTGGGACCAATGTACATGTATGCCATACAGAGGACATCTTCACTAACTGTTGGGACAAATGTACATGTATGCCATTCAGAGGACATCTTCACTAACTGTTGGGACAAATGTACATGTATGCCATACAGAGGACATCTTCACTAACTGTTGGGACCAATGTACATGTATGCCATACAGAGGACATCTTCACTAACTGTTGGGACAAATGTACATGTATGCCATACAGAGGACATCTTCACTAACTGTTGGGACCAATGTACATGTATGCCATACAGAGGACATCTTCACTAACTGTTGGGACAAATGTACATGTATGCCATTCAGAGGACATCTTCACTAACTGTTGGGACCAATGTACATGTAAACCCTACAGCTGACATGTTTCCCTAATTGTTGGGACCACTGTACACGTATGCCCTACAGCTGGCATGTTTCACTAACTGTTGGGACCAACGTACATGTAAACCCTACAGCTGACAAGTCCACTAACTGTTGGGAGCACTGCAATCACACAAATTTGCATACACAGTCACATACCGATGTATGAATTTGTATGTAACTGTAGTGTGAACAGTCAGCTTCTTTGTAGTGTGAACAGTCAGCTTCTCCATGATGTAACTTTACCGCCATCTCAATACATTCAATACTGTAGTTTGGTGATAAAACTAGCCTCTACACTGCCATCATTTTCTGCATCGCCTAAGTAAATTCTAGACAACAAGATTTTGTGCCAATAGGACATTTAAAGTACATATAGTGTCACACTCTAAATTGATGTACCTCTGTTCTGTCAGCATACACCCATCTTTCAAGATCCACTGCCATGAATTTACAGGAGATGGAACTCTAGAACTCTAATGTACATTTCAATTATCTATGCATGGTCTTTTTTAGGTTACATGTATATGCAGGCCTCTTGCATTGTGGATGGTTTTGCAGGCATGACACTGCAATGTGATGATCGTGTACTATACATGGTCTTTCTGCTTGGATGTTCAAAAAAAAAAAAAAAAACAACAAAAAAACACGCAACATGTCGTACATCCTTGTATATGCTGTTGCTGGCAGTGATTACAGTTGTAAATCCTGATTGGTCAAAGGAAAATGACAATTCCACCAATCAACTATATGATTATTAAGGTCACTTCAGCCAGAGAGCTGCATGTTTAGGAAAATATATAGCCCTGGACGATACTGCCTTAGGCTACTTCACACGCATGGGCAGTACTGATGTGTAGAGGGTACATGTGTATAACCTGGACAAGCTGAGAGTACAAGAGGGCTGGTAAGACTGGCAAGGAATGGGAGGGCTCAATGATGTAGGTCGACACACTCACGCAATACTAACACTGGATAGATACGTTCATGAGAATTAACAATTTAGACGGACCTACAGTACTTCTTCCACAAAGAGTGTATGTCCAGTCGAGTGTGTGATCTTACACTAATATACACTGTACATGTATCTCCAGTCTCTCAACCTGGCTCTCTTGAGATCATTAAAAAAAAAAAAAAAATGTTCAAGTTTAAGAAATAAAATACCTATTAAAATGAAATCTCGGGCCACGCTGACAACAACTGCCTCTCATTTCATCAATACCTCACACGTGTTCAGTTGAGTTCAGTGTCTCACTATCTGCATAAACAAGGGTAGGTTTAGACCAATGAGGATGTCATACTCCACAGGGGATTGCTGATTGGGTCATTTAGAGCTCTTCAAACAAAACTTATCACACCAGAGTGGCCAGTGCCATCCAATAACCGATGGGCTCACATTCCTAATTACAAGCATACTTCACAATGGCCGTGAGAGCAGAAAATCACTACAAACAGGATCTTTCTTCAAAAGAAAATGAACCAATGTTTGAATCTCAAAAGTAGGCACACAACTTCAGCCTGAGTGACAGAAATAAAATCTGACACCCCCAGAATATTAACAACCAAATCCTTCCAGACTTCAGCACGATAATTCAGCCGTACTTCGAACACTGCACAAAATCAGGAAGAGCTTACATCCTCTTTCTATGGCATAGATCTATTATGTGTTACTTTTTTTTCCTTATGTCTCCAAACCAGAAAATGGTGTTTGGCGGATGACCTAGAGAATAAATATCAATCCATGTGATATACAAAACAGCTCCTTTGTTCGCGTATCCCTGGAACTGCATATGTGTGAGATAGATATCATGTAATGATCATGTAAAATAAGAAGATTCCCTGCAGTGATGCCTTGAGTGGCTTTCTTGTTCCACAAAGAATGGTGCAATATCCATACTGGTGTGATCTTACACCAATTTCTAGTATGCATTCCTTCCACAGTAACACTGATTGGTCTGATGCAACTTCCTCTCAGCAGTAGTCATTTGCGCCGATGTTTTCTAAACCTGTGAGTCCTGTACAGTGATTGGTCCAAATTGAGAACCGAGTCACGAGGTAGATCGGATATAGGAATGCTTTGAACCCCAGATTTATTGACCTGAGATTCAGGAATCCAAGAATCTGGCAGTCTGAAAATGTAAATGTGAAACCTCAATAAATTACTGGCTAACAATCTGTTTACACTGTACAGTGTCAACATATTAGCAAAACACTGTCCAGAACCAAAGTACACTTTACACAGTCATCTTGTGAGTTCAAATTTTACCAGAATAAATAAGCAGTTTATATTCCCTCCCCAAATTCTTCAAAACGAAAATAATGAAAATAATCATGTATTTAACGTTCAGCAATATTTTTGCTGTGTGGCATAATAATCAAAAGATAACAAGTTTTTATCCAGTAAAACACAAAAACAGATAGCTTTACAACTACATTATCATGGCTTCTCATTTCAACAGTGAGCAAACACAACCATCAGGATTACTTACACATCTTCAGGAGTATAATGTAATAGAACATGTGCTTTGCCTGACTCATCTGTTCTTCGGCCGATAACCTGAAAGTGAAAATCAGTCATGATGTAGCTCACTGTCAGTGCTACGTTGTATACATGTGTTAAAATTATACATTGAACACTTATTGGATTGTATTCAGGGACATCTGACTTTTAACACTGGTGATCAGAACCGGACAGTCATCCTGAAGAGAAATCACTCTCAACTGGATCTGAAGACACGACCTTGCTGATCTAGGAAGAAGTAAACTGCTCTACATTACGTAATTATACCGTATGTAACATAGGAGACAGGTTAATTAACTTATTAGATACACGAAAGTTTATATTTTGCACTCAAAAAGCATCCTCTTGTCAAAATGATTTTGTGATCCACACTGATCAACTTGATAAAAGAGACTAAATACAAGACTCCCAGAAACAATACAGAGACATACTGAATGCCACATAACATTTCAGTTTAACAAACCATTTTCAAGAACTCTTGAAGATTATTTATAAAACTGAAATATAGAATTCAGCATGCTTTTCTGGTTGTGTATTGGGAGTCTTCCTGCAGTCTTCCTCCAACTTATCCTGCAATGCTCTTATAACTCCCCAGCCTTAAACACATGCACAATGTAACGAATACATGCAGGTGCAAATTCCAAGAGAAATTAGGTATAATACCAGCCATTCATGAAATTGTGTACATGTGGTATAAGTTTAGTGAACTTGGGATAAACTGGTCTGGAGATAGGGCGTTCACGAGGATACAGACAGACGAACAGACAGACAGACTCCGCCCACTTGGACAATACCCCGGCCAAACTTGGGCAAGGGGTGAAAAAAAGTCTCACAGTCAACAAGACTCAGCGCATACGTGTAGTGTGTCTTTATACTATACATGACCAATGGACAAATATTCATCATCAAAATACCAAAAATGTACTGATTGAAAGAAGATCCCATCCTTTCATCAGATTTGAAACACCTACTCTCTAAGTAAAAAGATTCATTATATTCTATTTGCATAATAACTCTGAGCAAACATGTTCCACAAATTCTACTGTACATGGAAAAACAGAAAAACAACATATCCACATGATGGCTACGTGCACTAGATGAATCAAAAAACACACTCTTTCGACATTACATGGAGAACAGCTAGTATCCAGTGGCATCTTTTATCATGTCAGCATCTGTAACCGACACAAAATTTGGCAGCACATGATCTGTTTACTGTGATCCCATTGATCAAGCTGTGCCAGACTCTCGGGGAGATGGACATCTGCCAAGAGGCTGCAGTAGCTCCTTGATAAACTACACTGCATCAATTGTTTGTTGTTTGCCGCTTACACTGGACTTTTACACTCTGATACGCGATAACGGGAATAAAACAAAGGTGAGTACTTACAGTACTTTGGAATGTGACGGAGTTGCTGCCTGAATTGACGTCTATTTGAGTCTTCTTTGTTAGTTTTATCATATCCTGACGTAAAATATCCATCATTCCAGAGTCAAAGAAGTCCCCAGTTTTTACTGGAAAAGAGAAACATCACAAAAAATGAAGGAAATCTGTTTATTAGTCATGTTTATTAAACACTGAATCACCAATACCACAATCTTTTGTCAAGTTTTGTATGTAATGAATGAAAGATTAGGCAGGGAAGACGAGAAGAGTAAACTGTAAAAAAAACAACAAAACAAACAGTTATTACCAATACACTCCTTATTATGTAGCCACTTAATCAACAGTCAGCATTACCTTCACACAGTTCAGGTAGTTTTGCATATAAATTAAAAGAGCCCACACTTTAAACACGATACCATCAGTGAAACATCTAAATCAGATACAATATTACAATACACCAGGTTACAGAAAACAGTGTCACTTTCAGAGTGACACAAATTTAATGACCTATTTTTCCTACAATTTTACTTCACAACATAATATTTTGGGAAACATACAACGATGTGTCATTTCTAAAATTGCACTTCCTGGAAATGCAATTTTCGAACTGCTTCCCATGTGAAAAATAAGTTTATTTACTTGTAGCCTCACTTTCAGGACTTTACTCTGAGACCAATAAAATCTTACTTTTAGTAAACTTGTCTACAAGATCCAATTATAATGTTGCATAGACTGGAATCAATGTTTCCCTCTCACATTCGAAAATGTTTCAGCATATATAACACTGATTCATAATTTCAAACTATCTGTATCCAAGTGCCAATATGCAAAAAGAAGCAAATTAAATGGACATTCAATATATATGATTACAAACTCTGTATGACACCACCTTTATTTTGACTTAAGTGTACCAAACACCATAAAAAATTATCAGAGGTCAACTTTACTGCCGATGACAAGAATGCTGAAAAACACAGACGAATTCTAATCTTCCTCTGTATTAGAGCAAACTGCATTTCTGAAGCAAATTTAGGATGGAATACGTCTGCCAGAACCAGATACATGTATGAAGCCAGCCGTATGAAAGAAGGACTACACAGTATGTCAACATTACATTCACATAAAAACTACTCCGTTGAATCAACTCACGGTGAACAACATCGGTTTAATCCGCAGGTTCTAAATTTATACCCCATGTTTATATCCTCTTGAAAGCTTATTAACATTCTCAAGCTGCTGGGTCTGAGAAATTTATGATTTCTGAACCAAATTTAATCAGCCTGAATCAATAGTGACTTTTCACGACACAACAGCGTTGGTTGTCGCCTTGACGGAGTAACAGTTAAGTAACAGTCTGGCCTTAGCAGAATGAACAGCCGCGAATTTTGCAACTGGGTTTATTGTCAAATGATCTGGCGTAACTCAATTGACATGGCACCAAGTTCACATATTGGTTCTAAGCTGTGTAAAGGTTACCCTGACTTGTGAGCAGACTCGCCGCATGACTCCCCACTACATGTGCTTTCTGAGATCCACACATGTTCTTTAACACGCCGCTATTTAACAGTGCTCCGTAAACAGCATCTACTTTGTTCATTCTCACCAGACTGAGTGGCTGCGGGTTAGCCAGCCGGATAGATAGTACAGCACACATGCCCATATCAGTGATGATTTCATCTGGAGCAATATTTACTCCAAGCCAAGGACGATCATTTTAGTTTTAACTCTATTCACTAACAGCATAAGGCCTGGGGAGAGATCCGGTTTGATCTCAGAGATATCAGTCTTCCTTTAAAACAACCAGCAAAGCTGTATCGTTTTTCTACTCAGACTATGAAGACACTTCAAACAAAAGGTGAACATCTCCATTATTTAGCAATAAACTACTGCCCGTCCCTGCATGCATGAACAGCTGCTGAAGGCAACAATTGATCAGTCGCTTCCAATAAACAGCATTAGCTTTAAGACCAGAATGGTTAATTTGAAGCCCCATCTGCAGAACTGGTGTACTGTTCAGACTGGACTCGCCTGGCACAGGCCAATGTTCATCCCATAATAAAGAAGAAGAAATCAACATGTACAAAGTTAGTATATATGTTTGTTCATTCGTCTGACTGGGTTTTTAAATGCTTTGAACGTAGAGCCATGGATTATTTGATGTGACTATGTCATGGCTGATCAAAGGCAATGTGTTCAGGATTGAAAGCTTATGAGGGCGAGCTGTGACAGATGTTGAATACATGTCAGGGTAGGCAAATTATCATAAAGGCTCAAGGCAAGAGCATGAATGCTTGGAATCAAAATCCCCCTGAAAAATCGGTACAATTTTGCACACTCACAATGACCGGTGAGAATGTAAGGCTGAGGGCTCAGCCTCCCAAAAAAGTTTAGTGATAAACCGGGTTTAACAGATGTTAGGGCATTAACACTGAGCATTTGACTGACACCAAATACAGAAATAAATAGACAGCTCTGAGCTGGATTGAACCCGTGACCTCGATGATGAGACTCTACTGTGGCAGGTAACCTGCTCCTCCACGGATGATCACTGAGCAATGTGGCCAGAGAGTTAAGGGGGCAGCTAAGGTATTATTGAGCAGGGAAGATAGAGCTGCAGAAACCAGAAACGGGATGGTAAATTGTCACTCCCACTGACAGCAGGCCGGGAGGAAATCTCTACCAGCTGCTCATATTGTTTTAAGAGCACCACTCGGCAAACCACTCGCATGCTTCTCCTCCTGCTACACATATCATGGTGATTCTTTCTCTTTCTTTTTTTTCTGGCCCAGTGCTCACGTTTCCTATGCAAAAACACTGTTCTAACCTAAAGCTCGAAAGGCCATTCTATAAATACATATATTGACTTTCCTGCAAACAATTTGCTTGTTTTCCACTGGCTCTGTCACAGTGAATTGCAATGCATACATGGGATTTGATCACCAGCAGACATTCGCAGATTGGCAAATACATCATATATATGACATTTAAGGGTGTTTTTTCAGGCAATATACAACACATCTTAAGCATGTGAAATAATCATTTTATTCTCACCTGCTGGTCAGTAAATGGACAAAAACCAAACTTAGTAAATAAGTCCTGGGTTTTACATTTGAAAGTTGGTGATTGCATGATATAATGGCACTTGCTTGTTACAATGTGCGACTGGTTTACCCCAAGATGGCAAGACCTGAATCAATATGACGTCACCGTGTTCTAATCCTCTAATCTCCTGTTTGTTTATCTAGAGCTTGAAATTACAGGTTTTAAGGCCTGTAACAAGACTAGGTAAAAATATTTGTGTACTAAAATAGTAAACTCTAAAAATGAAAATGTTAACAGTGATAAAATCTACTACTTCTGAGTGCTAAACGAATCTCGACCCTTATGTACGCATTATGTAAGCAAAAGATTTTTGACTCCTATTCATGTGATTCTTTTTTATTTACACTTTTTAACACGACAGTCAGTTTTCACTTATATGATGACAATTACAATGTAGTTCTATATGTAGAAAAAAAACTAGAGTGGCTGCTTTAATCATAAGACCACTGGCAAATTACTGAACAAACTTTCCACCTGGTGACCTACAGATTTGCATGCTACATTGGAGAAAGATGTTACCCTACTCAATCGGTCACACAAGTGCCATCAAATGTTCATCGAGGTTAATGCCTACGTGAGGAAAAAATTTAAACATTCCCAATGTCACTCAGATACCAATGCTCTTGGCCACAATCCTTGCCTGATACAAAATTGATGTACATACATATATATAGCGTAAATGACTTAAAGTTTCATCCAAAAAACTGCATTTTTAAAGGCAATAAATGTTTTCCAAACAAACCTGAAAACACCTTTCTACCATTAATGGAATTCTCTGAATCAGGGAAAATAAACACCTTGCTCATGGACGAAATTTTAGGTTATTCAGGGAATGTGTGGACAGCCATGAAATGCTAATTTTATGACTTGCATGTACACCTAAGAAACATTTCCATGTACATGTAGTTTGAAGAATAAATTTTGACCTTAATGTCCATGTACATGTTGACATGATTTCTGGCCATAGTACATGTACAGTATGCTTGTATGGTTCTTGTTTTTTTTTTCTTGGCAAGCATGGAAAAGCACTTAGAAGTCTAAATGTGGGAAAGTCTTGGACAGGATGTCAGGAAGGAAATATTCAAGCCATCAGACTCTGAGAAATCCTTTTTTTCTCCAGTCATCTATACAAGCAATACTACATTTACCATCTGGGTTTCCATGTACTCAACCTTTGACCTCTCCAAGGGCAAGTGTCAGATGTCAAATATCTCAGCAGCTGTTGTTAAGGGTCATGGCATAACTATTAGCTGTGTAGTCCAACAATACACATTCCCTCCTAATGACTTACTAAACACTGGAGACATATCGCATTACTTAACACAAGAGACTGAACTGCACTCATGTGGAGTGGATGCACACATCATCTATTGATGAGATAGGATTACCAATAATGGAAATGGTGTATCTGACCGGACTGAACATTGTCTAACATGTAGATGTTATCATTTGCACAAAACTAATGTTTGTGTTCTTAAATTACCAACAGCAATAAAATGTAGAATACATGCACAAGTATTTTACATTACAGTTCTTGATGCTTTCAATATCAATAAAGGTCAGGTTTATAAAACACTGGTAGATAAACAAACCCCAGCAAAGTCAGTATCTGATCGCTCTGATAGTACATGTCCAGGATAAACCACCACCCTTGGCATGTTACTGATAAACTTTCCGACTTGTGACATACAGATAAGCACTTCATTTTAGTGGGAAGCAAGTGGTCTTCAAGGGAAATTACATTGTGCAACTGCTCAAGTGACGGCGGTGGAATATATGGGCAGGGAAATAAGGAGTATTACAAATACATGTATGAATGGTCAACCAGAAAGCAAAGCTGTAAGCTCTGTATATGGATACATATGATGGCCATCTGAGCCTGGTTTCATGAAACTTCTTAAGTTCAGTAAATTGCTTAAGTCAGTAGATTTTGCTTAAGTCCCACATGGAGCGTTTCTCGAAAAAGCTTAAGTCAAACTGCATAAGTATAGTATTGCGTTACTTAAGCAAAACACTAGTGGTTAAGTGAAAAAAATGAAAAAGTTTTGTGAAACTGGACCCTGCTATATTTCATGAAAGTATGCAGAAGCTGAAATGGTAGTTAACCTGTCAGACACACATTTATACATATGTACACAGTTCTGTTGCTTTGGCTACTTCCCATTATTTATACAGACCTCTCCTATCTATCCCAAGGCCTTAGCAGCCTTCAGAAGGCCGTTATGATGAACATCTACATGGAGTGAAGAGATCTACTTTGGTGCATCAAATTTAGGAGCCTTTCTTTGGTTCTCAAGACTACAGGCCCAGGCCCTGGTTTTATGAAGCACTTAGCTACCATGTGTTGTACAAATATGAAGTGCACTTAGATAAGGGCTACTTAACACTAAGTACACTTCAGGAAACTGAACTCAGGATCCCTTTCACAAAACTTTCTAAACCCTATTTCTTGTGATCTGTTTTATTCCTCATGTAAATGTATTGATCTAAGCTGAAGCACCTTATTCCAAGTTCCTAACAAAATGAATGACAAAGTTTTGAGAATTTGGGTGTGCATGTCATGTTGTTTCATTTCAGATTCACTGCTGTAATCTTTCATTTACTGCTGTATTGTCTTTGACTAAACGACTATGGCTTAACGCCATTTCGGCAGGTTAGCTCTCATATCGCGGCGACATCTAACACCGATTATTGTGATTAAGACACCCACCTTGTGCAGGACGTTTCCTCTTCAACCGCTTCTTCCTGCAGATTTTGGTGGGAGTATCATCCCTGGAGCGGACTGTGCGGGCACTAGGGGGCGGCTGCGTGTTGAAGTGGTTGTTCACATGCCGTTCCAAGGTGTGCTGGGAGGGGAAGCGAAGATCACAGCCCTCCACGATGCACCGGAACGGTTTGTCCCCGCTGTGGCACAAGATATGGCGGTCCAGCCACGACAGGGAGCACGAGGTCTTGTTGTAAACTTTGCATTTCTCCCAGAGACAGACGAACGTCTCGTTGCCCGCCTGCGATTCCACGTGGCTCTGCTTGATGTGGTCCATAAGACTGGCGGGGTCCAGACTGGCCCCACACTTACTCCACTTACACTCCATTAGCACGGGTTTCTCCTCCACCTTCTCCTGAGCTTTGACCCCGTCCCCTCCCCCGGGGCCCACGCAGAACAGGGACACGCCCCCAAACAGGGGCAGGGGGGTGGAGGAGCGGGATGTGTCGGGCGTGGTCAGCTCGGAGCTGTTCGTGCGCCACAGACTGGCCAGAGGTGATGAGGTGAGAGCGGTCGGTGACTGACGGCGGAACACAAAGTTGATACCATTACTGTTGTGACACGGCACACGTGCATTCAACCTACACTCCGGGCCACTTCCTATAGAAAGGGGACCACAGAGCAGACTGCTGGATTTGCTAATGCCACCAATGCCGAGTCCAATGCCATTCTCAGTCTTGACAGCAGTACTACTAATACTACTAGCATAGCTGGTTTTGATGTCACTAGTGCAGCCGCTGGTTTTGATGTCACTAGTGCAGCCGGTGATTCTGGTGTCACTGGTGCAGCTGCTGGTTTTGGTGTCACCAGTGCAGCAGCTGGTTTTGGTGTCACTAGTGCAGCAGCTGGTTTTGGTGTCACTAGTGCAGCTGATGGTTTTGGTGTCACTAGTGCAGCTGGTGGTTTTGGTGTTACTAGTGCAGCTGGTGGTTTTGGTGTCACTAGTACAGCTGCTGGTTTTGGTGTCACTAGTGCAGCTGCCGGTTTTAGTGTCACTACTGCAGCTGGTTTTAGTGTCACTAGCACAACTGGAGGTTGGTGTACAACTACTTGTTCTTCCACTAGTTCCATTCTGGTTTTTGGTACAACACTCTGACACCACTTTTTTATTGGACAAAAACTGGCAACAGGTTCCTGAAGCAACACCACAACTGTGGACGAGAGAAAAGTATTGCATGTTGTAACAGAGTTTATAAATCAGAACATTTTTGATTATGTAACATTTATTTCAGGCTATTGTACAGAGAAAAGCCATTACCATAATTCAAGGCACATGTACATGTGCTTAAAAAGGGGAACAGTTAAAGTCACATTTTTTGAAGATTTAAGCAATTCAAATGTACATTACACGTTAGTAGATTTTATAGTATATATACTTTCACTTAATAAAAGCAGTACATGCAGATTGATTTTTTAAAGCATTTAACTGAGTTAACCACAGATAATAACCTTCAAACAGCCCAGCACAAAACTATGCCAACAACTGGTTTGGAACTCTGAGAACAGTAACAAATTAGTGAGTACCACTGTTAACTTTTCGACATGACAAGGCTACACATTACTACCGTGTGCGTGGACTTTACCTGTTTTTCTCCTGGCTACAGTTCTTCACAGGCTCACTTTTCACAGCACAACTAGTTTTGCCAAGCTTATCATAAAAGTTCCTGTAAAACACAGAGACAAAAATACACAATCAATACACAGACTTGTACATGTACATACATCCAGCCTGCTAAGATAAACTAACTTAGCTCATCTTAATAGATGATAAATAAAGTTGTTACCACTTAATCTATTACCTCTGGGAAAAATTCCCTACATCATAATAGAAGTCCCTCGTTTTGTGAGGATCAGATTTCCTGTTAAAACTGCAACACCTGCTCTAGACACCCACACAGTTAGATACATATAAGACATTACCTGTAAGCATGCTATCTTTTAACTGACTGACTGACTGACACCATGATTAAGAATATTTCACTTATCTGATGGTTATCAGGCACATTAATTGACAAAAACTGGAGTGCATAGCATAAATAATCAACCAATCATTCTCCAGATGCCTCATAAACCTCCTGACTTGAAGCCACAGCTGAATCAACAACTTTTGTTTTGTTACGGCTAATAACACCGTTACTTGGATGTGCTAGTAACGTTTCACAAATTGTTCTTATATGAATGTTGATGCACCAAGTTAAATAAAATCAAAACCTAATCTAGGTGAAATGCACATAAAAGCAGAGAAATATAAGAATCAGTTCCCTTCTGACCACCAGATTCTACTGAAGCAGACAAGCCTATCGATTTCAGTGTATGAAAAGTTAAAGACATGATTTTTGCTCACAAGGACTGCTCTGCTTAGAAAAAAATGGATAAATAAAACTGTAATTTTGCCATGCATTGTACACATTTAGCACCAATCCCGCCTTTTATTAATATTCTAACTGTGCTATTTAATCATATTATAAAACAAATTTTGACCTGATAAGCCTTTCATCTTCAGAAACAGACATCTTCTTTATAACACTGTTTCTTCCTTTTCATGTAAAGGAAAAAATCTGCCAGTCAAAAAGCAATACCCATTAGAACATGGAAGACAAAATCCTATCCTAAAATGTCCCCTATATTTGCAGGATCCAGTTTTTATGCATATCACACGAAAGACCGCATTCTATTTATGCCCATATGAATGAACACTATGCCAGTGTACTTCACTCTGATATTTAACAATATTACATCACAGATTTTCTCTATCATCAGCCATTAAACATAATATTAAATCTTTCATGCTATACATAATGTTATATCAGACTTTGTACAGTACTCAAACCAAGAGGCAGCAATAAACTACACGGCCTAAATATTATTATATCTTACAAACTGTATAATGGACAGGGCCAATATCAATTACACTAAACTTGCTCTCAATTATTATCAATATCAATGTTTAATTATCCTCAAGAAATGTTTATCCTCACTTCCCCCAGCAAAAGTTTTTCAATACTCCTTTAATAACTCTGAAAAACAGACAATTAATAATGATAAAAAAAAAACACTGAAGAAAGCTCAATTACCCATCATTATGTAATCACCTTAAAATGATGTAAAATATGGAAACAAAATCTCCATGATGGAATAACTTGATTTACACTAAAGCCGCTTTCTGTTTGATTTGGGGGAGAAAAAAATTTAGAATTTAGCACAATTTTTTTATAGATGTTTTACAGCAGAGAAGAAGACTCCAGTTTACACATTCCAGACGGCTAAAAAAGTCCACCCTGCTGACAGATACTATCTACTTATTAATTAGAAAGAATGCACAACAAACAAGAAGAGCCACTACTGAGTTACATAATGAGTGACTATTTTCCAAATGACACAAACTGCCTAGTCTACTGATCAGTGACTGTTTTTTTAATTAGGGATGCGCTCACATAATGAACCTGTACACCAACAGCTTCACTACGCTACAAACTAATGATGTTAATATAAATCTAACTCAGAAAGCCAGGACTGAAGGTAATGGCAGGCAGTGATAATGGGTCCAGGGACTAGTACAACAAAGTATGTGAGAAGACTGTGTCACATTAGAGCTCATGTCAAAGGTTCCAGGCTGGGGATTCCCAGATGAATAAAACATAAGCCAGACTAATTGTTTTCTGTTGTGTGGTTCAACCCCTAAATGTTGGCTAAGTAAGTAGCTGAATCAAGTCAGGATGTCAGCAGAGGTTTAGGTTGTTAGGCTTTCTCACAAACTCCCCACCCCCACACAGGTTGACCCTACCTCCAGAGCCCACACTTAAACATGGCATTTAAAATAAAATAGAAAAGGAGAGAAGAAAAAAAAAATGTCAACACCCATGTCAAACAGATTTCCTTGGGGTGACACCTCATTTATTTTTTCCCTTGATTTCCCTGACAATACTGAGTTACAGACGGCATGTTTCTGTTTACTCTCCTGCTAACTTCCTACATGGCAGACTTGACCCGACAGGCAATTCACCCCCTTTACTAGCACGTACACTCTATAACACTCCATGTCCACAGGGCTAAAACAAAAGCGATTTTTAAATGGTGTGACTCTTCGCCAGGACGACCCCGACTGTAAGGAGAAGGAGAGGTTTTATTATAGTGGCAGGTCAGGCAATGGGTTAACCAACAGTTCCATCGCCTTGATCTGTAATAGGCCCAGATCACATCTTGACACAGGATCAGGGCTAAATGTCAGCTCCTTTCCAAGGCTGGCTGGCCACCCCGGCTGCTGTTAAAGGGGCCCCTATACCGGGCTATAAGCAGGGAGCATGCCACGCCATGACACGTAGCCACATGCTCCCTTTAATTTATTCCAGGAAGCCCTGACATAACTGTGCCGTGTTCAGCCAGTTACAAGCCAGAGCAAGCTCAGTTCCCAGGCATTTACAAGCTTTGCCTTCCCATTTGGAATGTGATTAAACAGGAGAAGGGCTAGCCACAAAACAAGGTTTTATCAACTTCAACCCTAGCCTACATATACTGTACCCTTGGCAGGCCAGGTAAACTCTATGTACCCAGACAAAGCCAACAGACAAAATGGTCTCTGCTTTATACCTACATGCTTGTTAAAAAGCTAGCTGTTTTTTAAGAGGTTTTTTAAGTCATATACATGACTATAATACAGGTACACACTAACTTTGGACTTTCGTATCTTTCTGACATATCACTACTACATTTGAATCTTTTTCTCACAAAGAAAGAACACTAAAAACAGAAGTTACGCAGAAGATAATTTAGTTTCGATATGAGGTGATTTTTTGGGGTACATTTCTACTTTGTACTGATGCGCACAATGTTTTAGATCAAACTGTCAAACAATAGCTTTCTGTAAAAGTCATATAATGCAGACTTTAATCCTTTTCTTAAACACCTAATACATTTCTTCCAAAAAAAAAAAAAGGAAATTAACCTGATATACACAGCCTACTTTTTTTTAAATACACATGTACTTCAAAAAAATTAATTACTAACATTGTGCCACAGATAATACCGAACTAACTCAGTTTACCTTGTAAAAATTCATTTCATCACAAATTTATCTGGTTGTATGTTATATAAAAAGATTTTCAATCATTCCGCACAGATAAGGTTTAAAGGTGTAGGAAACTGGACAAACTCAATGAAAACCTGTACACCTCATTGGTTAGGTAAAAATTCAGAAGATTACATATACCGTATACTGTTTGAGAAGACGCATACGTCTTCATCCAAGCTGGTTATGCTTGTTTTACCAAACACATGCAAATAATATATGAATCACATTGCCCTTTTTATCTTCAAATGGCTGGGGAAATCCTCAAGATAATGATACAGGTACATTTGCACGTACAATAATTAATATATCCCTATTCAAGCTATATACTTAAAGGCCCTAGTTTCCAGTTAAATATCACCACAATATGGATGAAAACTTGCCAAAGTGGTGCAAAGCCATAATCATTCATTCATTCCAGCTAAATATTCACAGAAAGTGGCACATAAGTTTTGCTTTAATACACACAATCTGCTTTTTTGAATTTCAACAGGGTCCTTCTGTACATACGGGAGTCATGCCCATATGCTAACATTCAAATCGCATGTCAAGCGATAATGATAAGTAATGATCAACCAATGGAATACAACCCTGATTTTTGCCAGGCTTTGCTCAAGTGGAACTTAAAATTGCTTCACTTTAATGTGGAGAGGCATGCAACAAATACAATGTACACTAAAATATGTATCGTGCGCCTTAGCCAGAAGCATACGAATGAAATGAAGTCACATGATTATGCAATGCAATGTCTCATAGTCCATGATTATAACCTTACTGGCTCACAGGCATGTGACATTTCACAGACCAATGCCAATATGCACTAAAACCGACCACATTAAAAACAGCTACACAAACTGTCCTTGCTGGAAATACCATTTTGGAATCAAAAATACCACTCTGGAATCAGAGTAGCATGATTCAACATGTAAGTCAAAGATTTTGCGCATCCACATCTAGGGTTTATCTTAAGGTAATCTTGAGTTAATACTCGACTTTTTTTCATCAAATGTTTGAGATTTTTAAGCCCATACCTGTTCCAACAATAAAACACTAAGCGCAAGACAGATATGTTAGAATTTACTATTGTCACGTGATAAGTAGACGTCATACATCCATCCATGACAGTCCTTCATCTTTTGGACTGTACGTCAATAACTTTCATATAATTGTAGCAGCTGAAAAAATCAGATTTGACTTTTAAGCCAAATATTCCAGGTCTTATAAATAAACTCACTAAAGGTCAATAACAGAAAACAAAAATTATATTAAGACCACAAAGCAGAATTTAACTTGCAGTAAAGTTACTTTATTTGTTTATTTTTTTATTTCATTTGGTGTTTTACACCGTACTTAAGAATATTTCACTTATACGATGGCGGCCAGCCTTATGATGGGAGGAAAATGGGCAGAGCCTGGGGGAAATCCACTCCCATCCGCAGGTTCAGTAAAGTTATTAAAACAACTGCTTATTACATTAACAAAACGTATCAAAATTTTCTTAAATAATGAAGAAAATAAAAGAGAAAGTGATTTGACTTTGATGCTATAAATATTTACTGTATTGCCTATTTTTATGCCATAGTCAAAAACTCTTACAGCCATAGTGAAATCTATGCATGTTGGGAAAACTGAGCAGAGCCTGACATAGAGCTGATGCCCAACAACTGGAGCTGGATAGAAATGTAAACTTACTCAAAGATCAAGGGTCATGAAATATAATCTTAAACCGTATGTAATGGTTTACCCTAATGCTTAATGTCTTCACTTTGAATAATAAAGACAATAATATATAAAAATATTCACCCATTTCCTTTCACTGCAAATGAAATTGGGGCATAACAGAAGACCTCACCTGGTCTTATCAAATGAATTGCTTCAGTCATTCTGCATGTGGTATTAAAGTAATCTTATGCACTCAAGTGGTCAAAGTACATACATGTACACTTTTCTTCTTTTTCATAAAATTATCACCTGTCTCAGATTCTGAATGATGTTATCTATCCCTGCCATGTGTAAGTAACCTCAGAATGCATAGAATCTCAAAGCTTTCTTCAGCTGAAAAGATCTTTTCAGGGACCAGAATCGAATGTCACTCAATTTCAGTTTCATCTTCATGCTTAATTACTTTTCAATGTGAAAATGACACTGCAATATTTCCTCCCTACACAGAGATCTTAATGCTGGAGCTTCCCAGCAGCCCTGTCACAGCAATATGCTGATAAATAGTGACAGTCAATGTGCAAGTAGGTCAGCGTAAACTTGTGATGACACCCCATGCATTTTGATAATCTGCCATATCCCGAAATATACATGTACCCACAAAACAAACGTGGTAAATCAAATTACACGCTTACTCCATGTTAATTATCACTAATGAGCTATGTAATTACGGGTAATTGTCATGCACGCTGAGGTCAACTCTTCCACTCGTCGAGGATTTGTTTGTCCCACAAGCGTGAGAGACGGCCTGGCTGCAGCCATGCTCACTGGTGTCATGTGCAGTCAAATTTACACAACCATACTGGAACAAAGAGAAGCAATTCAGACTTCAATTGATTTACTGATTGTGCACGTGCATAAACCAGGAAATTGACAGTTTCACAGCATCACTCTAAACAGGTGAACAAACAGTCTGGACAAGCCACAATGTCACAACCAGGGTACAAATCAATCCATACATACACGCTTATTCAAGCAGTATTAACAGTGACCTTATTTTACCAGAAGTCAAAAATGAAAACAATAAACACTTGCGATATTATTCCTTCACTCAGATTTGAGCATGAACTCAAATATCTGTATTTAATTGTACCACTGAAGCCTTAGACACTAAGTATTACAATACAAATTTGTATGCTACGTCACAATTTTACAGTAATATCATTGGTACATGTTACAGAGGCATGGTATTTTAATGGTATATTGAACATTACAGTAAATGTATGTACAAAACTGCACATGTGCACAGTAATTTGTGTGGAATTTGCAATGTTACATCATGTACATGTACAGAATTTCCTATGGTTTGGCTTTTGGGTACATCGAGAGTCCAAAGCCTAGGGATAAGGAGACTGACAGGCGTTACAGTCCCACACAGAAAACACACACACTACACTGAACTTCCTAGAGACAGTTTCTACAGAATCACCATTAATTCATCAGCCTAACTCCACAGACAATATAGTACAACAGCAAAGAGCCAATCAGCAAATCAATATGTCAGTACAGCAGTCTATCAGGCTAATGAATGAGGAGACAGGATTGCAGAACATCACAGATATACATCACACCTACAGAGATCTAATGCACAATTACATTGGCCCTAATGATCACCAGAAGGCTATCGGCTGGTAGTGCATGTATACAGGCTGGTTGTTGCTGAAATCAGCTCACACCAAGTAACCTAAAATTCCAGTGACCTTACAGTGACCTAGTCTAACACTAGAAGTCAGTCTGAGAACAGGCTTACTGTCCATTCAGCCAGCCAGGTGACTGAGGGAACCACCCCAGCTGACTGAACAGCTAACAGCTTCTCCAGCCGATCAATAGCCTACTAGTAGAGCATTACACACAGATGGGAGCTGGCACCAGAGGCTTTAATACTGCTAGCCAGCACCTATCTAGTCTCGCCTCAAGGGAGGTGGGGGAAAAAAACACACAAAATGTGGCAACAAAGGGGCAAACACTATAACACGTATCGCGCAAAAATAGCAACAGATTTCAAGCCAAGTGGCAAAGCAGTTGTAATCAGCTTGCAAAACATTTTTATCACAGCAGATCAGAAGAAAATGGAGTATGCTGGTAATAACCTTGGGAAGGAAGCCTCTTTAGGCCCTGTTGACTTGTCTGGCATATCACTGTCGTAGTCACCTGAGCCTGCCTATATCCTAACAATCCGCTATCAACACAAACACCTTGATTAGAATCTATTCAGAGCAATTCACAGTGTGAACTTTCACATCTCACTCCATAGACAATACTAAAGTCAATTTATCAGCTACTGCCTACATGTGTAATGACATATAACGTCGTTATGAAATGTATTACAGTTATGAAACATTTATATGTTCAAGAAACTTCTATTTAATAAGTACAGTTGAGTATGGTAGAGCAACAGAGGAATATGAGGGTATAAAAGTGGGCAGCCTTACCTGTGAAATTTTTTGTTGTTCTTGGCTTTTTTTAATGACCAAATATAAAACTGTCAAAGTCATAGTAAATTACTTTGACTTCAATGAAGGCAAATTGGAGTCAATGTAATATGAATATTTTTTACAACAGTAAAGACTGATGGCGACTTCTGAAGAAGCAGAAATTAAACCTGATCTCCACTGTTTATGTGATAAGGGTAAGTTTTCTGAAGCCTTTCACCATGCAGTTTTGCTTCAGCCAGAGAGAAGTTTATTTCGTGAGTGTAAAGTAATCTGTTCAGTAGGGTACACAGGTGATCATAACCACATAATACCCATCAACCATACACATGATTATATTTACACCATTCTTACAAGATTGTACAATTCAGGATATTCGCTTCTATTTTTGTATTTTGGGGAGGAGGGGTTTGTGACAAAGCAGTCAGACAAACCTTTCTGATATATGCTATGCTATCTCCCACGACACGGGCTTTTAGGGAACACTGGAGAGATACCTCACAATGGTAAATGCACTTAAACCCATGCTGTAACAGCTTCATAAAACAGGCCTATCAGAAAGAATTATAACTCATATATGTTAATAGGAAGTGACCTACAAGTATGCAAAAATTTTTAATTTCTAATTCCACATCTCATTATAAACCATATTTGAACCCTATTTGATTATGTAACATTTGTATATATATATATATATAGGCTACGAAGTTCTCTTTTTTGATAACAAATACTCAAAATATACACCCACGATAAATGACCTAAAACTCCACCCCCAAAGAGGGTTACATGTATTTAGAAGCGAATAAATTCTGAAAACATTACTTTTGGAGCAGAAACTTTTGTTTTCTCCGTAGTGTATCACCCTACCTTCGAAATAAACTTAAAAACGCCTTTGTAAGATTAATAGGAATCTTAGAAGCAGGCAAAATGTGTAACTTAGTCATGGGTGAAAATTTAGGTCGTAATTACAGTAGTTTAATTCTGAATATCATAGATATTGATGAGATGGGCTTCAACAGTCTTCATGTGAGCTAAAAACATCTCACTGCAGTCGGTGAGAACAAGGTCATAAAATCATCACACTTTCATTTTTCCTTCTTGTTGAATTTGTGTTCATACAGTTTAGCCTTACCTCAATATCCTGGTAACACTAGTGACACTAAACCACAAAACCATGTAGGCAATAAATCTATAATTTAACACACACACTGATATCACTGATAATATCTGATTAGTATTAAAGTGTTCGTAACGGGCTACAACAAAAGACCTTTCTGCCTTATTAAAGTGATGAACACGGAGACATTCTCCAGGTATTATTGAGGAGACAGAGTGTTACAATTAATAATAAACTGCTTTCATCAAAAACTCCTGACAAGTTCCCTTGTGGAGGGTGTAAAGAGTGTTAGGTACGAAGACAAAAGGGAGATCTACACCATTAGTGTAGTGACTTCAACACAGCGAGGGAGTAAAGGAGTGAGGGGTGAGGAGGAGTGGGTATTGATTGGGATGAGAGCAGGCCGCGCCTTAGGGCTACGCACCCAGGCTCCTGCTATTGTTCCCTCCTCAAAGCCAAGGTTTGATGCATGACCAATTACTTTGTCTCTGCACTAAGGCCGGCCATTCAGAGCTGTGATTGGTCACACTGAATCAGGCTGACATACACCTGGGTCCGGCAGATGTAGTGGGAGGGGACTTAAGGGGAGGTGGGGGGGGGGTTGGAGAACTACCCACCTTGTACTTACACATAAACAACCCACTGCCCCCCTTGGCTTTTGATCAGCCCTGTTAACAATTCTGCGTGTGCCAAGGGACAAACTGTTTACAACAGGGCTGGCTTCCATGTTCCTCTCAGTCCTTGTCATGAGATGCCAGCAGGGGGCTGCAGCACATAACAAAGGAACCAGTCTCGGACAAACGTGCCAGCTAATTTGAGGAGAATTACTCCAAAGCTCATCTCAAGCAAGAAAGGTTTAGCGGGCTTATTGTCAAAGATGACGGTTCATTTGTCACTATTTGAACTGGTTGTGTATAAACAGTCAAAAGATATGTGCACAGCCTGTGACCCCATTGTGGGACAGAATATGCTTCATTCTGCAAGCAACATCCGCCATGAGCATCACACAGTAATAAGACTTTTTCAGCATTTTCACATAATCATCACACAAGTTACATTGTCGAGTTAAAAAATACCAGCTGTTAATAAATGTTGACAAAAGCATTAGTAATCAAACTCCATATATATATATATATATATATTTAAATAACTATATTCCATTCATCTGGAAACATTTAACCTAAAAACTTTGCCTTCAATTTTATACATGTATTATTTAGATAGGTAAATGTTTAGATTCAGATTTAACTCACTGAACATACATATTTGTCGAAATATATACATACACAAATGCCTGTTTAAACACAAACCTGAACTCCAAGAGACTTTACGCCCATTATTTAAACTTAGCATTTTCTAGATTTGACTTAATCGGACAAATGCTTGTACATATTTGTTATTATACTTGCTGGAATATTCACGAATGCCTACACCATGCCATTACTCAAAGAAGCTTTCACAACTGTACTTTAAACTGAGTACTTTCTAGATCAAATTTTAAGGGATATACATGTTCTTATCGGAATATTCACACATGCCTGCTTGAAATCAAAACAGAGATTCTTAAGACCTTTAAAACTTTAATTTATTTTGTCAAAAACACTTTCTTAAAACCACACCCCTACTCTAAGAGGCTGAAGGAGTGTTTCAATTACTGCATGCCATTTCGCCCTACAATAAAATCTTTGGTGACCACCAGGCAACCCCTGGCCCACAGAGCATTTGAATTCTGATTGGTTGGGGTCAGTGTCCCTATTAAGTGACATGAACTCCATTCCAAAGTGGATGTCTTTTTCATATGGCCACATCACCACTACATAACCTTTGTCACCTTCAGCCCACGCACACTGTACATCCTGATATGCATGTCTGGGCCATCACCAAGAACCTCACTGTTAGTCATAACCTAATAACATGGCATGTGCTCATTCAGGCCTCTTACACACATGTACTGCCTTCATATACACAGTAATCCTGATGAAAGAATGAATTAATGATTGTAGCTTTACACCGCTTCAGCAATATTTCAGCCATATTATTGTGACACCTTCATAAGGTGTGCCATATTACTCAACCAAAATCATTAGCAATTTTTGAAATCTGTAAATGAAACCGGGTAGTGAAAAAAAAAAAAGAAAAAATAAATTTCTATACAACCATGTTCATATACTTTTACACACTGGACATGTAGACCTGTGTATACTAAATTTGGCTAGCAATATTGAATCTAGCCAAAATGTCAACTGAAAAAGTGAATAAAATCTTCAGATTTAATATTTTCTACTTAACACCAAGCATATCTTCAATTCCTTAAAGACTAAATCTTACAATAAATGCTAAGTTCATTCAAGGTGAAATGCAATACAGGAAAAGGCAGCAGGTTTACATATCAATTGTTCAACCACTCCTGCCAACAGTTGTTCTAATGACTTGGGCTATCAATGTAATGTTTCAGCTACTAGTAGTTTTAAAAAAAAAAATTAGCAAAACAAAGAGCAAAAATGAGACAATATCTATTAAACAGGAGCCCACTTAATTTCAAAGTGATGAGTGTGCCTGACAAGTTGATCTTGATGTATTTTAATATATTTTTTGTGGCTAGCTCCTGCGGATGCGAGTCCGCTGACCCTGTGAAATGGCAGGTATTAGTCAGGTATAACATATATAAGACGGGTAATTACCTGTCGCACCTAATAATAGTGTGACAGACCACAGATGGTGGGCAACCAACCGTGACCAGCCTTGGTACAGCTGGAAATATCACCTTAACAGACAAATAACTCTTTATTGTACTTTAAAGCTCTAATTATGATACGTGCCGATAATAAATGTGTCTATACTCTCAACAACTCAGTAATCTTAATACCATGACAAGTATTTTCTAAGAAATTCCAAAAAATGCTAGCATTAAAACAAGATCTACAGGTAGATTCTTGTGACTTTGTGTGAGTTCTATAGGTCATAACATCATCTCTCTACAAATACTCTTTCCTTTTTGTTTTTTCGTTTTATATTTGAGGGGCCTTCGTGGCTCGGTTAGTGCTCTAGAGCAGCGTAATGACCCAGAAGCCTCCCACCAATGCAGTCGCTGGGAGTTCAAGTCCAGCTCATGCTGGCTTCCTCTTCAGCTGTATGTGGGAACGTCTGCCAGCAACCTGAGGATGGTGGTGAGTTTCCCCAGGTTTCCTCCCACCATAATGCTGGCCGCCGTCGTATAAATGAAATATTCTTGAGTACAGCGTAAAACAGCAATCAAAGGAATAAGAAAATCAAATAATAAATTTTTATATTTCACCTGACAAAATTTAACTTATTAAAATGACTTTGGCTGTCAAAAATGGCTAATGCCTAGAAATCATGTATGAGTGAACTTGCTAACCTATGTTATGCTAATGGTTAGGTTCAGATTAACTTAAATAATATACAAACATGCATTATGAAACTGGTACATAGAAAATGGCATAGTTCAATAATCAGCAATTAATATAAGAATTGAATCCAAAACTCCTTTAACTGCTTAATCAAACAAACAAACAAACAAACAAACAATTTATTTACAAATATATACATACATATATGGTGTATGCATACTTTGTAGTCAATTCCAGACTTATGCAAAAAAGTCTAGGATGGCAGACAAGTGAGAAACTGTGCTCTTCAAAGTTTCTGCAATTGTAGGGATACCTTAGGAAAAATATAACAGTTAATATACTTGTAATAGTATAGTTAACTGCATTATACATACAAAGATCTCTATCTGTTAAAAAAACAGGAGAGAAAATGTATTAAACTACTTAGATGTCACAATGTTGTCTAGCACTTTGGTTTCTAGGCTCATAAATGGCCTACTTAAAAATACACGTTGTCAAAAATTTGACCAATCAACAGACCAAATGACTTACAGAGCAGCTTGTCATAGCTAAAAATTCATTTTATTTATTTGATTGGTGCTTTACATTGCACTCAAGAATATTTCACAGTTAAAGAATCAAACCAAATGTAATTTATAGGGGACTAAAATTTTCTACATTCTTCACTGCAAAATCACAAGCATTTCTGTCAGAAATTCATTAGGTTAAGACATGATGCTCCTCTGCAGCCTAGCCAACACTTCATCTCATCTGTCAAGATGGACAGACTAGTAGTTACATAGAGGGCTTTCTTATTTTGACACTATCAGTGTGTGTGCCTGCCTACATACACCTACTTAACATCCCTCAACACCCCTCATTTCCAGCCTGTACCTATCATTCAACCATCCCTACTACATCCCTCCAAATCTGTACACTATCAATTTTTCAGGCCGAAGGATCGGATAATTGCACCATAAACTGTGGAGTATTTGATTTTTACAGCCGATCATTTGTAATGGGTGTCTCTATGGAGACTGGCATGGCTGTGGAGCTGAAGGCCCTGCAGTGACATGCAGGTCTTGCTGTCAGCCAGTTCTTCGTCAGCATTACCTTACATAGCCTGCAGTGACACATACACGTATACAGGAGACTGTCTTGTAGTCCCGAGACTAGTGCACATCAAAGTCCAGACTCTGTTCACCTGGCACATTTTATCAGCCAACCCACTAAGTCTAATCAGCAGATCAATATGTTATTACAGCTACTCTCAGCTACCGTAGTAATACCAGCTGCAAGCTCGGGCCGCTCGCCACTCCACGGCTGGCTTTTGTTTTTCTGTCTCGTCTGCGATATAAATAAGTCCACTCAATATTAATGTGATTTACGGACGGAACGACTCAATTGTACGGCTTCCTCGTGCTCGGAGGACAACGTGTCTGAACAGAGGCCAGGGAGTAATTCATTTTTAACTAACAGCCATCTGCTAGTTGACTAAGGGATATATGAGCTGTGAAAAACAAAATGTAATAATTTGTCCACTTTCTTTACAAAAAAAATTTATGATTTATTGACGAAAGTTGATACAACATCCAAGAAGAGCTAAGGTCATGTAAGTTCAGTGACTCGTGCACTAATTTTTCAAATATTTTCGTAATTTGTGATGCCACATTTTTCTTTCTGCATGTGTATGTGTAAATTATTTCAGCCTTTCATTTTATTTTTGTCTTCACATTTCTGCCAAATTATCACATTTGAGACCCAGTTCAGAACATAAGCATTTGTTAAGCCAAAAATAAATGTTACACTAAAACCATTGTAATTGTGCATAAATTGTATAAAACACCAATTACATATGGTCTTTTATGAAACTGATGATTATGAATGTGCAAAATAATGCTGGGAGAAAGTGTCGAAAAGTAACAGGGCAAAAGTCAATGTTGCGAGACAAAAAGTGGAGCGACAGCTGCCAGATTATTACACTAAACAAATAATTAACCAGTGCTACAGACAAGTATTCATTTCTGTCAGTACATTAGCTGGCAAACACGGTTGTGAATTTCTGAACACTGCAGCGGTTTGACAAATTCAGCAGGATGGTATCTGGGCCTCACCAAGGGAGAGCCAGGAGGGAGCAGGGATGGATAGCAGCCAACCTGAGCGGCTTGTTATCATTGTCTGTGTCATAACAGGGGTTTATTTACAAATCTACACATACCTGTAGTGCTTCTCTCTCAAACCTGTCCCTCACTCACACACTTAAGTCAGCTGCAGCGTCCCTGGGGTGGCTTATTAACACAGTATACAAGCAGACTACCCCACCCCCAACAGTGCACGTGGCTAAAATATTTCAAACACTTCTACAGCCAGCCTAATCCACTTACATTTATCTGAGAACAAAGTCACAACTTGGTATAAATGTACATTTTACTGCATATTTGTCTACTTGATGGAAGATCTGATTTAACCGACCATGGTATTATATTCATTTGTACACTGTGAGCAATTTTGGGAGAAATTTTAATGGATCTATCAAATTTTCACACAGAGCAGTAAAAAAAATATATCCATAAAAATGTTCCAAATACAAATACAGAAACATATTTTAAAACTTTTCCACTGGAATGCCTACTACATCATCAATGCCTACTATATCATACAAAGTAGAATTAGATTATTATGAAACTGTCCTCTGATCCATGGTTGCATGCATTTTAAATATCTCTTTTAACAGCTTCTGTGTTACATTTTACATCTGAGCACGCAGTATGAACAAAGACATCACAGTTTTTCTTTGTTTGATAGACTTCCTGTGGCAATTTTTGAAGTCCATCAATCAGGTTTTATGCAATCTTTTGTCCCATGTGTATATGTAACACTTGTATAAAATGGCACTTCCTTCTCGACAGGCTTACCTGTTCATTAATTACGTATTAATGAAAATTTCTGGATATCTTACACATGAGACAGCGCGCAACATGCAAATTGCATACCTGTCTAAAATCTGACACCACTGAGGCTGCCCCAGGCAATACATGTACATGGAAGTCGGCTGCACATTTCTCACAGAAAGTGCACTGTATATGAAAAAAAAAAAAAAAATTAAACCAGAACGTATAGGCAGTATTATCAGTGTAAATGATACATGGCAGGTGTACCTCTCATGTGATTATCATCCCTTTCACATTTACAGGACACAACTTTCCAGACTGCATTATGTTAATCCATAAGAAAAGCGCACATTTTCACCACCACCAGTGCAATGTAAAAGACAATAGGCATAGCACAGGGCATTCTGATCTGATAAACCAGTTTAGGCAATAAAAATATATTCGATGTAATATTGTCCTTAGATTGGACAGTTAAAAAACTGTAATGTCAGTTTACCCTTTTGACCTTAACAACTGCACCCCCCCTTCCCCTCCCAACTGCACGAAAGTTCTTCACTTACAGAGTACTTTGTTAAAAGCCTCCAGGGAAATTAATTTCCTACCATATGCCAGGAGTAAATGATAATTTGATTTAAGCCTATTTAGCAAACACCCCCCCCCCCCCACAAAAAGAATAAAATTTTAAGCAAATGTGCCTTTGTACATTTCATCACACTGTACGACAATGACAATTATTTTTTCTTTTTTCCACTATTCATTATGTTCTGTGTGCTGCTTTCATGTATTGATTTATTAGTCGAATACCGTGCATAAAAACTGTCTATTATCTTGCTGTAAAGACTTACCGATAATTTAATTTAATTTGCATATTTTACTCATTTATTTACTTACCCTCATAATCTCCACATCAATTCCCTACCTAACCTACAAAGAGTACCATTTTTTTACATTGATAAAATCTTCGCGACTAATCCAACATCACATTAAGACGTAATTTAAAAATTCACCATGAATTCTCATCTCTGCTGCGATTCAGATTACAGATGTAAACAGGACTAATTATGCTTTCTCTCTGTCTGGAAATGTTTTTCATTTGCAGTGTATTACTAACTGTGATCTGATATACACTGTGATGCTGCCTGTAGGTTGGCATAGTCACCTGGTCCTCGTTGCCATGCTAATCTGTTGAACGGTTATCACTTTTACTGGTGATTACCTTACCACCTGCTGTAGGAGGAATCAGGTCAGGCTTGGCTAACCCCCTCAATGCTAATTTGCAGGTACAGTTCTTATACAAAAGCACAGCTGATTTCCTTAAGCACAGGTAAACCCAGACAGGCCCCAGCAGCCCACAAAGGCAGAACAGAACATGCTGTGAAGGTATTGGCTGCGTTACGGGGGTTATATAATAGGAGCAGGTGTGGCACACTTCATATACAGTCTCTTGCTCTCCATTGAAGACGCTCCTGTTAGACATTTCCTCAGACAACTCAGAAATAAAACCAGCATGTTTATGTCTCTTGTGTGGTGTTTTCTGTTCATAGCACAGGCAATTTGCTGTAATAAACTGCTTTCAACTGTTAATATACTCAGGAAAACACAACCGCTGAACACTTAAAACTGAACCTGTTTGCTCACAATTAACGTCAAAATCAGCATCCCTCACTCAAAGTTTTCAAAAGATCTCATGTCTTTAAACAATTATGCAAAAAATAAGTACTCGTCTCTGGACTTCTAATGTTATAAACAGTGATGCACTCTTTAATGAACGTCAGTAATCAAAATCAAGATGTACGCTGGATTCAGTACTAAATATGGTATACAAATCCTTACCAAAGAAAAATGTGCATACAATATGCAAAAATACATTTATGTGTGTAGTGTGTGTAAATGATTTTTCTTGGCAAAACTTTTTTTTTGGGGGGGGGGAGGTGAGATGGAATTAATACAATACAGTGATGATAAAGCAGGGGATGACAAGCCAGTCAGTCAGAAAAAGGCTAATTTATTTTTTTTCTGCAACATATTTCACTGTGACATCTGACTTCGTTTGTCCGCTTCATGAATGTAAACTTCAAAGGTCTTATGCTGAGGTATATCTAGGAACAAACAATCTGGCGCAAATGCAAATTTTTCCAGATAATGATATAGCCCAAGAATACACACACTACATTAACTAAACAAGACTAATATTATTCTTCCTTTTTTCCATTCACTTTTTTTTTTGTTACAATTTTTTTACATTCTTTCTACAAACAAAATTAAATTTAGTAATGACAGGCTAGAAAAGCATATGTAATATCTTGGTTTGATTTGGTAACTTTTATGACAGTCTAATAACATTTAAGCTATTTAAACTATGCTTCATATCAGAAGTAGAGACCTGTTCAGTGGAGTGTACAACTCTCTGGTGCATAAAGCTGACATGTCAAACTCCTCAAAAATGTGCTTGTATAAAACTACATGCAAGAACTACAAGAACAAGTACACTTTTAATATAATTAACGGGCATATATGCATGCCTCACATTAATACACTGTACTTGGTTCTCTTGCAAACTGCACCGAATCATTATTACAGCACCTTATTAGTTTCCAACATACATGTACTTGTAAAATGACAGCTGAGCCACAGGCATCTTCATACCGATACAATCAACATTCTGATTGCTTTTTTTCAAAATCCTGATGATTATCATCAGCTGTTTTTAGACCCATTCTTTGTCACTTCCACAGTATGTTTTTTAACAGAAAAGCTTTCTCATTTGCATCCTGTTTAAATGAGAAATTTAAAAGTAATATTGGACTAACTAAAACAATTAAAGGCTAAATTAATGTATCAAAATGTAACTAAAATGGAAGAGTAGCATGCCTGGAGAAAATTTCTATGTAACATGTTCATTAATGCAATGTTTAAAGTGGTGAAAAAGTGGAGATTTACAGTAACACAGAGGGGGATAATTCTTAATACAAGAACAGGCAGCAGGGTGCAATTGCACACATTTCAGCTCCTCATGTGGTGAACAAATTTATTTAATCTAGAGCTCTATAATTCCTAGACAAATATCATTGGAAATCATGTGTATGTCCCTTCAAATCTGGGAAGTAATGAGCAGAGTTAAGTTTTTAATCCTATTTCCTTTTACTTCAATTCCTTAATTAATCTGAATAAAAAACAATGGATAAAGACACTGGCTATGCTGTACACATATGTACACTATAGCTACATTTATCATAATTCTGGTAGCAAAGTCATTAATTATTGGAATAAGTCTGACTGATCAATGAAATATTGAGTACACAGTGTCCAACTACACTTGTTATGAGAACCATTCCTAACAGAAAATGATGTTTTCAAATAGGGACCGAAATGTCCGCGACTTGATGGATGAATTTATCACACAAGCTTTAGCTTTCGATTAAAAAAAAAAACACAACCTAATACGAAAAGGGAACTGTACACCAAGGAGAAAAACAGCCAGACGATGCGAGTTTGGAGATTTACGTAACAATATCTGTAAGATTTATGACCGTAGTATTGATTATAATCCCATTCTTGCATAATCTGCGAGAACATGTAGCAAGAGTGGGAAGGTTTCGGGGAGTGCACAAGTCTCATTTACTGCACTGTATAATAAATCAATTGGTCGTTCAGTTTGTGTGGATTGGGATAATACCAGGGGATCTTTTCAACTCCTCACAGCCATCAGCATGTTATGTTACACTAACTCCTACATATTACAAACCTCACCAGTGGTAGGAATGAGGGACCCTGTGGACAGAGGGGGTGGTTGGCACAGGGACATGGAGGCTGCCGACACCATCTGGTTCTGGACTGACAGGGGAAGAGAGTAAGCCTGGCCAGGGTAAGGGAGCAGGACTGGGTAGGATCAGGGTAGCATGCACCTAGCAATCAAGGCCCCTGTTCCGACAGGCTGAGGAGAGGGCCATGTGGATACTCTCCCTCCCTAAGCTGCCCTTATGTCATGGAAAGAGAGAGAGAGAGGGGCCGGGCCTGCTACATCACACATCTGTCAGACGATCATCTTATAAGGCTTTAAGGGGACTGCTTAGTTCTGTATACAGAGCCTATTTTGGTGGCTAACCCTTCAACAACACTAGCTACATTATCCCCACTCACATGTCTCTGGCTATAAATGGGCATCAATCTTAAAGTCATTAACACATTCATATATGTATATATACATACACATGTAGGTACACATGCTGAATTCCTGCTGGTTAGTGGTCTTCATGTGAAGGTGTACTATAAGCTCCCCGAGCCTTGACCTGATCAAGTCTGGTATAAAGAGAGTACTAATGGATATGGTCGATCTAAGGGGGTTATGTGAGAACATCAGACTGGATAAGTTTAGAAGCATTAGTATTACAAACCTAGCAGACATGTTGTATCACTAGCATACATCCTCACACGTTTAGTTATGCCCTATAGAGGAAATGCAGTTGAACATGCCTGTGTGATGTGCTGTCTGCATTAGCAACAGCAGTCAGAGAAGAAACAGCACATGTTAACCTGCAAGCGGAAAGCTGCATCATCTGTCCACGCAGCTGGCCCACACAGCCTCTTAAAAGGCATAGAGGCTTGCTCAGCGCCTCACGCACACACACACACACACACCAAACCATGTCGGAAGAAGACACAGAAGAAGATCACAAGGCAGTTCTCACTCACCACTGTGGCATTCCCAGCCCAGGTTCCTCCATTAAACTCCGGGGCGGTTTTGGGCAGCATGGTGCTGCATGTAAACCTTGGAAGACATTATAGTTCTCCACTATAGCCGTAGAACACTCCATTGACTTATTGTCCGTGTGAGCTCCTTCTCTGTGTGCCCACACCTTCTCCCCAGCCACAACCTAGCCTTTCTACAGACAATGCAAGACAGCAGGAAAACCCTCTCACTCATATCCATGTGAGGTCACTCAAGCATGACCTTGCAACCTTCAACCTTTTGACCTAGATTCTATTAATAGCAGCCAAGGTCTATTGGCTGTCTGACCCACATAAAACAGGTTGTCTGGTCAGGAGTTAACTTTTATTGAACAAAAAAAAAAAAAAAGAAAAGAAAAGAAAAAGAGGACTTGTAAATAAAGCAAAGAGGCAAATTGACTGTATAATACCCAAATAAATTAAATGCAAAGCATAGAAACTTGTCAGACAACATGTGATAGGAGATACATGTAGTAAATTAAAATTCCCACATAATGTTTGAAATTATTTAGACAAATGGCTTAAAAATGATACCTTAAATACATAACATAAATTAACACAGGCAAGAGCATGTATAATACTGCTGATCTTTCAAAATTTTATCCTCACTATATGTTCAAGAATGAGAAATATTTAATAGAATGTTCAACGGATTGATTAAAACATAAATACCTTACTTTTAAATAAAATTTACAAAAAGAAAAACAAGGTGTTTTTAAAACACTTTTTTGACAGCTGTACTGAAATGAACAGCCCACCCTTTTTTCACTTTAACCTTGTCCTTGTATCATTGATGAGCTACAAAGTTTAAAGGATTCAACACTAGAGAACTTGCTTTCTATGCAGTTTGCTTTGAGAATTTCTCCGACAAAGACAGCAGTTTTTTTTTTCCTTTCCCTAACACACAATTTCTTAAGTGTCCTTCTCTTGGCTAATTATTGTCCCATGTCATTTTTTTAAACTCACACAGCAAATGACAACAAATAAACATGGCTACGGCTGTGAAAACATCAATAGTGTGGGCTACACAACATGTAAGCTTTAGCAGAGTTTTTGTGGTATTTGCCAAAAGAGAAAAAACAAAAAAAAAAAAAAAAAAAACCTTCCGTACATACATACATAGTGTCACACAATGCATGACTAAATTTGAGCACCTTCTCAAAGCAACTGATTGCTTATAAAATGCCAGTAAAAGGCACCCATTGTTCCCACAATTACAATCAGGCACCCCCAGCTGACATACACTGGTGTACTGATGAATTTTAATTGTGTGTGTAACTGTAGGAGCTAACTATGTTTGAATAATTGTGAAAAAACAAAACAAAACAAAGGAGCATAACAGAACATACAAAATGTGGCATGGATTCCAAATTAGAAACCAAAAACTTAAACTGTTATGTGATCTAACTTAACTATGGTAAGAGGTATTTCATGTTAACAATTGTCTTACACTTGAGGCTAGCTTTCTTTTGCGCAATTTATACTGTTCTGTAATGTGGCTTCTACTGAAATAAATCAAATTATAAACACAGACAAACTAAATGTCTCTTAAAAGCCTTCCTCAGCTTCCAAAGCTTTTGAAACTTCTTTCCCCAGATTAGCTGTGTAAGCATGAAACAATGGAGAATATTTACTTGTTTTCTTTATGGAAAGACAGCAATAATTTGCCACAATAATCAGTGAGATACACTTGACATATGTCAAAGTTATCAGCAATCTATGCATAAAATGACCACTACAAAAGGTCAACTGTCCTGCTTTCAAGAATAGCAATGTGACAAATAAGCACTTTGTCCTATACCCAGCAGGTCTTTTGGGGGGGGGGGAGGGCACCAGGAATGGGAGGGAGAGGAGCAGGAGAAGGGGGATATGTCAAATAAACATGTAGACATGTACACATGTATGCAGATAGCAAATCAGCTCACCCCTGTTATGTGTCCTCCAATCAGAAATGATAAAAGGGGCAGTTTTTACTTTAATTTAAATGCATGTATTTTTATAAACTATTTCATTTTTTTTCTGCACTGCATATTTACACGATCCCATTCTCTATAACTTAAAAGTAAACAATCTGAGTTAAACCCGTTATATTTATAATAATACAGGTAAATAAGAACTATAAATACTATAAGCTATAAATAAATAGATGTGAATAAAAAAATGAATAAATTAATTTATTTATTAAAATTCCTTTTTTGTCAGTTCTTAGGAAGTCACCTTTCATCAAATCAGAACACTTCGGATAATGGAATAATATTTCTGAAAATGCATGAGACGGTACATGTCCATTCACAAAGCACAAGTACATGTACTCATTTAACAAAGGAAAGTCTTTTCAGGCTGTTTTTTTCCCAAGAATTTTGATTTAAATGTTTTACATTCATATACCATCATAAAATATCAAAATGAAAGTCCAACTAAAAAAGGCTACATTAGTAACAAAGAAATCAATGAAAGAATCAGTGGTTCTTCATGAAGGTTATACACTGTGTGAACAAGGAACATTGTAAGATTGACCAGGTTCAAGAGTTTAGTCTGGGGGTGATATCTGTGTTTGCAGTGTGATGCAGGCCATTCATTCTGCATGTCATCAGGATTGTCCAACACAAGGGACAGTTATGGGGATATCATGAGGCCATCCTGCCACACAGCAAAGATCAATAAGTTGACAGGTCCAACAACGACAACAGCCCCCCCCAGTGTCAACCAGTATTGCCCTGGCCTAATATTTACTTTTATGTCAAATAGGCCTACTTCCCATTACGACAGTATCTCCAGTTTTTCAGCCCGGTGAAGCGAGAAGGCCAGGAAATCCTGGGCATCCCGTGTCGGGTAAGGTACATGTACATCCCCTTGAGGAACCAGCCGTGAGATCGTCTCAGCAAATCCCTGCATGTCCTCGTGTTAAGTAATGCAGACAAAAATATCCCAAACAACAATAATCAATTCAGCTGATTTACACAGAGACAAGCCTTCACCAAACTGTATTAATATTTTAACATGCACACAGGATGCACTGTACACATCGCTCACAGGCATGTTAATAACCTACTGTTAATGGCGATCAGTGTTTTGGATAATGAGTCCTGGGAGTCAACAGGCTTGCATGTAACATTTTAAACAGAAAAGAACTGACAAAAAACAAATAATACATGTAAAGGCAGGAAAAACAAGACAAGGAAAAATCTTTATATTAGAAAACACCATTTTCAGTGAATTCTACACTACATATATATGCATACATAATTATATAACAAGACTACATGGTAAGGTTATATCTTTTATTTTTACCCTTTTCTTTAGCTTTCTTTAGGAAAAAACAAAAACAAATCATACTGATTTCATTTATAGCTGTATCCTTTTCATGGACAATGTCAGGCCCAACATGTACAGATTTATATTGTACATTTGTAATTCAAGAGGCTAAAAATCTGTGGATTGATTCTTAAAGTCAATCCACCCTATGTGGAATGGCTTTATGGATCTGACAAATTGTTCTGGAAGGCACAGGCGGAAAGACTGCCAAGCACTCTACCAAACACAACACGACCAAAGTGAAAATTATGTGCACTTTAGAGCCTGTCAACCTTGTGATGTCAACACCAGGAAGAATAAAACCCAAAAACAGGCCTGTATCAGAGGTGAAACCCAACATTACCTGTCCCCTGACGACTGGGCCTGCTCTTAAGTTGCTAAGGAACCTGGCATTTCTTGCAACACGATCACAAATGGCAGACTCATATTTATGGCTTACTAGAGAATTACAATGAAGTTAAGCTGTTGGCAATCGATAAAGGATTCTGGGGAGGGTATTTGAGAGACATCAATTTGGTAATTGATCACCATATGATGAATTAGGACTGTCGGAGCGTCCGGCCACCAAACCTGGCGAGAGTGCCAGACGAGGCCTGGACGTAGGCTGTATAGAGCCCCGTGAAACCAACCCCTTCCTCTGACAACTATGCAGTCTCGCTGACCAACCAGCGGCCACATGTGACAAATGACTGCCGCCACGTACACACACGGCAACAGTTGATGATACTACATCAACAACCTTCCATCAAAGGACTCCTGTCAAGGCCAAACAAAATACATGGCTGCCAAGCACCAATGGAAAATTACAATTGCTGATATGTCAAGAGAAATCGCCTAATGATCAATCTGTGATAAGAATAGTTCTGTTAACAAAATTTATTTTCCATGAAAGCAGTGTACATATGTGTACATCAATACATTATAACATCAGCTTTAGCAAACTGATCAACAGGATAAACAAAGCATGAAGAAACGACTGGAAAAAAAATGCATTAAATAGTACACAATTACAACTCCCACAAGAGCTGACTGCCCAAAATTTCAGGTGAACAGTATATCTTTTATATCAATTCATTTATCTTCAGAACTGCAAATTAACCTTTGCTCAGATTTATTCATTAAGAAAGGTCACAGCTGAGAATTAAGCGCTTAATATTGAACAAGGATTGGAATGACAGCCAAGGAACTTAGCAACTCCCGTGCAAATAATGTGCCAACGTCAGGTCGAGGGACTAGCTGTGGCTCTGGTGAAACATATGTTTTTGATTAAAACAAATCAAATCAAAAATGTGAACGTGAAAGATTACCTTCATTTTTGTTAAAGAATAAACGCCCACCAATTCCTAGACGTATATGTAACCACAGAGTTCGGGTGTACAAGACTAAAATTATTTTTGTGAGCCATAAAAATGAAAGGGCTGACTTCACAGAACTGTTACACTGTTCTGAGGAAAAAACCAGTCAGGTGAAACAGTCAGTGTGCCATGGCAACATTTGTGTATATGTACGTGTGTTTAAATACAACATGCCCAAAAGCTATTAAACACTACAATGAATTAGGCAAGACAGAAAAATAAACTGCCTGAAGAAATCACATAACTGTGAAGATATATATACATTAAATGCAATATTAAAGACATGCATGTGCTTCTGGCCTTTTGTTACCGATCTTCAGAGACAAGACCAAGAGAATAGAAAAAAAAATTTGACATAAGTGGCCTATCCAGGTTTTGTCATGTTACCAGTATATGGCTTGTAAACCAAGACATATGCATGACTTTAAAAAAAAAAAGAAGATGATTCAATAAACACTTTACTGGATTTATTTTATATGCTCACGTGTTCTGAATGGACAACATTCGTATTTTTTTAATAACAGTAGATCAAACTGTAAAGAGTACAGTCATGGTTGAATATGCAAGTGTACCTCAGATTTTTTTTGCCCTTTTTATCCATCACCACTAATACAGGTCTGATGTAAATCTTACATGTCCATAAATATACATGTGCAGCATTAAATATGTTGTTTTATTTTCCTCATTAAGAAATCGTACTAAATATGCTGGCTTTATGTAAGTAAACAAATGTTCATATATTTGCAAGTAAATTTCCATTCCTTTCCACCGAAGATTTCATAAGAGGAAAATTACCTACTTTTCTTCTTATTTATTTACTGGTGTTCTACATCGTGCTCACGATACTTCACATGTAACATTTATTTTAGATTTTTCAATATATGTCAACCTAAACCAATTTAATGAAAGTGCTACCGGTGGTAGCAAGACAATACCATGTAAATTAAGATTAACGAACATGTGGTGATGTGGAAATATTTACTACCAGTTACTGAAAACTCTCGTAAAAATGCCACATGCCTTTGTTGTCTTTCAATTCTTTGATTACATTACAAAAATTACTTCATATATACGTTCCCCTTTAACTGGTACATTCCTTTAACTGGTACATTCCTGAATCTTTTAACATATTGAAGACGCATTAAATACTGTCATTGAAGATAATACAGTCATCTTACTAATTTCACTTAACAGCTTCATACAAAAAGCGTGAGTTTGTCAGACCTTAGTTATTTCACTTCACAGTTTAATGAAAGTGTGAGTTTATCACATACCATTAAGAATAACCATATTTCACCAAAACAGACTTCAACAAGAGTATAAAGATACATGTTAAATTCTTATGCATGTACAAAAGCTATATTTAACTTTGAAGAAATATAATTATTCATAAAACCAGCTAATGTTTTACTTAAGCTTAACACTCGAAAATTGAAATCTGTAAATATTATACTTAGCTTTTTCTCCAATTTAATTCCATGGATATGTTACACACCTAAAGCTGTGGATTCTCTTTGAATCCTTTGAAAGTCATTGAGGCATTACCTATTAAAACATCAATTAGATTAGGCCTAACAATTCTAGAGACATCAGTGAAAAAATAATTACAATTTAATGCTGAGAAAGACAAACAAAATGCAACATTTGGATACTTTCAGCTCTACACCTCAGAGATTTTAATGAACTTGTAGAGTAATTAGTTAACTAATAAATGTGCCAACAATCATCAACAGATGATCAAATCTTAAGACTCATTTACTTATTATTCAGATTCAAAAATTCAGCTTCTAGTTAATTGGAATGATTTGATAAACAGTGCCTTAAATACCACTTTTAACCAAAATAACTATTTCATGTATGTGTATACTGTGTGTCTATCTCAATGACGAGTGAAGGTCAGCCTCATTTTCATCACTCCTTCAGGTATTGCAGGTATACATGTACACAAATTCACCAGGTTTGTTTTATATTCAAATTTACTATCTGAAGGATTTTCATTTCAGATTTTATCATTTTTTTTTTCTTGGCTACATATGTAATGCTACCAGATCAAACCAAATGACAACAATCCTGTGTACATGCAATGAAAAGACCTGTTCAAGTGTAGTAACAGTGAGTTCTTTGTATTTTTTTTTTCTATTTCGTCTCGATCCTAATTACTTTTACTTTGAAGCACAAAAGTCAATATCTGCTTCTTACACTTGTAGTATTATAGTATTATAATAGCAGTTGGAAACGAAGTTCTGATCTGAAAACTTTACATAATATATTTCACATTCTGTGCTGAGTTTGTAGCCAGCAGATATAGAGTATAATACTATCATACATAGAGGAACTGGATCAGCATTATATTAGCAGATTTGAGATTTATTTATGGACACTAACAACATTGTTTCACTTCAATGGCATGTACGTCCACATGTATGTGTACATAACTCTTCATGTGAAAGCGAACAGCTATAGATAACATCGTACCTATGTACATGCATTTATTTCTAAGCTGGAGCAGTGTTATAAATGTCCTTAAAGGCTTACACAACCTGCATGAATATCTCATTCGATATGTCTACACGCACTCAACACAATTCAGCAAGGACCCAGTTGAGTTACATATAAGGAGAAGTGCAACCCTATACAACACAAACAAATGTTGAACGAGGATCTCTCATCTGACAAGCATGTATATATCAGCCCCTGTTATAACTAAGACCCGCAAGTTTTTTTTGGCTTTTTTTTTTTTAAATTAATAACTCAAGCATTGATATCTTTGGTTATGAAGTGATGTATCAAAAGTTCTATCAGATGGAGACTTTCAACATTTTAGATAAAATCAGAAGCAGGAAACCTGACCGAAATCTAAACATTCAATTAATTTGTGAATAATCTGGACATCTTCAAAATAAGCAGCCCTTTAGTTCCAAGAAAATCCTGTAACAGCCGCAGGATTTGGCGAGTGAGAGTAACAGATTTTACAGAGGCATATAACTTTACACTGGAATTGCTTGGGCCTTTGAATTATTATTTATCTTATCTGCCAATGCAAAACTACTTAAAATTCATTGGCTACTTTCTAGACTCATCAAGAAGGAAGATGGACGACGGATGATTTATATTCTGCCATTCGTTCATACCTGTTGAGCACACTCAGGTGCGACTGAGTAATCCAGCTCTAAACTGAAAATGATAGGCGTCTCTGAGATCTGTCAACCTTACACACCTGATCTTGCAGGTCTCACCAGATTTCTACAGAACTCAAAACAGACATTTACATTTTTACTGAATTGAGTATGCTATAGAACTGAAATTCAAATGCCGCCATAAAATTTTCTCAACATTAATTTAAAATACGGTTTGCTGCTTTGAACGATACAATTTAAAACATGTAATAGACACTTGTAAAGAAAAGGAAAAAAGTTGTACTAAATACCTTCAACTACATGTACCTGGAGACAATTCCCAAGCTTCATTTGACAAAATTACAGAGCACCATATGCCATCAACTAATCCCAGCTTTGCTCAGCAGGTTTGTTAAGGACCGAATTATCGATTCGCAGTGCAAGTGTTTCCTGATTTCTAGCTCAGTCAATAGCATCACAGGAAAAAGAAAGCGAGACTGCATATGAATAGGTAGCACAAAACCTGTAGGGTATATCAAGTCACCTTCAAGTGAATTTCAGAGAAATACCTTGTTTGTACTCAAAGCTGACCTACTGAGAATCTGAAATCTGTGCTGCTGGCATAATGCCAGCGGTCTTCAAGACAAAGGTGATTGAGAGTGCCAGAGAGAAAGAAAGGGCTGGGTCTAAGGGCCTTGAATACAGACACTCAGAGTGTGAGTTAAAGTCTGCACCACTTAGGGCATATCAGATTTAAACATGGTCACTGGTGTAAGAAAGCAGTCACAGTGATTTATTTGTAATTCTTCAATGACTCTAATATGCATCAACTTCAAGTAATATTTCAAAGAAAATTAAGCTTCTGGTAAGATTCGTACTTCTTTACATATACGTTCTTTAAATTTCTTCATCTGATTGTTGTTTATCGCCCTCTTGTTACTAAGGAAAATTTCAGTGACAATAAAAATATGATGTCAAAAGTAGAAGAGGAACAAGATGTCGTTTGGTTTTATGGGTGTCCAGGTCAGTTGCACGTAATGCAATGTGATTCACATCAAACTAATCACTGATTGTACTGTACATGTGCTGCCATTATGGGAAGAGTACCCAACATATATTTTCTGTAAACCAAGTGCCCATGACTCTACAGCTGCTAGAGGGTGGAGTTCTAGAGTATCTACATGCATTTAAACTTCCATATCTTTTATTTTGGTTGTGCATGCATTAGAAGAGTGTGTGCTTATGTCAAGAAGATTGAAATGCCAATGTGACCAGAAGTGCTTCCTGAAAGCCCCCTATGGCCATGTTTTCCAGTGAGAGTACCCAGAAAGCTCTCTTTATTGAATCATAAATCATACAAAACAAAGAAAACATAAACTACCCTAGAAAGAATTACACAAATGGAGAAAAGCTAACCTACTGACTAAATACATGAGACAACTAAAATATGAGATGTGATTCTGGATATCAGCGATTTAGGTACCTGTAGGTGTACATGTAGCTTAGTTAACAGTTTACAGTTCTCTTATCCAAACTGTGTTGAAAATCAGAATACATCCAAGTGGAAATACTACAAGATAAATTTATAATCAGGCTCTTACCAACTTACTTTTTGCACCAAAAGTTTATGATGCTTTCCACAAGCAACTGAGGCATTTTTTGTTGTAATAAATGCTTTTTGGTAATATGTTCTTGGAGACAAAATGAGGATTTTTGCATGCCTGCCATTTTTCAAAATAAGCACTGATGATAAATGAAATGTTATAGGGCATATCTGACAATGGGCTCTTGACACAAACAGGCAAATTATCTGGAAAACTGTCACCCTGTCATAGTCCCTACTGCCCTCCTATATACAATATGCCCGTATCAACATAACAATATGTAACAACATTTCTTCATATCAGTAACACTATGCTAATTCATCCTTTCTCTGGCTCAGTAGAAAAAGGCAAACAATTCTATTCCTTTGATTACAGGTACACAGTTTGAAGCAAATTAGCTAAGTACATACAGCACATAAACTTTCAGTGATATGCCATACATTGCCATTAAAATTATTTCTAAAAGAGAACAGTAAATATTCCTTGTAAAATTTTCTACAAAAGAGAACAATAATTATTCCCTTTACATTATTTGCACAAATCTTGTATAACTTATCACCAATAAAGTGGTGCACGGGAATGTCAGCCAGTGTCCTGCGAATGGTCGTGGGTTTCCCTCAGGCTCTGCCCTGTTTCCTCCCACCATAATGCTGGCCTTTGTGGTATAGGTGAAATAGTCTTGAAAATGGGATAAAACATCACTAAATACAGAAATAAGGAAATCAGTAATAGTGATATTATTTGTCAGTGGCTAGCCTACGCTGCTGTATTTGCATCAATATATGCACAGAGATACCTGGTTTACAAATCATATATCAGTTAAGGTTTACAACTAAACCGGTCTTATTACTACAAAAACTATACATCTACATTGAAGCTTACATGTAGTTTAATTTAATATGTATCCCTTTAATATCAGGTACACTTCTGTTGATGACCTCTGCCATGTGTCCAACTTACTGAACTCACAAGACATTCTGCTGACTCAGTGTAAGTCTGGTTACTCATCATCTATGCCAAACTAGGCACTCTTTGCTAAATTAACAAACGACAGAAAAAGTTTAATAAACAAGGAGAAAATGAGGTCACTATTGTCTATTATTGTCACCTCCAATTACACATAGCATGAGCATGACTTGTGAAGTGAAGCTGGCTATTTTTGGCCTCAGCAGCTGCACATAGCTGGAGATAAACACAAGCTACCCTCTGGTTTAATACATCAAATTACTGCCACATCAGGCACAAAAATAACCTCCAGCCTGATAGACAAATGAGTTACGTGGCATCAGTAACCTAGTAACATTTCTGTTGCGCCATAGCGATTATGGTGTCTACTAAAATATTCTGGCTGGCTCAACGTAGCAGTACACAGTAAGCTGTGTAACAAGTCACGTTTTATTACCACTCAACTTGACTTCCTCTTTCTTGCCACAGGAGAGACACCCTGCTGAAATGAATAGGACTCTTTCCAATGGATAATAATCTCAAAGCCAGTAGCTTTAACATATCAAGCAAGGAGCATTTCTATGTCTCATATGACATTAAAGCCAACTATGACAATAATGTGATATGGATTCTTATTTACAGACATACATACATACATGAATACATGACAGCAGTAGTTTGCAAAAATAACATGTGTAAAAAAAAAAAAAAAACCCAAAAAATAATAATAATACAAAAAAAATAACCAAGGTGAAGTGGAATTACACAAAAGTACAAATGATTCAGCATTGTCCAAGATAAAATGTACTTCAGTTACACATGTACTTTTCTATATCTAACCTAAAATCTAACATCTCTTCACTTATCACTGAAATTTATGACTTAAGTACATGTAATTAGGTTTTCTACATTTTCCCACGTCACAAAAAAAAACAGAGGACCCAACACAATACCACATTCCCCGGAGTTTTAAACTGACAACAGCTCCATTGATCATAATATTCATGATCCAGGTTTTGGCTCATATTTGACAGCCTAGGTGAAGTAGACACTGTGAGCTATTTTACATACATTAACTAATAAATTTAATATATTATGCATTAAACCAGCCAATTATTATGACTAACAGCTTATGTGCAAATTATTGTAGTCTGGACTGTATACTTTATTATTCAACACTGCAAGAGATTACATCATTTTGGACAATATACCACTTTTTTCCAGTTTCCTTATTCAATGGATTTAAGGACTTAACTAAAATCTTTACATTTTATCAACAATAGGTTGCTAGGTTTAAAAATACATGTACAAACTCAACCTGATAAGATTGTTGAAAGTACATGGTGGCTAGCTCCAGTAAATTGGTCAATCGTGAATAAAAAAAAGAAATATACATGGGAAATAAAGACTCTGCATGCCCACAGCAAAGACTACATTCATTCCAGCCAAAGATGTGTCATTCAACTCCAGAAAGAAATCTGATCTTTCTGAAATTCTTACAAACAGATACACAGTAGGCATTCTTTCTGTGCAGGGTATACCATAATGACAGTAAAAATGTATCAATAGGAATTAACACAGACATGATGTATACACATCACGATTTGTGTTATAATTTGTATTAAGCTTGTTGGAACAGGTCCAAAATTAACCGGTGGTACAAGTTGTAAAACATTTCAATTATCTGTGCATCACTGGCAAATATTTGACTTTGAATGAGTTTGGGTTTTGACAAAGTGTATGTAATCAGCCATAGAAAATTAATATATCAATACATGTATGTCTCTTTTTTTCAAGAGAAACAAATTACTTTGGCCCCATGATCTGAGTCACCTACAACATCCAGGTACATGATCATCAAATAATGTACACCAGAACTAGTCATGAATCTGAGTAATGAGGGTTTCATTTTGTTTCTAAAATATGACTTTGAATAAGTACTACATGTTTTTATTTGATTGGTGTTTTTGAGCTGTACCCTTTCCTTTTTCACTTATAAAATACCCATCAAGGATTATAAGCGGAGTTAAGTGAGGAATTGCAAGTAAATCAACATGTCATAGGTAGGCCAAAAAGAGATAAAAGTGCAAATGAGACACCCTGATTTCAAATTCTGGCTAAACCTATGTCCACAACGAATCTTAATAATTCTGAATTTTATAAAGTGACAGAATATTTTTGAGTCGATTAAAACCAGAAAGTCCAATGATATAACGAATACATTAGTAACAAGCAAACCAAAAACCTGGGATATTTTCTTGGGGTGTTTTCAGTGTTATAGAAGTGCTCTGAATGCAGGGAAGCAACAACAAACCTACATGAACGAGCTTGTCCTGTGTATCCTATCTCCTAGCCAAAATTCAAGCGAAGTCAACCTTACCAATATATAAAATACTCTAAAGTTAGACATTCTCTCATTTTGTAAAAATCTGGTCTCATGTTTAATAAACAAATCCTAAATTTCCAAACCATTTTCACGGGGAAAGTATATACGCCAATGACTTATTTATTTATTTATTTAATAAATGGTTATGTCGTTGAGGTATATGTACTACATTTTAACTCAGCATCTCAGCACATGTGTGTTCTTAAGACCTCACGAGATGAAACTGTATTTTCTTAAATGGACATGGTCACCCATATATTAGGTATTTTAGCGTTATTACAGAATAACGTGAGTATAAGGCATTTTTCTAAAAAAGAAGACGTTACAAGCTTTTTGTCAATCCCATCCCCAGCATTGTATGTTAAGTGAATGTTTAAAAATAACAAAGAAACTACAAAACGGAAAACTCTGCCAGAATATTTAAATGAGGGGCTGTCAATTCAGTGGAACTGGAGCATGCCAACAGTGCTCGGTAAAATTCATACGTAAATAAACGTGGCTTATGACATGAGTAAGAGAAGGACTTACCGCTCACTCATAGCAGGGCTGGCCAAAAAGAGGCATAAGAGAGAGCTCAGCAGGTTTAAATGCAAGACTAGAGTTGCAATTGGTGATCAGTTATCGCAAAACTACACTACTTGATAGGGGGATGCAAATGTTGTCGCTGTTGTGGCAGTATTAAATGTTGAACATGATCCGCCCTCTTTGTGTTGAATTCAAATAATGACAGAACTTGTCCAAGCTCATACAAGCTACATACTCAATGAATATTTTTTATTTCAATGTGATTGATTTAGTTTATGAATGGACTTCAAGAGTTCGTTAAGATGTCGCAGTCAGAATTTATTTAAAATCCCAATTGTGGGCAACTATGTCTCTTTAAAGTGAAAGTGTAATACTGTGCCCGAAAACTCAGACCAAACAGTGTCTATGTATATACTTGTGACATGCCTGTTCAGCTAATATACACAGAGGAAAATTAAAACAAAATGTTGCAAGGCTTAGAATAATCGGCACATAAAATGTCTGAGACTACTAGAAAATTCCAAAATGTTTTAACAAGTCCTGAATAAAATATATGTTTTTGACCATCTAATCCAACTTAACAACAAATATTCCATAATACATGTAGGTACATGCAGAATGATTCAAAACACTAAACACTTCAGTGCACTAAATCAAACTTGCTATAATGTCATTGTCTCCAATTTTTATCTGAATTTTTTTTTTTAAATAGAAAACTGTCAATTCAAGGGAAATAAATTTGGTTAATGATAATTTGCTGTAAAACAAAATATGATGACCTGCTGCTTAAGAGAAGGTTTCTATTACAGCCTGATGCTTGTTTTAAATTTAAAAACTTTTGAATAACTCTTGTACTCTCATCTTTTTGAACTAAAAGAACGCTGAAATACTTCTAATGAAATAGTTCTAATTCATAAATGTAGACAATACCATGAGAGTGGGTTATGTTAACCTCTACATTGATGATAATAATATAATAGATCAATAAGTGATAATGTTTCAGTTTGCATCTGGAGTTCAACTACTTGTTCATGCCACACATTTGTGCAGTAAGCACACACATATCCTGAAGAAATTAAATGCCCAAATGATCCTTAATTAACTAACTTGAAACTTACATAATATTAATATAATAAGTACCTCTGAAGTGAAATGCTGATTGTTTTCGTAATTACAAATTCGGTAGGTCTAAGGCAACTATTTACACTGACCCTGAGAAATCGTCAAACCAAAACGTGTTGTCATAAACAACATTATAAATAGAACTGGACAAAAGTAAGCAAAAGGCTACAATTTAAGCCATGAAAAAGTGAAAGTAAAGTATAGATAATAAAGTACAAAAATCAACCATATTGTTTGAACAATGAGAACATTTCTAACAACGAATACTTGCACATAGTAACCCACTTGTCGGAGACAAAAAGTTAACTGTCCAGAAATTAGACTGCCGAAGAAAGCGAATAGCGCAAAGATACATACCCATCTTTGCTGTCCGGTACGGTCACTTTTTTTGTCTTTTTCCATAAGTCGGGCACAAGTCGATCGCGACGTGAGCGCAGCGAGGGAATGGATGGGGTGGCAATCGAGAATTTGCCAGTCCCGTTTATCCTGACAACTTTCTTTGACTTGGTCGCTTTGACGTCAAGAACTGGAGCAGAGTTGAGCGAGTGGTTGACACCATTTTTCTTGCAGATTTCGGCAATGTTCAGCGAGCCATTTTCAGTCTTATCCTCGCTGTCCATTGAACTATTATCCTCCGTACACCCGACTGCCGCCATCTTGTACACCAACCTCCCCTGACGTCACTAAAATGTGTGCGGATTTCCTCAAATTCTATTTTTGACTGCACGAGGGGATTCCTTTCAATATGGCAGATGTTACGGGACAAGACAATTTGCGGAACTAAATTTTGCTGTCTGTGTGCGTAACGGTTGCTTACTGTGGTCGCATTTCACGCAAGGAACTAGATGAGAAAAACGTACGTTTGCAAACAAAAGTAGATAATTGTTGTAAGAGCTGTAAATCCGAAAAGAGTGCCCTTTTCTACCTGCATCTTGAAAAATTTAAGAAAATGTTAGCAGTAGTAAGGATGAGGGTGATATCACGTGGTAGGGCGACGTCAGTTCATTGAAAAATGTCTTTTTCTCAATGAATATGGGAAAAGTGGATTAGTGACGAACAATAGCTGAGCCTATTTTTTACATACCCAAAGTGTTTGACTATCTTCAACTGTCCGTATCATAGATTCAGATAAAAGTGTGCAAGGTTTTAATTGGCAAAAATAACGCTCTCCGAAAATGGCTAAAATCTTTAGCCAAATGCTTAGCTGTAATCAGTGAGAATTTTCACAATCCATATTCTCACATAAATCTCAAGTTAAAAATGCAATTTACCGGTACCTTTAAATGACTTGCTGGAGTAAAGTTAATTTTCCACACTGCACCTGGCTCATGTAAAGAACTCACACATGCATACTTCCCTGACTTGAAACGAGGGATACTGCTGGTGAACAACTGACATTGCTGAAATGGAGATAGCTTAGGACTTAAAGGCCTGCTATAATACTTCTTATCTCTCAGTTTAAAGTCTGCATGAAGAGGTACATATGTACTGCTATGAAAGTTTAATGTTTCAGATGTTGCCTTTGTGAGGATGAATTTCGGTGAAGTTCATCAGAGGCTGGTGACAGACGGGGAGGAGGCGGATGATGAAGGCAGTGAGACGGAGGATTTTGAGGATGAGGATGACCGGTCATACCGGGTGGTGGATCCGGGCACATTCTGCTACAACAAACGTCTACTAGTCATCTCGCTGCCGTGTTTCCTTCTGATGTTATGGCTAACTGGAGAACTGTAAGCCTTGTTGTTTGGAAAGAAAACTCTTAGATCAGTTACATTGAAATGTAGAAAAGTTTATTACCTGCAGTCACTTTAGTAGCCAGCTTTAAATTATTGCAATTTTTGTTAAACTGAAATCTCTGAAAATGACTGAAGCCTGTCTACCTGTGGAGGTTATGGCACTAAACAACTGTCAAATATATGAATCAAAATGAATGTTGTTAACCAATAATCAGATCTGTTGTCCATCAGCCAATGATCTCACTGATTTGATTCTGCACACTGCTACGCAGGCAGTCTGACTTATTGCATTAGACATAGAGAACAAAGTTGTTTGTTCATAATCTAATCAGATATCAGTTTTTGATTTGTGTATTTATCTGATTGATGTTTTAAACCATATCAAGAATATTTCATATATAACAGCCAGTATTATGGTGGGAGGAAACTGAGGGAGAGCCTGAGGGAAGCCCACAGTCATGTGCAGGCCTTCCCACACACGGCCAGAGAGGAAGCCAGCATGAACCTGTCATTAATGATGTTGTTGTCTTGTTTCAGTCTTCTGTGTATTGCGGGTATAGGGATAACCATGGTTAGTGTACTACACACTTACGAGGAACATGAAAGGTATGTCAGAGTTAGACACGTGGAAAGTCACAGCCAAAGTCTCCTTTTTTCTTGCAGTATTGCAGTGTGTATTACATATATTGTAAAAAACCATCGAAAGGAATAAATAATCTTCATCCGTCATGTTTTTAGCCTTTATGAAAATTAAGTTATTCTGTAATAAAAGACTATCATACTTTATACTGGACTTTATGTTCAAGTGTGTTTTAGGCAGGGCCTCATTTCTGGTATCTGAGACATGGCATTAGAGTAAAGGCACACTGTAAAGATGGGGCCATTGGGACTGACCTAGTTTGAAGAGACAGTGACTAAAATATTATTGAAAGTACATTTTGTAATTGGTCTATAGCTGATCAGTGGACCTGAGGCATTTTTGAAAGTGCCTAGCACCTTTCGCAACCTTTATTTTCTAAGTTTCCATAGAAAGAGACTGAAGAATTGCACAGTCACTGGGTGCTGTGTTTGTCTCATTACAGATGCCTGGTTGTGTTCATGCTTAGCTTCCTAATGGCACAAATCACAGTTCTCTACACTGTCCTGCCTCTGGTGTGGTAAGTAGGGATTTCTCTTGTATGGGTCAAGACCAGTGACGTATTTACCTGCAGTAGTTCACTCACCACAGGTGATTAACCTTTGACTTAGGAAATCCAGCACCAGTAGTTTAGCTGTGATTTAAATTAGGAGGGTTTTTCAGATACTTTGTGACAGGTGAATGAAAGAAAAGGTGAAATTCTAAATTAGGAGGGTTTTTCAGATACTTTGTGACAGGTGAATGAAAGAAAAGGTGAAATTCTAAATTAGGAGGGTTTTTCAGATACTTTGTGACAGGTGAATGAAAGAAAAGGTGAAATTTTACACTTGGTCATGAGGCTTACATTTTCCCTGTAAGATATCATCCTGTCTTTGAAGCAAACGTGAAAACATCATGATAAAATCAAAGGAGCCTTTAAAGTCAGACGAAATGAGCAAGTTAGTCATAGAAAAAAATTTAGGTCGTTTACAACAAGTCTGTAGTAGAACTCCTATTAAAATTTATGTTTCCAGACCTGCTAACTGCAATACAGGAAATATTCTGCTCTGGTGGTACATGGGATTTCTTCTAAGGATTTGGTTGCTGTGGTATGACATGTAGTTTTAATCCAACATAAGGAATCGTTGGCTAATCTGATTTGCATTTCAGGGTGTCGTTGGCCAACATTCTGCTGATTGGTCTTATCAATGGTTATGCAGTGATGACCGGATGCTGGTTGGTCATTCAGCTGCCTGCCTTCAGGTTACAGGCTATGGACGCCTTACCTGTAAGTGACCCCAATCTGTTGTCTTACTGTGTACAGTACCATTTAACTGAGCATTTTTTTTTTTAACTAAGACTACAAACTTTGTTTTTACATTGATGTGACTTAAAAAGCCAGTTGCCTAAGGCTTTCATAAAATATTTCTGTTCTAGAAATAAAGGTCTGTTATATATTTTTCAGACATGACAGGGGCACTTGTACGGGTAAAAATAAGCCAGTCTTTATAGGGAATTTTGAAAAAAAGAAAAGAAATATAAGTATTTGTTTGACAGGAGTAAATCTCATAACAAGCATTTGCACTGCTCATGCCTGAAATAATAATTTCCTTTCCGATGAATATTTCTCCCAAATCCATGTCTTATCCATGAGGTGTGAAATAATTTTTAATTTTATCAGCCAATGTTCTCCTGAGCTTAATTAACCATAGAAAGTGCATTCCTCACAAACTCACAAGCACCATTTAAAGCACTGGACTATTTTCAGGGACAGCTGATCAGTTGACAGGAATTAGAACAATTGTGCGTCATGGATATTCGTACGTAAGAGACGTGGATCTAGTTGAGCGAAATTTAAAGTGATACAAGAATCATTTTCAACCTTTTATATGAAAGGTACCGTCCTTCGTCATACCTTTACTAGGATTACCTGGGTTAATCCTGATGTATGATTGCCATGTCTTCATCTGTACCTGGGATCCCCACCTATCACACAGTTCCTCAGCTCAAGTGGCTGCTGTTCTGGTTTTCAGTTCATAGAGAAGGCCTTATTCTCGTTCTACCCTGGCTTTTGTGTGCTGCTGTGGACCTGGGCGATATGCTTTGTTTTTGTACCTGTTCACTTTGCTCCCTTTCTTCTTCTTGTGTTAGGGTAAGAAACATGCATGAAATATTTTGTGCATTTAATGTTTTATTCTGTCTCGTTTGATAATATCTAAATGTAACATACACTTCAAAATCTTGCTTGATTTTACTAGCCTAATTTTTAAAGAAAAAAACTTTGAAGAGAGTAATTTATAATGAAGTAATAAATACACAGGTGCTATAAATATTTCAAACCTCTTAAAGCAGAAGTCACAGAGAATTAAATCACAACAAATGCCTGAAAATCATGTTTCTGCTAATTTTTTCAGATTTGTCGTCCTTCAGTTGTTTCTGGTCCCAGCGGAGTCATCATTTCACATCCCCAAACTGGTCGTCAAGGACACTCAAATCGTGGACCCAGTCTTGTTTGGATTGTTGGTAGTCACGTTTGCTATTGGACCTAGCGTGGTTCACATTTGTATCACAGTGCTCCATAGACACTCCTATGTGTCAGTGTTAGAACCACTGGTGAGTTGAAAATCATGTAAGCCTACGTGAAATTTAACAGTCCTCATTTTATATTAATGAAATACAGCTGAATTGCTTTAATCTTGCAGTGAAAGTGGGATGCTGGTCTGTAAACGACATTAGTGTATTACCAATCATGGGTCTGTGTTCAAAACCTGGTTGGTTGTAGATAATTGTGTTAGATATGTAAATATTATAATGATATGGCAATCATTTTGTGCCTAGTTGATAATGGTTTCTGTTGAGTGTGGATGGTCATTCAAAGACCACTTAACCTGACAGTGCAAAAGGAACTTTTATCTGTGGCCACAAACCTGAAGACATCACTGATAAAAGGAATGTTGTACGTTGTTGTCAAGCATGATCTGAGCAGATCAAGCATGAGCTTCAGTTCTTGTATTAAATTGATAAAATATGTTCTGGTTTTTCCAGGTACAGGAAGCATTTATTTTGTCAGCCAATATTTTCCTCACCACTTTCCTTGGCCTTCGAAAATTCATTGATCATTTAGGTACAGTATTCAGTAATTTTTGTTTTTATTTTGTTTGTTTATTTTTTTTTTTTGGATGGGAAAGAGGCTGTTTTAATTCTGATCTTGTGTAATATTTTTTAATTTGCTGTTAATTTGAACTAGGTTGACCAAGTCAGTGAATCTTTTAATCAGTTCATGAAGATTGTTCAAACTGGAAAATAAATTTGATTTGCTCTGTATTCTGAACATGTGTAATGTGGGTTTGATAATTGTCTACTAGAAGTTAGATTGTGTGTTCAGTTACAGTGTTTATCAGTATACATTTTTTTTCAACATTCAAACATACATCCCACTTTTTTGTGAAAAATTTGTTTTTTTGTTTGTTCAGCAGGCTGGTCGTATGATACTGTAGTGCGAGCACGGTGGGTCAGCGGCCTACTTCTAGCCTTAACAGCCAGCCCATTATTAAAGGGAATGGGAGCGACTTCTCCATTGCTGTCATGGTTACCTGTTGTTGTTGCAGCATATTGTTGTTATGGCATCTGTCTCAGCTTCAAACGACACAAGGTGCACAAAAGTTTTCCCACAATCTATGGAGTAACTATTCTTTCCACTTCAAAAAACATTGAACTTTTTCCTTGTTAGATGAGGACTTATGTGGTTCTATGTCAAACTACACATAGGTCTTAGTGTAGCTTTTTCGTGATTTACTGAAAGCAGTCAATTTTCTTGTCAACACAAAGACATTGCAAATTTTATTTTGTGATACCACTGATTGAAGTGAAACACTTTTATTACAATTCTTTTTGCAGGTATTATAGCCTTATTCTAAGTTTTAATCTTTCAGATATTTTCCTTGGGTTGTTCCATAGTGTTAATACTGTTACACATTTATCATGTTGGATGGTTACCATGGAGACTGGAGTATCCTTTTAATACTTGTTAATCCACCATTTCACTATCAAATACTTGCTAAATCTACTTGAGAAAACAGTTTGTGGATGTACATGTACGCTGCAATAATAGTGTTGATCAGAGTTGTTTCAGATCCTAGCAGATATTGTCGAGCAACTATTATTCCTCTGGAGTAAACGACATGCCAAGCACCAAATTTATTCACTCGAGGAGAACTCTACCATTAAGCTGTTGTGATGAAATGTTTAATGGCACCACATCGCCAAATGATACGTCAGGTCAAAGTTTTCGTAGTTTGTCTGAAGAAGATGGCGGAGGTACTATTTTTGGTACTACGCAGAGATATTGATTGGTGCTATACATGTATAATCTCTGGAATCAAATGTATACATGGTACTGATGACAAATTGATGAACTATACTGCTAAAATTAAAGTCATTCTGAATACCAGCACAAATGATCGCCTTTCTCATCAGCTATTTTTCCTCCTTGACTATGCCCAGCTATTTTGTTCCCATGTTAGGCATACATATCAGTGTTGTACATATCCTGATTCTGGTCAATGCCACTGTTTGCCTGCTGTCAGCATACGTGGCCACCCACGGATCTCCCCAGCTTCTGGGCACTCTATGCATGGTACAGACGGTTGGTAAGTCAGCCGAGTGTGTGTTCGTCACCACGAAAATATGTACCCTGCTTCTGAAGCATTTTGGATTATTTGGATAGCTGTCTATCTTAATTGCTGCTGAAAGTGTAAATTTATCAGTCTACACAAAATGATGCAGTAAAAAAGGCAAGCAGTATATTCACTCATAAAACTGACGGACTGTCTTATGAGTAAAAAATCCTCTATTGCTGTGTTTATAAAACAACATGATCTGCGGCTGGTCACGGACTTCCCCTGGCCACTGCCCCGGTTTCCTCCCACCAGAATGCTGGCTGTCATCGTATAAGTAAAATATTCTTGAGTATGGTATTAAACACCAATAAAATAAATAAATATACAACAACGGTCCAATAAATAGTTAAATAAATAATGATCTTAGAGCTATACATAGATTCTGTATTATTTTTGATGTGAGAAACTTAAAAATAATTTGTGTTATTATTCCAGTGTTCATCAGCACAGAGATATTGTTGAGCCTGCTGGATCTGTATACCTCCACCCTGATCATCTGTACTGGGGCCATGGGCATCTACATTTCTGTTAGGTTAGTCATAGTGTTTGACTAAAAACATTTATGAAAGTCTTGTAAAATTTTGCGTGTAGTAAAAGCAAGCTGTTTAATATGAAAATTTGTTTAAAAGAAAAATTAGCTTAAAAGATTTGGCCAATAACCATAATTTTTTCTAACCTGTTCTTCATGTGTTTGTCTTTGTTATACGCCTGTATTATAGGCTGTTTTATGGTAACGTTTTGTCTCCCTGTTTGTCTATAAACTTTTAATGTTGCCTTAATATCAACATATAGATATATCTTCACACAGAGGTACAAAAATTTGTTGACTTTTGTCTCTCTAGATTTTTTTTGTAAGACATTGTAACACTAAAATCCTGTGGTTATTTTTATGGTTTCAGATTATTTCAAGTGAACAAGTTACCGTGGACACCAGCATGGTTTTCTTCTACCTGTCACATGACTAAAATTGCCATGTGCTTTCTGTGTTTTGTAAACAGTGATTTCATTGGCTCCTGCACACAGAGCTCTTTCTGCCTGTTTCCACTAACAGGCTTCCTTGTGTACTTTCTCATGTTTGATGACCAGTTGGTCATTTCTGAAAAGCAGGTAAATACCATTCTCCTTATGACATCCCACAATTCCCCATCCACTGTCTTTTTACTGTTTGTAGGGCATGTATTCAAAATGTGTTGGAGTGGAAACCTTGGGAGATCATTGCTTTATGATTTACACAAGAACAGTAATTTTCTTCTTGCAGGCAGGGCACTCTTACATAAATGTGAGAGAAAACTCACAATTTAAATATATGCAAACCTTCTATAATATCATTGCTGAATTGCCAGCTTCTGTTTATATTTGTTTGATTGGTGTTTTACGCTGTACTCAAGAATATTATCGTATATCACGTATACGACGGTGGCCAGCATTATGGTTGGGAGAAACCAGGCAGAGCCCCGAGGCAGCTTCTATTTATATATGTAGTGCTCTATTACCTGTCTGCCATTGAAAGCAGCATTCTTTGATCCATTTATGTTAATGTCTGTTATATAATTATGATTTTTTCTGGATTGTTGTGTTTTTGTTTCTTATTCAGGCATACAGATATATAGGACTTGTGTACATACTGTGTGGAGCTAACATGTACTCGACAGGCAAGACGATATGGCTGACTGCTCTGGGCGGTGATCCATGTCTTAGTGATCTTACAGGTAAGGGAAATAACTCTTACAGTCTACCAGCCAATAATATCTTATCCCCCTTATTTTTCCAAGTAGGTAGTTGCTTCAATTGAGCTTGTACTCCTTACTTTTTGCCTATTTGGCCCTAGAATTCTTATAATATGTAGCCTCAGTTGAAGAAATTGCTTCCATTCAAAATCAGTTTTCTGTCTTGACCATGTCCCATCAATACACACATAGTCTGTCACCTATATAGTGAAATCGCAAGATTTATCATCACTCATAGGTGAAATCAATAAAGGTATAAAGTGTAATGAAATATGGAATTCTGTATAAAAGTTAAAATATGCCCAAATGTTTTAATACCTCAACATGCCCTGAAGACATTAAAAATATTTTGTGGGATGTTAAGATACATGATATCCTCCTTGTGGCTTTGTTTTCATTGGGTGGGATTTATGATACTGATATATTTCAGGAATTTCACTTTTTTTCACCTGTCTTTATAGGTCTATGGGTGTCTGTGTCTGGTTTGGTGGTATTTATTTTGTCACGAATCCATTTTCCTGTACTTCCCATTGTTCAACACTGGGGTCCATTCAGTATTTTGTTGGGGGCAGTCATTATTTTCCTACAGCCAGACACAACTGATACATGGTAAGTAAAGATTTTCTCCATAAATTCCATGTGAGGGATGATTACATTAAAGGCATTTGTTACTTGGTTCCTTTAAAGAGACTATACCAGATTATTATCGCAAATTTTTGGTTTAATCGATTTAAACTGAACCTTATGTATTTTTCCTTCAAAAGCCGACATAAGCACTTTCAGAAAATACCCATGGTATCTTGGGATTTGTGTTTTTAACCACAGATTAATTTTCCAAAGTGTTTCATTTCGACGTAAACTGCAAGAGTTAATGTATGCACGAAAAGTAATGAGCATTACCATATATGGATGTAGAAAGCAGCTCAGCAAACTCTATGCAAAATACACACTTACATTTTATTCCATTCTCGGTGAAAGCAGATGTAACGTCATGACGTCACAGAGAGATTAAACATGTTCTTGGATGAGAGTTTGGAATACGGGCTGCCTTAAAGTTAAATGGTTATGAACTTTGGCATATTGCACAAAAGTTCACAAAAACGCGATTTTATGACCTAATTTATCATTGAATACTTGCATTTAAGCCTACAGCAAGCAAAGCTACTTTATCCATTCAAAATATATACAAGTACGATATAGAAATTCTATGGTGTAGTCTCTTTGAAGTATACAAAAGAGACCTTTTTGCAAAGTGATTTCAAACATAAAAATTAGTCTGTAGCATTCTATCACACGTGAGTGAAAATTAGTTTGGACATTGACAAGTTTGCATTATTATAACATCTGTTAAACTTTAATATTCAGAAAAAAATTGATGACAAAAGTGTGTGTATAGCAATATTGCAAGATTTGTTACCTACATTTCAGGTTGATGGTGGAATACTGGGGGTCTGTTCTTACTGTTCCACTTGTGTACGCCATAGTGTCCAGTGGATCATATAATAATCTCAATCGTATCATTGGGATAGGATTTGTTGTGTCTTTGTTCCCTTCTTCACTTCTTGTATCAGTCGTGAGTATAAGATCATTCACTGTTGAAACATAGCAATCCAAGTACCGTGTTCCTTTTTTTTCTTTTTTTGGTATTTGTTAGTTTCGATAATTGAGACATAATCTTTTTGTGACCATGGCTGCATGTGTTATTGTGTGACGGGGGGAAGAAACACAAACTTTTTCACACATACGTTGAGGGTTATCGCCCCTGAGTCCAACCTCAATTTGAGTTATCCTCCATTAATCTTCATAAGATGATTTTCTGGAAAAAAAAAAGTTTTATTTGCTGTGTTACCAAATGGTTCTGTAGGCTTTGTTATAAAGACCCCAGTCATGATTTATCATTGAATATTTGTTTTAACAAAATTCCTGCTCATTTCTTTTCAATACGTGGAAATCGTCAGTTTCTCAACGTATTTCATTTATTTTGCTTGAACTTTTAAATAAAAAAAAAACATATGAAATACCATATAATTACCAAATCCGCATTATCATGTGATAAACTGCTTCATTATTTATTGCACCTTTGTTAACTTTATTGCAGTTGCTGTTTAGTTTCAAAAATAAACTTATTCCTGAAATACGGAGTAAATGTTTCCAGAATATATGTCTTTTCTTTTGTTTCTCCAGACCTCTCCAGAATCATCCATTTTCCTTCATCTGTTGTGGTGGGCCACCTTCACTGTGATCATTTCTTTGTACCTCATTATCTTGAAGAGTGATTTCTCCATCATGCAAAGAGAAATGTACACTCTTAACATGTAAGTGTTTATCTTCTTTCATGTCCAGTGCAAGGACCCACAGTTATGTTTCCTTTTTAATCATAATACACTTTACGTGATGGTACAATAAACATACAGGTATTACATTTTTAACATCAACATTTCTTATAACTGTGTCTTTAAGTCTGTCTGTTGTCACATAAGTGAAAAATTGTTATTGCATTGTCAGTGATACTCTGAACATTAGAGCAACTTTATTACCAACACACACAAATGACACTGCCAAAACCTGTGGCCAAATTCATTTTAAAGTTGAATAAATCAAATGTATTGTAGTTTTATCATGTAACACCAGATTGCTCAAATCATTGATAACCTGCTGTTGAATTTGTTTTCTGTTGTGTGCTTTGACAAGTGGTAACAATTAATTTACCAATTTGATTGGCCCTGAGACAAGACCCAATTATATGTACATGTATACATTGGTGTTTCCTCAGAATTTATGATAATTGCTGACCTGCAAAACCACAACCACCAACCCCCACCCAGCGTAAAAATGCTTACGACTCATGATTTTAGGTTTGAATGTTCATTGTTCTTAATAATGCTTATGGTCTACACAAAAAAAAAATCAAATGTCTTTTGGTGTTTTCTTTTCCCTTGATATGTAACATTGAACTGTTTTATCTAGTAATTAATAGGTGTACCTCATTCATATGAGTGTCTTGAGTGAACATGAATATATTCTATGTATGACATATGGAGACCTTTCGTCCTCCCCTGCTGTAGGTTGTATGGTGGTTTATCCCTGCTGAGTGTGTCCCTTACTCAGGCTGTCATCCACCTCCTCGTTGGTCAGTCTACCTCGGCCTCGGTCAGCAGAAATCTCACAGCCGTAGGATTGTTAGCTCTCAGTGTAGCAGCCAAGATATATGCTGTGCAAAACCAGGTGAACTCAAGTTGATTTCTATGGTAGGGTAAAGTTAGAGTTGGATTTTCGCACATGGCAGTTGCTTCTGGGGCGCAGTTAGGGGTTGTCAGTAAGAGAGTTTAGAGTTTGAACGCTTTTGTCTCCAAAGGTGATTCCCTCTGTATCATGTGACCTGTAAAAAATGTTTTACAACTTCTGATAATATATTACCCATCGGCAGTCTTAAAAGAGCAGGAACAAATGGCACCTTATTCTTTCAGGATGTTCTTAAGTCCACAGACTTTAGGCTCCTCCTAAGTTTTTCCGTCAATCAGCTACTGTGAATAATGAACGCCGATGTTACAGTAAATTTAATGGAAATAGTTGCCCACAAGGTCACATTGTACAGTAGGACTTCTTTTACCTTTACCAATGAAAGAGTTCAAACTGAAAACTCCCCTGTGGTCACAGGTGTCATTCATGATGTACAAATTTTGGAGCACGATATTAAACACCAGTTGGGGGCCTCCGTGGCTCAGTTGGGTAGTGCACTAGCACAGCGCAATGACTCAGAGGCCTCCCACCAATGTGGTCTCTGTGAGCTCAAAATCCAGCTCATGCTGGCTTCCTCTCCGGCTGCATGTGAGAAGGTTTGCCAGCAACCTGCAGATGGTCGTGGGTTTCCTCCAGGCTCTGCCTGGTTTCCTCCTGCTATAATGCTGGCAGCTGTCACATAAGTGAAGTATTCTTGAGTAGACCGTAAAACACCAATCAAATAAATAAATCAAATAAATAAACACCAATTAACTCAAATCAGTTAAAACCAACCTGGCCTTGTTTGCAATGTATCCTGAAATAACGTCCATAACATATGCAAATGATATGTTTAACAACATGTATATAATAAATATGCTTGACACAGCATTGCAAGGACATCTGTACTTGTGTCCTTTAGATGCACTTATATTTAGATACATGTACTTATATTTAGATACATGTACTTTACAATCCTTGTAATCATTTGTTTCACTGAGCAGAGAAGTGACAAAGTTTTCCCTTCAGTACACACTGTTGTAATAAGGACCACAATTTCCTTTCAGGATATACCCCAGCGGCTTATCAATGAACACAAGCTGAGAACAAAACTTCCCTTAGTTAGCAATGCCACAGTTGTAATTACCTTCCTGCTCCTTAGTGCTTCCTGTCCTTTTGAGGGATCACCCAGAGATTTGTGGGTAAGATTTGTGTCCGGATATGTGTACAAGATATACTATTTTGCACATTTTCTCAGCCATACTTCTTTAGCCCTTTTTATTATTTTAAGAACTTCAAACGACATTTGTGTAAAATGTTAAACAACTCTTAATGAACAATCTGGGGTTTCTGAAATACTATTAGTTGAAATACAGCAAACAACAAACATCCATTCTTTAAGTGTACACAAGAATTTTTTCACACTGATTGGTGTCTGTAGTGTTGTACAATCATATTATGGCTTGACTATTATTATTTGCAGTTAATTTTTTCTAATGGTCAACACTGTGAATATTGAGTGAAAGTAAATCTTAACAGGATGAGGAAAGGTCTAAATAATTCTATTTCAGATTAGACACTGTTTATATTTCCCTTTCAGTTTGTGATGTCCTCGGCCAGCTTGTTGTGTTTACAGTGGGACAGCTGGTGGCTGACCAAATTCTGTCCCCGAAATCAGATCACTCCTATGCTGGTTGTGTCAATTTCCATTCTTCTCGGCTCTGCCATTTACAATAGTTCATTTTGGGAATTGAAAGTATCTCTTGCTGTCACCAGAGGCTTATTTGAAATCGTAATAATCCTTGTGACTTTTCCTGGGTACTTGCTGTTCTGGGGTGTGTTGTGGACAGAAAAGATTCTCCTGGATGAGAAGACAGTTGTGTTTGTTGCCCCTCTGTACTTAGTGCTCATGTTGCTGGCGAGTTCCAGTACCAGCTGTTTGTTAGGCGTGTCTGGCCTAGCAATGGCCACATGGCTTATGGGGTTTAAGTTTACTCTACAGAAAGATCATCCTTCTGTGCATTATTACCAGTGATCCATTTTTTTTTTCACTTTCTTACTTTCTTTCCACAGGCTGGTTGTTATGACATTTGTAAATTTATATATATTTGTTGGGGTTTTTTCGGTCTGTTTTTTTTTTTTTTTTTTTTACCGTTGTAAACATAGCTATTTCTTCAAGCACTCCAACGAGATGTGTAGTTGTAAAATCATGAAATCAAAAGGATGTAAATGTAAATGAACTCCAAGGGCTGCAACCGATTAACAGTTCTCTGGATAACCTTTCCTGTCTGCAGTAATTCAGGTCTAAGCTGTGAAGGCTTGTTCTTTCCTCCCTTTGCGATGGCAACTCAATGGCAAACTGATAGCCTGATACTGACTTGGACCCAAGTTGCCATTGTGAACAAAAAAGTTACTCCACTGTTATTTGAACATATCCAGTGAACCATACATGTAACTCATGCCATGTTGAACATGCTTTCCCTTTCTTATTTAGTCACAGCTTCTGGAGAGATGTGCCATTCTAAAAGCTAACCATACTTTGCCGTGTCCTCAATCCATCTTTGGCATGGTGATTCATCCAGCAATTTGTGGTCCCCATAGCAATTATTAGTTATCAAAGTGTGACTTATGAAAATGTTTTGTTTCTGGTCATTTTCATTAGACGTTAATCATTTGCTGAAGAAAGCAATGCAATACCTTACCATACAACGCATAGGATATGGCATTATAAAATTTTTGAACGCCATGTCTGACATACAAATGCTTCAAAGATGGTGTTTTGTTATAACCATTAACTCATCTTGAAAGGTGGACACTCAACCTGACCCATGCTTAAGTGTTGCATATTTAAAGAATTCTGATTGTCATGGTCAGTTTGTGTAAGTGCAATAACTGCTCTAAATATTGTCCAGGTTGGATATAATTTTGTGTGCCCATTTATATTGTGGGCCATCAGAATAAGGTCAAAAATCAGCTTGCTCTTTATGCAAGTTTTGAGTACCATATATATTGAGATAAACGGATAAATTCTGTCATTTTACTGATTTTTATTTGTGATTATACTGTTTGATGTGGACGTGTGATATAAACATGTTTCATGTGAACTGGATGGAGTGCAGTGGTACTGATACTAATATTTATGCTGAAAACACTCCTTTTATACTATAGGTCTATTTTGATACTTCTGTGCAACATGTAAGCCTGTAAAGAAGAATGCAGCATTCCTTAATTTCTGTTTTTATATTTGAGAACGGTATAAGCTGACCTCTTCATGACTAATTAAAGGGCAAATTCAAGCACGTGCTCATATTTCATGAATTAACCTGTATATAATGAAACGGGCGAAATCCAAAGATGCTACGTCCATACATGTAAGGTATGTCTTGGCATTTCAACATCTTAAATGTCAAAATGCTGTTAATGTATTCAACTGAAAGCTTTGTTTTAAAACTGAAGTATGCATTCGGTCCATGTGTGCGGATGGTCACGGGTTTCCCCCAGCTTCGGCTCGGTTTCCTCCAACCATAATGCTGGCTGTAAATGCTGATGTAGTTTAAATGCTGATGTAGTTTAAATCACCAATCAAATAGAATAAATAAATTAATGCAGATCCCATACAAAAAATATGTGTCTTGTCTGAATCCTTCACATCACCTTTCGGGACTGGAGTTTTTCAAAACCAGCCCTGTTTATATTGGGATTGTACACACAAACCAATCAGTCTGTCACTTGTCATTAGTTCAGCTGGGCCTCATTTCCACAGAGTACTTTCAGTACTTAGATCATTAGTATATCGATCACTGCAGTTACTACAAAGTACTCTATATTGTTGTTCTAGTTAAAATCATCACAGCTCAAAAATAACTTGCAATAGGACCCGAATGTTGCTGATCAGATATTTGAACAGTTGTAAGCACTGAAGCATACTTTCATTTACATCACAAAGTCCAAAACCCATGTTTTTCTGGACGCAGCTTAGAGTCTGATACATTTGTGCTATCATTTAATTGTCGCAAAAATATGACTGACATTGGCAAATAAAAGGAATGAAATACATGGTGCACATCCCAGAACCCTCTGTTGTTAATTTCTGTGATTTTTGTGTGTGGTGCATTGTAGAAGATTACATAGTGTTTGTGTATATTGGCCTGTTTGGCTATTGCTGTGATGAACCCAAAAGGCCATATTATTAACTCTGGTTACACATGTACAATAGATAAATTGTATACACCATACAATCAATTAGCAATATTTCAGTGATAAGGTGGGGAGGCGGGAAGATTACTGACATTTGAGTGAAAAACCCAAAGATAAGTTCAACTGCATGACTGCTGGTTTATACCAAATTAGGAATATGTCAGCCAGATACAGGGTTTTGAACACACCTAAGTCAGACCTTCCCTAAGGGAAGTACATACTGATAGTGCAGATCTGCGGAATCACCTGCTTCCAGCCAATCTGATTACTCAGCTCTTTGAGGGGAAACCTCAAACATGATACCATTCAGAAATATTGTTTCAAAAGACAAATGCACAACGTGAAAAGACAGGAACAAGCAACTTCACTTCCCAACACTGAATAGGGCCAAGAATTTGATCCTTAAGGTCAGCAGAGGACCTGAGAGTATGTTTAGATTTAGTTAGCCACAGGTCACTACAGGGCTGAAAGATTTGAGGTTGCACATCCACTGTCGAAGGCCATAAATCCACCTGAAGGACTATTACCTGTACTTGAACAGACAAGGTTGATTATTTTCAATGCTGTAAGGTAGTATAACAATTTAAGTAGAGATGACATAAGTGGTATCGAAGTGAAATGGGTATGTTTTATTAAGTCTGACTGCTGGACCGAATAAACTCAGCACTGAGTAGGTTTTATATCACATCAAGTAGAATTTTTCAAGACTTTATCATTTCAGCACTTGAAACGTCCAAAGAAATGCAGCCTTTACTAATTATCATCTGACAAATATATATATATATACCACTTTCCAATGTACATATATACAGCAGTTTTACAAAAAACACAAAAAAAAGAAAAAAATCCATGCGAATAAAACACCTTAAATGACTTTGCTGGACAGTACAGTTAACATTACACAAATCACTGGTTATCTAATGCATACAAAGCTTGATGACATGAGTTTTGTGTGTCCAGAGGCACACAGGTCACCTTGTAGGTACACCCAATCAGGTGGGCCTTTTATATACAGGTAACACCATGATACAGAGGGTCAGAAAAATAGAGAATTCTGACCATATCAGATATTAAGAGCAAAATACAACTTACAAGAATATAATGATTTTATAGTTTTAAGCTGTGGACTAATGAAAGATTTACATCAAACCAGACCACTATTTAGCTGCAAGTATGTCGCATCTTCTGAGGCATTGCAAAAAAAACAAGCAAGTCCATCATGAATTTTACCTGAAGAGCCTAACTCAGCAACGTAGCCTAAATGGTAACATTATTATTATTCCTGAACTGAGAACATGACAAGCACATCTCAAAATCAACATTTGATCGCATTTGTTTCAATAATGGAACCCAACAAAGACATAAAATAACTTAATATTACCGTGACAATTACACTAGTCAAGATGCACACAAACACCAAACAACTGAGTTCTCTACTATAATTGTCTTGCACTGCCAAATTGTCACATGATAAGGCATTTTTTCGTACGAGTAGGCAAGAAGTACAAGCATGGTACCGGTACCAGTTGAATTATTGGAAAGCCTAATCAATGAATTTAACGTTCAAGTACTATGCTCACTTGTTGAACTTCTTGAACATTTCCCCACATGTTACGATCATTTTTCCCCCAATACATCTTGCTTAATGGTTACAGATGTTTGTCCCCTTGTGTATGTCAGCAATTTTCTAAAACTTCTTCTAGTGTTTGCTGTAAAATATTGCGGTAGTAACAGAAGCCTTGTCACTTGGTAGTGCATACTGTATATATTGCAAACCTTTCAAGTAATTCATCAACCACTTTCCACATACACACATTCACGTTCATTATTACTTGACTCAGAGCCTTGCAGTTATAGGTTCAAAATGTCTTCACCATTTGATAATATAACTGATGGATAAAATGGAAATAAAACTAAAAAATGTTTCAGCAAGCATGCTGAGGTCATCATCGCCATCTCTGCACTGATCCCATGATTGAAATGTGCCAATTGTGGCACTGAATGTGTAGGGGTGCACTTGTATAATCTCATATATGTGAAGCACAGAATTTAGCCTATCCAATTAATGAATTAACTTTATAGAGGTTTTTGTCCGTAGTACATGATTCGATTTTATAGCCAGAAAGCTGGAGGCTGTTGCCGAAGGTTGTTATACTTATATACCTGTGCATCCTACACTCCTTGTCTGTGAGCTAGGATTTGGGTTTATCTTTACACAAGGCTTACAACCAAGAACATCTCAACACCACAAACCAACTATACAGCTGTCTGATCTTGAAGAATGATGATAAATTTCATGAAGACAACACGGCTGAAGTAAAACACGGCCATTTAAAACACAAATATCATTTCAGGGGTACCTTCAAAAAATAAAAATAAATTTTCTACACTACTTTTTGCGAGGAAAAAATGACATTAAATTATAGTTTTGTGCTCTAACATAGGATGGGAACATGCATAGAAAAGTCTTGCGTGCAGAGTTTTGTGATGGCAATACCAGATGTCCAACGAGTGCACAATAACATGACCCTACATTGTGACAACTATGTACTACACGTACACTGTATAGTGCCTTACATTGCATTCTCCTGCTCAAATCTATATGCTTTTATCTTCCCAGGTTTTGCATTTTTGAGCTTTCCATTATAACCAGTGGACAACAGTACTCAAGTTTACTTCAACTCATAAGAACATTATTACTGTACACATTGAGCCTTTTAAAAATCACATTTTATTTCCCGGAATTGACTAAGACAAATACAAAAATAGCAGGCTGTCATCCCCATTTAGGACATTGAAGGTTTTGCACTTTCACCTGACTTCTTTTCTATATATAAAAAGCTTTAATGCCAAAACTGCACTTATCAGGAGTTCCTGTCCAGTCCTTAATTTTTCTTTTTCCCTTGTGTGTGATCAGAAATGTATAGATATTTATTTATTTACTTTATTGATTTTTAACATCATACTCAAATATCTTCCAACAAGCAAAGCTCTTGCCTCATACCTGACAAACCTATCAATGTAAGGCCAAATAAAGATCAGCTAGCTAGAGATAGATTCAAACTTCATAACCTTATTGGTCAATGGCTTGGGAACATCCAGCAGAAGCCTATTCTTCCCTTTATAGCCAGCAGAGACTCCCACTGCTGCCAAGCTAACTGAAATCAGATTGTATGCATATCACTCGCCCTTACTACAATCTAATCACAGGGCTCTTTATCGAAACTATAATACATTACTACAACAACCCTGTGTTAAATATAAAAAGACAAAGGTGGAAACACTTTCTGATCAGACTGGTCAAAGATTGATCAGAACTACTTAACAATGACCTGGGTTCCGAATTTTTGTAGACAAGGCAACTGTAAAGACATCATCTAGTAGTTTCCCCAATTTCAATGTGGCTTCAATCTGTCAGAGCACACAGATGTGACAAAATACATGCCTCCTTGCAACTACGTGGTTAGACCATGGCCAGTGTCAGGTATGTATTTGGATTTGACTTTCATTTGACTGCATTGTTGGCTACCTTCACACACAGTGTGAGAATGGCAAGCGGGCAGGGTAGCGTCTCATGAGAGAAGATACCCAGACAATAGTTCAACACTAAATACATCTATACACACAACCTCGCGTGCTTCCTTGTCCTGTAATTGGACACCCATATACTCAATACCCAGGGCTTTGCTCCTGACTGATACCATGCAACTCAAGTAACTTATCCCGTTCACATGGCAGTTTGGTGACTGGTAAACACCAGCACATGGGAACATGCTGTGTCCCCAGGCACAGGGAGGACAACACACCGCGCTACAACACGAGGTGGTAAGGCTATAGCCTTTATACCATGAAGCAAGGACCAGTCTTCGTAACTCTTAACACGGAAATACTGAACTAACATGTAACAGGTTACCATTATAATATGTTGAATTCCAATTCTAGCAGTTGCACAAAACCAATCAATAAACTGGACATCAAGTTTGTTTTTTTTTTCTTTCTGGCCGTCAAATTCCAATGGTAACTAACTTGTGGTTCAGCACTGCCAAACATTTAATGGAATATGTGGTTTGGTGAGGCTAGTGTCCAGGACAGTGCACAAACTTCATGAAAAAGAAAAAAAAAATACAGGGAACGAAAAAAGAAAAAAGGCATTATTACTATGAATCAAGGTGTAGACAGGGGCAAGAGAGAGTATTTTATCGCTGGTTTCAGCCAACTCTCTCGTGCACGTGACCAACCATGGCCACAGCCTAACCTGGGATCCAGTGATGCTCTGGCGCAGGCAGGAATACACACGTCCCTACCAGTCAGCTGATTCCTAGGGCACACAGTGAACGATGTGTGACACCTCTCGCACAGCACAATTCAATAATACCATTCATAGCTCTTTATCACTGCTCCTATTAGCAGCAGCCTCCACTGCTCTGTTGTGCTGGCTGATCGTCGTCAACAACAACGACACTCTTCCGGTTTGACTTGCTCTTGTTTCCTCCAGATAAAATGTCATCTGCTGATCTCTCGAGCATTCCTGTAGGATCAATAAAATCAAACTTGTTAATGTGTAGGTTTAATACACCTTTAACAGCTGAACGACAGTAGAGACATTACACTATTGTTTGAACAGTACATTATTATTCACAAATCCACACTTGGCACTCGGCAAGTACAAACAATTTGTTTTGAATGGCAGACCAGGTTGTGAATCAACGATCATTTGTTCTGTAGTCCTGTCGCAGCCAGTGTTCCATCTTATAATGTAATGGTTATTGCTTTACAGGACAATACTTTCACTACTTCCTCTGAAATGGTCAGGATTACAAAACAGTCTAGAAACACTTGCCAAACAAGCATACATATCCCGTTGCTAACAAATTTCAAGGAAGTTGTACATTATTTATCTTACAAATACCTAATTGCAATACATGTACAATAACGAAAGTGCATCATCCAAAGAAACTTCTTTTCTGCCACATTCTGGAGGTGTTACACATGCTCCCTACTGATCTGAGCCATTGCAATAATAATGATTTGAGTAGTTAGAATAACAGCCACAGTGTGTATGTCAAAGTTTCACAACAAAACATAAAAGCCATAATTTTGCTGAACATGGGGAAAAAAAGCCTTGAAATCGAATTTGACCTTGTTATAAAGACACCATGTACTTGTGAAGAAGTCTGGACAGCTGTTTAGTGAGAGGCTGAAAAACAACGAGTAATTCTAGATTCCCTTCTGGTAGCAGTAGTAGATCAATAAACCAGTACAAAAATGGTTTCAATATACAAATGTAATAAGATTTTATCAGAAATACAAAACACTGAAACAAGACAAAATAACTCACTTTTGCTGAGGTCCAAAAACACTTCATCTATTCCCTTGTTTAATTTAGCTGAGGTGTGAATATGTTTGGCTCCAACGGACGCTGCATATCTAGAAAATGACAGAGATAGAACTAAACAGAACACATACATTTCTGGATAGTGATGCCATCAGTTCATTAATTTAACTGAGTTTGATCCCATTATTTGGCAAAATACTTATCCTTCAGCCTGCTTTAGGATAAAGACCTCAAGATATATATATATATTTTAAGAATTTCTACCCCATATTTTCTTATCTTTTTGAAAAATAACATTTGGCATTTTCTTTCACAGTGAGGAGGTGAGTATTGCAGAGCTGGTAAATGTAAGGGTTACACTGGTTGCAGTCTGCCCTGTGAGAATACAGCATATCTGCTCTAACCTCCAAGCAATGAACATTATTCCCAACCTCCAAGCCTGGTTGTGTGGATACGAGTGAGCAGATTTCATTGTACACCAATCTACTCACGCTTCAGCTTCCTCCACTGACACATGTCGTTCCTTTTCAAGGTCTATTTTGTTTCCAGCTATACACAAGCAAATGTCGTTTCCAAGCATTTTCTTTAATTCTTTGACCCAGTTTTTAACCTGTACAAAATAGAGAAAGCCTGAATAATCCAAGGTTCCTGCATTCACATTTATGGCTGCTGGAAACTAGTTGCAAAGCAGAGCCCAGAGAAAACGTCAAACCACTACAACATCGATGATAAATTTTCCAAAAGCTACAGCAGATTGAATAGCTAGACTTGAGCCCACAAATGCATTGGCCTATGGCTGGCCATAGCAAGTGACAATTTAGCCACACGGCTGAATGAGGGCCAATATTTAATTATACATTTACATGTGATAGGTCATTGTGAATTTCATGCCCTGAAAACTAACATCTTTATATGCAGTACCCACCTTTTGAAAGGAATCCTCATCTGTGATATCATATACTAAAATGGCCCCATTGCTATCTCTGTAGTAAATCGGACCTAACGCGTGGAACCTTTCCTGACCTGCCGTGTCCTAAGAGAAAGGAAGAAAGATGTGAAAACATACTACATTTTTATAAATCATTCACTGGGGCATTTATTACCACAATGCTGTTTAACTGGTAAGTCTAGAATTTGTCTTTTATTCTATAATGGCAGTCAGTTTAACTGGGGAAGGTAACCAGGCTGACCAGTTCAAACCATCCACATTTGACAAGTTCATGGTGGACTTTCCCATGCATGACATACTGACTTTCATGCCACACTGAAGGAAGACAAGTGGTCTCCAATGAACTCAAGACTGCGCTAACAGCCCTACATGCACTATCGACCCCTTAATGTCACCTAGTCTCCTTTGAACAGAGCGATTAAAGGAAAAGAACAGGGAAGCATTGGGTCATCTGTGGTAAAGGAGTAAGGTTTGAAGGTAAAAACAACCAAGAAATTTGGACTCTGGACTCAAATTCTGGTGTTTTAGAGAGAAACAAAATCAGTTTTAGGAAGAAAACTGTGTAGATATAACTTCAAGCTCAAGTCACACTATCACCATGAACGCACATTATACAGTGTCCAATTTCCGTTATGTGTTGCACCTCCTCTCAAGGACGATACTTAGGGTCTAGCATATAAACTGGATTCTTTCATATGGAACAGGGGTGGTGCCTTGGTTCCCATTTATCACCCATGGTAGCCTGCAGTGTATGATTTATTCAGCTGAAAACTAAATGGTGTTTAAAAGGAGCTAAATGTGTTACCACCTGACATCACAGATGCTGCTGCATGTACCCACATACACTCAGTGATTAGAGGTGTGTTCCATTGGCTCCCCAGTGGGTACTGGAGGATGTTGTGGCTACTGACGTGTCGTTCCATTGGCCACTAGAGGAGACCAGTAGCACCACTACTATCACCGCGTCTGACGTTGGTGGAGACGGTGGTATGTATTGTAACGTCTTAACTTACGTGACATGACCAGACTTTCAGAACATTCGGACTCTCACTATGTCCTCCAGTGAGCAATGAATCTGTCACCAATGGCAGTCAGATCGAGGAATGGTGCGCATCCAAGGCTTACAGTCATTACAGCATAAATGTTATAAAGCCTAGTAAAGGTGTCTGGTAATCTTCAAATCAGCAGAATTTTCATTCTGAACAAAATAAGTTAAGAAGTGCATCTGTGAAATGAAAATTTACAGAAATCTATGTATAATTACACAACCAAACAAAATATTTGCTAAGGTTTGTGAAATAAATTTTTAGTCAATTCAGATTCCAATCTGGCCAGTAAAATTATTTTCAATTCTAGTTAGCTTAATCTTTGTGATTCAGTTAGAACTCCTATGAATCCCTTCATTTGCTAGGGAAAACTATGAAAATGTCAAATCATGGATCTAAGAAAGCTGCCATTATAACCAGACTATTTAAAAGCTTCAGCTGTAAATGCCAGTGTGTCTCACATTAGTCCATCGAGACTGACTCTTGCTGTGTGGTATTTTAAAATTCTGACATTCAAGGCAACACTTCTAGTTATGGCCATCGACTTTAAGACTGGAAATCTGCATTCATTTTCCTTTTGTTTTGTGAGTTAGAGCAATGAACTTCGGTGATTGTCAGGAGTCCTTTCTAGCTATCAGCAAAATGTTTAAACTACTATTACATGTATGTCTGATATGATGCCAATTATGCTCCGCCTGTTAGTGTTGGGTCAGTCAAATGAGGCACCCTCTGCACTCATTCTGGCTAAACCCTTGGAACCCAGATTGACATTTCATCGCTAGAGAACCACTGGCCCGATTCACATCATGCTGTCAGATTTGCATTGGTATAATATCAGTGTCTTCTGACATATATGAGAGCTTATGGTGAGGACCCTAAAAATTTATCGTATAGTGTATTTTAAATCTTCAAACCTCACTCTTTTGACCACAATTTACATAATACTTCCTCGGTCTTTTCGTTTGAGGGAATCTACAAATTCTCAGGACTATGACTTAACGTTACAAGTCCCAACAGCCCAACAAGCATCCTTGAGAGCTCACTGTCACCAAGGCAAGCAGTGGGAGGCGGGGAATGTACAAAGTCACTGCTCAGGCTGGTTTTGAAATCACAACACATACATGCTGTAGACTGAAAGCCAAGCAACTTTAATCACCAGACTACATCCCATTCCCAATACATGATCATCATACATTTAATAACCATAGTATTAGGCTCACCCATATGGCTATGTTGACTCTTTTCCCACCAATATTTATCCTCTTATTCAAAAATGAAGCCTACAAAAGACAAGATATTAGAATATTATTTGAGTTGCAAATTTACCTGTAAAATGCATTCATTCATTTATTTGTTTGATTGGTGTTTTACCCCGCAGTCAAGAATATTTCACTTATACAATGTCAGCCAGCACTGTGGTGGAAGAAAACCGAGCAGAGCCCACGGGCAACCCACAACCATCAGGAGGTTATTGGCAGACTTTCCCATGTATGACTGGAGAGGAAGCCAGTGTGAGCTGGACTTGAGTTGACATCTCTGAAATGCATAGGCATGTCAATACTTCTGACGACAAACGATAACCAGACTATATTCATTAGTGGTAATTTCCCTGTTACCAACACTCCATTTATGAACTGGTGAAGGTGAAGTAAAACTTTAAAATTTCTAGTTGTACTGCTGTGCAAGTACATGAAGTATGTGGTCATTAGGGTCTAAACGCATTTATGAAAACACTATTATCTCTATGTGAACATGAACTACATGTACAGGCAACCCATACTAGGCATGTTAAAGAGACATGATCACCAAAATGTGAACTTCTGACAGCAACTTCTTTACGAAATTTTGAAATTTGTTCATAAACTATATTTGTCATGTTGAAATAAAAAATATTCACTGAGTATTTAGCTTGTACAAGCCCGGACAAGTTATGCCTGTGTTTGAATTCAACACAAAGAGGGCAGGGCCATGTTCGACATTTAATACTGCTACAACAACAACGTTTTACACAGGTTTGTATAAGAAGTTTACTGAGCGCTGTGCGCATGCTCTAGTTCCACTGAATTCACAGCCCCTCATTTAAATATTCATGAAGACTTTTCAGTTTTCAGTTTTTTTGTTATTTTTAAACATACACTTAACCTACAATGCTGATGGTGGGATTAACGAAAAGCTTGTAACTTTTACTTCTTGAGAAAAATGCCTAATACTCATGTCATTCTGTAATAACTCTAAAATACCTAATACTTGGGTGACCATGTCTCTTTAAGTGTAACATTATACATCTACATGTACATGTATTTCATTTAAGATCAAAGCTTTAACCCATTATCCATACTAGAATGAAACCTCCAGCATCACACTTGAGAACAAACAACACTGGCTGCAAATCATAAATTAAGACACTTGAAACTTTGGAATTTCTTTATCACTGGAATTTGTATACTTGTAAATGCTGCTTTCATTATTGACTATCTTCAGACTGAGTTTTGGAGACTGAGTATTTGGTGTTAACCTACCACACAAGTGACCAGTACAATCTTAGTGTACTGATAAAAACCTCAGTGACTTGCATGACAGAACCACCCTGGCAAATTGGTAGTACAACTGTTGCACTTTTAAAATGAATCACCCACTGAAGCAACAAACCGTGCACCAGGCCACCACACACAGCTAACGGTAACAAAATATAGATGCTAGGCTGTTGCAGACAACTGTCCACTCCAGCCTATGTGAATTCTGACAACAGATCGATACAGATCGTAAAATGTATAATAGCCTCATAAAAAGTAAGGCACAATGAAGAGAGACACAAAGTTTGTAAAGATGGAGATATCTTGGGCATAATGCAGAATTGCCATGGATGCATAAACTTCACCCAGTATAAATGTTACAGTTACACTTCGATCTTCTAGGAGTGTTAAATGGACCACATTCTATAAGTGTATATGGTTCCTGGCACACATATAGTCATCACTTCAGATGAATGTGTATGTGTGAGCTTTAATTTCCTTCCTACAAAAATGAACATTATCAAATACAGTTCAGATTTTCTGACTAGAACTGATCTGCAGTACTTCTAGTCTGAAGTTAATGCACTTAAAATGATTTAAACTTTTCAAATAGTACAGGATAAGTGTGAAGCAAGCAATGCATTTGCAGATATGATGAGTACACAGTGGAAACTTGAAGTGTGAACAAAGACTTTGTCAAAACACTGTTGAAAGTGTTAATTTTGCGGTAATAATGTTGTTTGGAATGTCTTACGCATTCTCAAGGGATCAATTTCTGACTAGAACTAGATCATATCATGTTACTACAATACTGACTGCATATATCAAGTCTTCTTTCAAACGTTTTTTTTTTTTTTGTATTATAAAGTAATAATGGCATCTAAAAAAAACCAGGTATCGAGAAAAATAACACTATGTTATAAGCAACTTTCCATGTTTAAACATTCCAAGTGCATGCTGAAAACCTGCAAACCCAATGTCTAGAATTCAACTGTCACAGTGTAAAGTCTACACCACAGCAAGTCGGTGCTCCAGTGACATCAAGATCGAGCAAAAATGGTCGAATTAATCTAATTTTCTCTGTTAAAAGTCAACTGTAGAAATATGGCAATTGCAATATCATGTCGAAAAAAGTACACAACTTCACAACCCCTCACCTGCAACGTGGTTATGTGTTTGTCATTGAATTTATTTTCAACATATCGCAGGACCAACGACGTCTTCCCAACACATCCCTCTCCAAGTAGAACCACCTTAAAGTTGTGACTGCGACCACCTCCTGTAGATGCGCCTGCCATAACGTCCTCACATAAGGCAACTACAGATAATTGTTTTAAGTCAGTCAGGGGAGGACAATGTAACCTATCAAATGATTAAATTGCGCAATAATCCTATTGCGACGAGAAGGTGTGACGATGTTTTCCTTTCGATGAAGATGGCGACGTCTGCGTCTGACGTCACCAGTCATGTGATTTCGCCATAATTCTCGCTTACAGCATTAACAATAGTAAACATAAACTCGTAATGAATAAAAGATACTCTTATTGCAATATCCAAACTTCATGTTTCAGAGGAAGCTGGCGGCAAGTTCGAGTTAAATTTATGGTAATTTTCTTTAAAGTCTACCGAGAGTCTCTGGTGTCCTTAATGGCATAGGAGGCAACAGGTGACAGGACGTCATCGAGGAAAACAAGATTGGAACAACCGGAAGATTATCATTGTATCTGTACCGAATTGTGAGAAAATGGCCTCCGACTACAAGGTAATGATATTTCTTTCAGACAGTTTCGCGAACGGTATTGTGATTTGCAAATGAAGACATTTATCACCGTAGATATGGTGTCATCTGCTTGAGAAAAAAAAAAAAAAAATGGCAGTGGGCGATGTTAGGTGTACATTGGCTACTTGTCACTGACAACATCAGCAATGTAAAAAGTACAACTTACAAGCTGGGTCATCTTTGAAAATAGGTAGCCAACTTTCATAATGTATGCAGTGTTTAATTTGATATACTTGACCTATCATATTTATCTACACATCCACATTGTGTCAATGGAACAAAATGGCCACTGACACTAAAGATAAAGTAAACAAATTAAACTTTTATGTCTGACCTGTTTAGTGATGTTTGAATAGGCCAATTTCTTGATTGCCCTAATTTGCTTTTCCTACAGTTTTAGGGCATAAGAATGAAGTCTTGTAAAATGAGCGTCATCACTTAATTATTGCATTGGACAGTCAGTATGATACTCGTCGAGAGAGGACATTCATTTATGATAATAATGAATTGAAATACCACGTAGATTGTGCTGTTGTGACAATAATGAGGTCGATAACAATATAGTTGATGAATAAGGAAACAGCAGTCACAACTGTTCTTGTATTGCCCACTCTTGTTTAAAGTAGGTTAGTTAAAACTAGCAGGCTATACTAAGTTTTACATTAACATGTGCTGCCCTTTGTAAATTCCCCTGTGACAACTTTTATCTATCTTACCTGTATCACTATAAGGAAACAGAAAGCAATAAATTTAAGTTTACTAAATTTGGCCATGTGTTAACAAATGTCCTCATATAATAAAATCATACAAGAAGCTGTTGCAATATTTCTGTTAGAAATAAAATGAAAATTACATCACCTTGATTCCTTTCCATATCTTATTGTGGGGAACATACAGTAGGAAACTAAATGGTTTATCATTCTGTATATTTTACAAGATCATAACATGTTTATTAGGACAAAGGACGAAACAGAAAAAGTCCATGAAATGTATTTATTTATTTATTTATTTGATTGATGTTTTACACCATACTCAAGTATATTTTACTTATATGACAGTGGCCAGCTTTATGATTATAGTGGGAGGAAACCGGGCGCTATGCACGGTGGAACCTTGAAGTGTAAAGTCTAAGCTTAATATCAATGTCATGCCAATATTACAGATGTATGCACACATGTAAACTGTCGAATAGTTCAAACTGTCTTTTTTTTCTTTGATACATGTAGTTTGGTTTAAAAGAGAGTAGAGAACTCTTCAGTTTACAAGGGATAGTCTTATGCATTTTACTTGAAGAAATGAAGATAGGATAACCATTCAGTAACTAGAGTAAAATCAGAACCATGTCATACACAGCATGTTCATGATTCAAACCGCTGTGTTTGTGGTCAACTATAATACTACTCCTATGGTGTAAAGAGGAAATAAGTGCTGATGAGATTATGACTGCAATGGGGAGCCCTGTCCACAGATGTCATATACATGTGGATGCACATCTTGGATTCTCGTATGACTGGCTCAAGTTTCAAGTGAAACAATTTGACAAGCACCTTGTGGTGATGACCTATGTATTCATGGTATTCTTAACTGTTACTTATTAATCACATGATCTCAGTATATGTTCAGGTATAAAAGAGTTTTAGTTGTACACATAGTTCTTTGGTGCTGCAGATTTCATCATGTTTAGTTCTGAAGAGGTCATTTTCTTTGTGCCCTTTTGTAATACTTACAATAAGTTTTGGTTTGTTTATAAACGTAGTTGTGTAAGACCTCAGTTCACATTAAAATTAAGGAAACTTGATGCATGATAGTCAATTTTCTAAACAAACTTAGAGTATTGCAGTTGTGACAGTGTCAAGAAATATTTGCCGAAGTTTTAAGCTGTTTGAAAGCAGACATTGCATAAAATGGATCCACATATAATATGTTAATTACATCCAGATGTGCAGATGAACTGATTATCTGATGAAAACATGATAGCAGCTTTAATGACATGTATTTATTCAAGAGCAGAGATTAATATTAAGTAGTCTCTAGAAAGGCAGTGATTATTAACAAATCATTTAATTCTTCATTGTTGTTTTATGCTTCAGTTTTTCGGTGTACATGTCATTTTTTTTGTCACCAGTGATCACCAGTACTGCGCTTCTGCCATTCTTTTGTTTATTAAAATGTTATTGACATTTAGTGATACCTTAATTACGTGAATATTGATATTGCCTTGCCTGATATGGCTGAAATACTGCTGAGGTTGTGTAAAGCCATAATCATTCAATTGTTTTATTAATAAATTCATCATTAGATAATTAATGTAAATCTTTATTTTATTTACTTGTTGAATTACAGATAATATTTGAGAAGGACAGCGTGTATATTCACACTGGTCATACAGAAAGTTGTGATGACTTACTGGCTGGGAAGGTCTATCTTGTTCAGAAGGTATGTAATAAAAAATGATAGAAAATAATCCTCTCAGCTACATTTATGCTGGGGGAATCAAATTTAAGGTGAAACTTCTTGACATGGGCCTTGCATGATGATCGGGTTTTCAGGTATGTTTGGCTGCTCTAGTCATTTTTTTTTTTTTTTCCCCGCTGTAACAAGCAGCATCCTTGTTCATGGAATATCTCCAGAACTGCTGTGAAGAGTTTAATCACATTTGGTTTGATTGAAGCTTGAGACCTTTTAGAACCAAATGTTATTTCGGGCTTGTGATGTCATAGTGGATTAATTAGATTAGAGATCATTTGGCTTCAACCGCATTGACATCATCTGTTGATAAATGTGGTTTCATTCAAGTTTGAAGTGAGTTTTCAGGAACTCGAGATTTATCATTTTCACGTCGTAGTGATTAAAATTTCACCTCAAGACCTTGACAGTGAAAGAATTTAAGAAAATTTCAATAGGTTCACGTAAAATTTAAACACTGTATGATATGAATATGAGACCCACTACCATTTGTGAGGAACACCAGCACTACACAATAAATGGTAGTGAAAGAATTTAAGAAAATTTCAATAGGTTCACGTAAAATTTAAACACTGTATGATATGCAATATGAGAACCACTACCATTTGTGAGGAACACCAGCACTACACAATAAATACATGTACATGTAAATCTGCATACATGTTAGTCTGCGTAGGATTTACATGGAGTTTTGAATTTATTCCGTTTGTGGCTTGTTTCCATTGTAAAATTCTGATTTAATCGATTAAATTAGAGTTATGACTGTCTTCTTACTACACTATTTAACTTTCTGACTAAGATAAGGTAAGCCACATAGAGGCCTCTGTGGCCTCAAAGTTACTTGGTTAACTAAATTTATGCAAGTTATTAAATGTTTGAATGCCCCAATTATATTTCCTTATTTGTGTGGTTGTTACTTGCTTGAACATTGAACATCTAAACTTATATCTAATTTATTTTTTTCTGGTTTTTGTAATGAAACTGCTCTTCATGGTCATAACAAAAAATAAGAAGCTAATGGAGAAGATAATCCACACGTTTTGAGATACATATACGACATTTCAACAGCAGAGAGATCTCTGTTTGGCTCCTGTATGTGGTGTCTTCACTCCTTGTCATGGCCAAACTTAACAGGTAGTGGTACTTTATAGAGTATAGAAAATTAATTTTATAGTGTAGGATTAATATTCATTTTCTGAGTTGAGTTCCTGGGTGGTTTTTGCTGTTAGATGTTATAAAAATATTTCTGTCGGTACTCTGATGCTGCAGTTTCTAAAGATGGGTACCATGCCTGAAAGTGAGGATGGCATTTTTCTCTGGGATGTCACACTACATGTGGCTGATGTCTTAATGACATAGCTCGAAAACTAAATTATTCTGAGACGCCTTCCTTTTATAGCCTGAAGATGTCTGTTTAGACATGTATTTTTAACAATGCATACATGTATATTTATGCAAAAGTAGAGCCCATGAATAAATGTAAATAGTTTAAGGTCTTAGGGCACTGAGGACTGTAATTAGAGCAGTCAAATATGTATTCTGTAAATTTGCATACAAAGGAATCAGAATGCAGTATGTTCTAATCAGTTTATGTATTTACATGGACATGTATAGATACAGTGTGTAGTTGTCAAATTGCTCCTGTCAGTCTTTTGTTTGTGTGACCTGTGTCATAACAGGAGGCATCTATCGCCATGCTTCCTGTTGGATGAAATGAATGGAGTGAGGATCATGTCTGTGTGCTCTGTCTACAATCAGATCTGTCTCCAACAAGACTACATGTATATATATATATGTACATGTAGTTTTATCATCTCACTTAGAGTCAAAGCACAGAGAGCTATATTGGAAAACATGACCTTATTGGTCAAGGACCTGACTGCAAGCCAGAACCTTAAATGCCTCATCCAGAACTTCAAATGCCTTAGCCAGAAGTATAATGAGGGGGACTCTGTTGATAATGTTTTTGTTGTTTTTTTTTTTTAGTTGAGAAAATTACCATAAAATTACATTCTGTTGAGCACTCTGCATTCAACTGAAGCTCTGTGTGACATTTGAAAATTGTAGAAATACCAGGTACATAATTGTATTCCAGGTCATGATTTGCAAATCTGGAAAGCATATAGAAAAGGGTATCGTAATGTTGATAATACATGTAGTTATATTCCTAACAAGTTAAGCAACACATAGTTAATCTTTAGCAGTTTTTCTGATTATATAAACAAAGTTATATGATTAAAGACAGACTTTGTTTTAAAGTAACATTTTGGTGTCACCAACAGTTTTGAGAAGTAATGTCATGTAACTGTAACCATAATGAGTGAACTGAAGAGAAGTGTTGTCTTTCTTCAGTTTAGATATATAACTGTACAATTTGTTAACTGCTCAGCTGTGATTATGACCTGCAGAGCTGTTCATCACTTGTATGAAAAATTGTCTGGTATGACGCATAGCCAGTTCTTATACCTAGAAGGGCTAGTTCTCATCCTCCCTTCAGTTTCCTGCATTTGTCAGATTTGTGCTTTTATTGCTTAAATACATTGTCATAGCACTTTTTTACTATTTTGGTTAGTGGTTCAAAGCCGGTCAGTTGAAATTTGCAAAACATTAACTCTACTATTTACTGGAAATATGGAAACCTGAATCATACAAAAACTGTTCGATATATTCCTGTAAATTATTTCTGTCTGTCTGTCTGTTTTTTCCTATTTGTTCAGTAAATGCTGTGCATTTACAGTTTCTGTGAGTGTCATGGTCAACAGTTTGTGTGTTCAGCCATTAGGTATTATTTTACCCCATATTATTGTCTTTTCATGTTATTATAAGATTTCCCCAGGTCTCTGACCTTTCGTTTTGATTTATCATGAACATCAAATTCTCTTTGTTGATTGACATGATAATGCATGTACAATCAAACTTTCTAGTTTCTATTCAAGAAGGACAGAAATTCGTCAGTTGAACAGTTATTGTTACCAATGTTTTGTCTGTGTGTCCCTGTAGGCAGATGGAATATTCCTGGAGTGGAGAGCTGAAGAGAAGGTGTACTCTCTGGATGGGAACTCAGACTATGAATGGATCTCTACTACAGTCTCCTTCAAGGCAGACAAAGGATCAGACAACGGTACATATATAGCAATCATTACAGCTCGTCTCTTCTGTCGTTTACCACTGTTGCATTTAGAGAATGTTTGAATTTCAAAGCCTGTAAAGCATCAGACAAAGGTATATACACAGCACTCATGATCATTACAGTATGTCTCTTCTGTGATTTGCCACCGGGGCAGCTGGAGAATGTTTGAATTTGCATACCTATAACGGATCAGACAACGGTGCGCACACAGCACTCGTGATCATTACAGGTTAGCTGTCCTGTTACTTGCCACTGGGGCATTTAGAGAATGTTTGAATTTGCCAGCCTGTGAAGGATCAGACAAAGGTATATTCACAGCACTCGTGATCATTACAGGTTAGCTGTCCTGTTACTTGCCACTGGGGCATTTAGAGAATGTTTGAATTTGCCAGCCTGTGAAGGATCAGACAACAGTACACACACAGCACTCGTGATCATTACAGGTTAGCTGTCCTGTTACTTGCCACTGGGGCATTTAGAGAATGTTTGAATTTGCCAGCCTGTGAAGGATCAGACAAAGGTATATACACAGCACTCGTGATCATTACAGGTTAGCTGTCCTGTTACTTGCCACTGGGTCATTTAGAGAATGTTTGAATTTGCCAGCCTGTGAAGGATCAGACAACAGTACACACACAGCACTCGTGATCATTACAGGTTAGCTGTCCTGTTACTTGCCACTGGGGCATTTAGAGAATGTTTGAATTTGCCAGCCTGTGAAGGATCAGACAACGGTACACACACAGCACTCGTGATCATTACAGGTTAGCTGTCCTGTTACTTGCCACTGGGGCATTTAGAGAATGTTTGAATTTGCCAGCCTGTGAAGGATCAGACAACGGTACACACACAGCACTCGTGATCATTACAGGTTAGCTGTCCTGTTACTTGCCACTGGGGCATTTAGAGAATGTTTGAATTTGCCAGCCTGTGAAGGATCAGACAACAGTACACACACAGCACTCGTGATCATTACAGGTTAGCTGTCCTGTTACTTGCCACTGGGGCATTTAGAGAATGTTTGAATTTGCCAGCCTGTGAAGGATCAGACAAAGGTATATACACAGCACTCGTGATCATTACAGGTTAGCTGTCCTGTTACTTGCCACTGGGGCATTTAGAGAATGTTTGAATTTGCCAGCCTGTGAAGGATCAGACAACAGTACACACACAGCACTCGTGATCATTACAGGTTAGCTGTCCTGTTACTTGCCACTGGGGCATTTAGAGAATGTTTGAATTTGCCAGCCTGTGAAGGATCAGACAACGGTACACACACAGCACTCGTGATCATTACAGGTTAGCTGTCCTGTTACTTGCCACTGGGGCATTTAGAGAATGTTTGAATTTGCCAGCCTGTGAAGGATCAGACAACGGTACACACACAGCACTCGTGATCATTACAGGTTAGCTGTCCTGTTACTTGCCACTGGGGCATTTAGAGAATGTTTGAATTTGCCAGCCTGTGAAGGATCAGACAACGGTACACACACAGCACTCGTGATCATTACAGGTTAGCTGTCCTGTTACTTGCCACTGGGGCATTTAGAGAATGTTTGAATTTGCCAGCCTGTGAAGGATCAGACAACGGTACACACACAGCACTCGTGATCATTACAGGTTAGCTGTCCTGTTACTTGCCACTGGGGCATTTAGAGAATGTTTGAATTTGCCAGCCTGTGAAGGATCAGACAACAGTACACACACAGCACTCGTGATCATTACAGGTTAGCTGTCCTGTTACTTGCCACTGGGGCATTTAGAGAATGTTTGAATTTGCCAGCCTGTGAAGGATCAGACAACAGTACACACACAGCACTCGTGATCATTACAGGGTGTCTTTTAGAGAATGCGTAAGATTGTGAAATTTGATGCGGGAATCCAGCTTGCACTCGCTGGTGTGTAAGGAACTTTGCGGAATACAGCAATGTTCGTTCTAGCGAAACAGACTTTAGTGTAGAATAGATTAGGATTAGATTCCATCTACCAATCAGTTTGGTTCCACCATTGACCAATTGTAAGTACAGGCATAAGTACTGTGATGGATTCCTATGTTTGCAAGGAGCCAAAAAGTCACATATTTGAATCTGGCTTTATTGGTTCAGTTGTGCTCATAGATCAGGAGGTACATTTGTATGTTTCCCACCCTGTGATCTTGGTTGCCATGGCATAAGTGAACTGTCTTCAAAATCAGGGCCTCTGAGAAGTTAGTGTGCTAGTTAAGTGCAGTGACACAGGAGCCTCTCACCAGTGTCGTTCAATGAGGACAAGTCCAACTCCTGCTGGCTTCCTCTCCCTTCCGTATGTGGGAAGGTCTGGTGGCAACCAGCGGATGGTCATGTTTCCAGTTTCCTCGCACCACAATGCTACCCACCGTTGTCACATAAATGAAATGTTGTTGAGTACGGGGTGAAACTCCAACCAAATAAATTAATAAATAAATCTGTCAAAATCTCTCTGTGGTTTTGGCCTCATCTTTGCATCAAAAATTTCGTCAAGTTACCTTTAAGAAGAGCTTGGATTGCTCCACTCTAAGTATCATCACATGGGTCAAATATTTGTGTGAAAAGCTTGAAATGCGTGTTAAATAAATAAATCAAACACCATGAACAAGGTCACTTAGTTATTGGAGTCACTAGTACTATAATGTACTTTTTCCTATCAATATATCTCTGTTTTTCCCTGTCAGAATCTGTTAACGTTAAAAAGGAATCCAGAAGGAAGCACAACATCTCATTCAACATCCTGGACCTGAACAGTTTTAAGAGGAGTGCTAACACTCACACCTGGGCATACCTGATCTTCATCATGAAGGACGGCACCACGTACCCTGCCCTTCACTTCCATGGAGGAGGCAGCAAGGCCCTGCTCAAGGAAATGGAGAGATTTGTACACCTCAAAAGGTAATTAGCTATAATAGCTCTGGTGATCAGTCGTTTATCGGTCAGGAGAACTACATTTATTTCACAGGTTTTTTTTTCTCTGCTCAAATTTAAGTTGAATTTGTTTCTACATAACTTCTTCTTGGAAAATGTCTTATTTGGCTAAAATGTTTTTTTGTGGTAATGGTAATGGTGCACTTCAACTCCAGCTTGTGTTCCAAGACAGCTGGGACAGTGTTTGACTTGAAGGTTTACCAGTATGAGATACCTGTGAGAGGTAGGCCTAAGTGTAAAGTCAGTAATTTTTGTTCTTGTGGTACACCAAGCTACAAGAATGCTGTCCACAGCTATGATGTGTTTTCTGTAATGAAAAGAACAAATGCACACTGGTGATTAACATCACATAAAATAATGTTGAAAAGTTTAACTTTAACAGAAGGTGACTGACATCATTTTAACATGGAAAACTCTACATGTACCCACACTGAGACCGGTGAATATGTCTGGTTGTGTCGTCAGCATGAAGCCTGTGTGTAAAGGTCCTGTCACTTCATGGACCAAGTAATTTGTGAAAACTTCCCAGGTCATATTTAAGTGTTGAAGTTTTCAGAAAATTTGTTATAAATGGCATGTTTGTCTCTAACCTAATGTCTGTATCACTGTTGAATTTTCAGATCGACTACAGACGGCAGGCTGTATATTGTCCAGGAACATGACCCCGAGATCCTGTCCAAGTCGCTGGACGAACTCCAGCTGTTAGACACACAGGGGGACCTAGTCACGGTGAGAATAACGCTCAACTTCACACTTCCTGTTACAGTGCCATATGTCCTGGATTGTTCACAATTAGATATGCCATATTTCACCGTAAGTAAAAATGCTATCCCAGAAGCACATAAAGGCCTTAAAATGACACTTTTGATGCCAAATCTTATATTTTTCTGATAAGAAATTAATGAAACTTCACAAAACTTTTAAGAGGCCTTCATCCAAGGCAGATGAATCAATCATATTCACCGTCGCTGTGAGAGAGGAAGTCCAACTCATGCTGGCTTCCTCTCCAGCCGTACATAACTGAAACATTACTTGAGTACAGCGTAAAACACCAATGAAATAAATAAATAAATGAGTGATATTATAGCAAACTGTGTCACTTGAAAAATGCTAAACTTTGGGTGGTATACAGTACGTTGCATGTATATAGTGTAAGCACCAGCATGCATCGTGTCCTGATTTGTAATATATATCCTCAGCTTATGGACTTGATATATGGAAGCTTGAATGGTAATCAGTGATCAGAACGAGAAATACATGTATATTCTTTAAAATGTGATATAGCTCATTGCCCTCGGTGTGAGCAGAACACATGAACTCACTATGCAGAGTTGTTGAACTTGGGTATTTGACTGACAAGACTAGGAAAGAATGTTTCCAGTTGGCTTATGTGGTATTGTGATTTCTGGGGTTTTATCGCAGTTCAATGAGTTGTACGGTAATTATTCAGGGTAGTTTCGGTGGATTCACCACTTAGGTCTAGAACATAAATTGAGGGGCAGTCACATACATGTAGATACTGTGAAACATTGACATCAACTACAGCATCAAATACGTCTATTACTATTAGCCTTTCTGTGTTTGCACCTATCGCTCTGCTGATTGACTGTTAGTAAATTTACTTTTTTTTTTTTTGTTGCTATAAGTTACAATAGCCAAAATTATAAACAAACCTGGAAAACTTGCTTCCTAAAGCTTTATGTGGCTTGCTTTCATTTATCAGCATTTGTTACATATTTCTCACCATACCCTGTAAGCTGATGTACTTTATTTCTCTCCAAATAGGCCTGAAAGGATTTGTGGTCATATTCATTAATTCTCTAAGTCCAGAGTTCAGATTATATTTGGTATTAAGTACTTATGTGTTGCTCATAAGCTGGACAAGCTCAGACACATGATTTATGTTATTTCATTCTTGCCAAGCCATTTTTCAATTTGTGCCTCTGATACAGCATCTGTAGCCTTAGTACATGTATATATATATATACACACACATTTATAAACACAGTGAGTGCACATATACTCATATTTTTGTATCATTATTTGCTACTTAACATTTGTTTTCAGTGGTGGTGGGTGATTTTATTTGCATACATGTATTTGAAAGTGTTTATAATTCATGAAAATCTTATACAGCAGAAGTTATGAAATTGTATAATATGTTTACCCAGGAGTCTATTTAATCTAGTGCATTTCACAAGAAAAAAAAAATCTTTGCGCATGTATTTAATCTCTTCTTTTCCTGTGTATTTTAGAAATTCATCCATTTACCCTCCAGTGCAGCCAAAGGTGGCTATAAGCTTTCTAAGGTGAATCTCTTTCCCTCTGTGTGCATTTTAAGACTCTACCATTCATTGCTCTTATAGAGGCACGACTCGCATTCCTAAACTTACCCATTAAAAACTGCTTTTTATGATTATTTCACCTCTTTTCACCATCAGCTTATTATCTACTACTTTCTACATTGTCCCTTCATCGTATATATGCTTCCATGATATGCTGCTTTGATGTACATTGTCTTTGTGTCACTTATTTTATCTTTCAGTTTGGTTAATGTGCACTGTTGTGCATGATCATCAACAGGCTGGCAAAGTACAGACCTCACTGTGTCAATATAATTTTGGCTAAGGAGAAATAATAATTTATAATACATCTGTCATTAGACAGCAAGCATTTTTCAGTTAATATTTACTTTTCTGGTTAGGTGTAATTGCAGTGCTTGAACTAATTTATTTAAATTGAAGCAAACCAACAAAACTGCATGAGAAAAATGTGATGTACTGATAGATAGTGTTATGCATCATAGAGCACCTCCTGTTTAACAGCCATACTGTACTACGTAGATATAGCTGTACTAACTTATGCATGTTTGATATATAAACGCATATGTTTGTCTTGAAATATTCTACATTATTCTAATTTCCATCACATCGGTAACCACCTGTCTCCACCTCCACATGCTTCTTGCAGCATTGTTCGTATTGCTTAACTGTTGGGTTTGTTAAAGCATTTCCAGACAGTTGAGTTGTCCCAGTCATTGCTACGGGGTAATGTTACTTCTCCCCTCTGAGACACATAGATTTTAGTTAGGTGTAAATGAAAAAGTTGTTTGCTTGGGGTAACTTCATCTCACCACTGAAAGGGCACTAGGCCCAAAAGTCTATTTTTTTTAAATTTTTTTTATTGAAATTGACATTTTGTCTTTTTAATTTGACCGATTGGGCATTCATTGGGGAAGTGTTTTACAAATAATATCCAGAATAACTGTTGTTAATCCCTTTTTGAGAACATTGCTTAAAAAAAAAAATATGCTGTCCTATTTACCAATGAAAATTCACCAGTTGAACTTGTTACCCTAAAGAAATGGATTTTTAGTTTGGGCCTTAGTCACACCTGACATGACAGTTAGGGATGTAACATCTCAATATGGTATCTGAAGTTTGATTTGACAGTGGTGATTGGAAACTCCTTCCATTCATTTTTATATCTACATTGGTGAAAAAATATGTCTGCTAAGTGTTGTTTCATCAACCAGCTTATGTTCTGTTAAAATTTGTAATTCCAACTAGCAATGAACATTCTTTTTCTCATTTTTTGCCTTTTGTATATTTTAGACTTAAATCATCCCTTGTTTAATGCATGATGGTCACACTTTAATTTGTTAACTATTGTGTTGATCACATTTTTGACTTTAGTTGCACAAACAGAATGTGATATTTAACAGATGCATAAGCCTATTGTTTGCACAAAAAAAGCAATAACTTTCTTATTTAAAATGTTACTCGGTAACGTTAGACTTTGAGATGTGAAACATGTTATTTAATGGGCATTAGACAACTTTCCTGAAATGTCACTATAGATTAAAGTAGAAACAAATTTAAAAGCCTGAAGTGTGCCACATCCTGAACTCTTGACACAACTCTGTCAGACATTGTATATTTAAGGCGATTTAAACGTTTTGCTGCTCTAATTACTGGTTAAAGTTAAATGCTTACATTAGGGTTTTATAATATGAAAGAAGTTTTTTTTTAATATTTATTTGAGTGTGTGTTTTTAATCTCCTTAAAATGGAATGAAATAATGTAAAATATTGAAAATGTGCATTTGGATACAAAATTTTATTTTTTGTAAAGGAACTTCTTCTTTTGTGATGTATTTTTTTGTTTAGTGAAATTGTTATTTTATTCTTAAGGGTCATTTTTTTTTTCAGCAAAATTGCAGAGATAGGGGTAATAGAATTTAGATAAAGAGTATGATATGGGTCTCCAGAGGTGACCAAGTCAACTAATATCCTTAAAAATGTTCTCATCCTTGCCTTTTTTCCCTTCCTTTCTGCAGAAATTCATGAGAGACCCATACAATACAACAATGGGAGGTTTCTCCAAGGTGACCAACTTTCTGCGGGACACCTTACTGCAGTCAGACGCACCTCTGGACAGGCCCACAGATGAGCTGGCAGAGATCCTCAATGATGACATCCCTGGCATGGAAATCAATCACCAGGACGAGCCGGGATTTGAACTCATCACCAAGGTACAGCCACATGTGTAACTTGTCAGAGCGATCAAATTATGGCAGAATGGCATTTTTCTGAAAAAGTTCAGCTGGGGTTGAAAAGTATATGTAGTTGCTGAATAGTCAAAGAATAAATGTGTGGAAAAGCATGGTTTTTAGACCGTGGTTGTTGTATAGAGATGCCCACTGCAGATCATTCACTAAGGAATAAATGATGAGTATCTTTAATAGTCTATGTGCACTTTAAGAACAAGTGACGGAATAGTCTTTTTTGCAGCTGCCACAGGAAAAAAAAACCTTATTTGTTAAAGGGTTTGTCTTTGTGGCATGCACTGTTTAACACTGTATGTGCACATGTACAAGTTTGGAGAATGCCTTGAAGTCATGAATTCTTTGTTTCGTGTCACCCTTTTATACAGACTAAGCTACCTCCTCGTCCTGATGTGAAGAGAAGTGATCCCCTCACAGCCCAGGATTGGTCCAAGTACATGGACAGGGACGGCAGGGTTAAAAATGTGGATGATCTCAAAAAGGCCATTTTCAGAGGGGTGAGATTAGAACTCTGCTAGAAACTGTTGAGTTAGAGACAGTTACTGTAACTCTTCATGGCCTTCTAGTAATGTATTCCTCTAATCAGCATCAGCAAACAAATTAGTACTTAAATGAGTTTTTTTTTTTGTCACATAAAGTATTTGCCCTAGTCGAGATAAAATATTGCTGTCAAGTTATGTTTGAAGAAAGCCATTTATAGGTATACAGAAATGATGAAGAGTGGCAGTGTACATGGTAGATGTGGGATTTAAAGTCCAGTGTAGACCATGTCCTTGCAGAAGACACTCTGACGGTGTTTGCATTGAACTCTGTTTGTTGTTTGTAGGGTGTTGAGTCTTCCATTCGCATTGAAGTATGGAAGTTTTTGTTGAATTACTACAGTTGGGATTCAACATACAAAAGTAGGACCGAGGAAAGAAAGAAGAAAGTGTAAGTTTTTCAGGCTTAATTTTGTGTTTTTTTGTGTATTCAACATACATTTCATGTGGAGTTTTGTAACTTTTAGCCAGTGAAATTCAGTGTATTTCATCTGAAGTTTAGAATGTAAAAATACACTCTCAGAAGCACATAAAAAGATAATTTGGTGGCCAGCTTAAGTTTTTTCTGATCACAAATTAATCAAACATAAAAACAACTCTCAGTAGCTCAGTATAAGATGGATGAATCATTTAGAATCAAACACGATGTCTCACTTAAAAAAAGCTTAACTGAATGTGAAATACGGTATTTCCACAACATTTCTGAAACACTACCAGATTATGGTGGTAAACTTTAAGTAATCTTTCATTCAGTCAGATATGAATCACACTTTCCCTCAAACACATTACCATTTTATATGTTGTTTTGTTTCAGTGATGATTATTTTAGAATGAAACTTCAGTGGAAAACAATTAGTGCTGAGCAGGAAAGAAGGTTTTCATTATTGAAAGAAAGAAAAGGACTTATAGGTATGCTATTGTCATGTAAAATATATAATTTTATTAGAGTGTGGTCCATACAATTTGGCATATTCTGGAAAAATTATATTGTTTACACAGTTTACCCAGATTTTTTATCTTGAACTTTGCATCTAAAGTTGGCCAAGTATATGTAAATAATGAAGAAATTTGCCTACCTAGATTTGTTGTGATGGGACTTCTTCTTACCCCAATTAGTTACAGAGTAATTCCCCTTGTTGTACCGATACATAATATATGATAATCTGTCCTACATGTCAAATCAAGTTGGTTTACACTTCATAGTTAAGATACACTTAATGTGTACTCAATAATGTTATTTCAACAAATGAAGGTACATATATTGTGTTCTAATCAAAAGGCTTTGTGCACAATATAGAATATAATGTCATATGTTCATGACGATGATGTAACAAATTTCCTGTTGTCTTTGATTTACAGATAAAGATGTGAGCAGAACAGACAGAAACCACAAGTTTTTCACAGGCGACAAAAATCCCAACCTTCAAGTGTTATATGACATTCTCATGACGTACTGCATGTACAACTTTGACCTAGGTAACTTGATTAACCACCCAGGAACAGTAACTCACGAAGCAAAAAAAAAAGTTCAAAGACATTTCTCTTCACTGCATTTGTTTCCGCATATGAAAGTGTAGGTTAAATCTACTGTATTCTTCTCAGCTTAAAGGCTCTTGAGATTGTGTGATTTCTTTATAGAGTGAAATGAAATTAGCAGACTACTAAACATTTACCTGCAGAAGTGCTTTTTTAAAGGCCAGTAATAGTCATAAGATAGTTGTTTTGGTGGTGAACATCAGCTTTTTCCTATAGAATTTTATCCTCCCTTCCATACAAATGTTAAAACACCTCATCAAGATCAGTAGAACTCCCAGAATCTGGCAAGATGAGTAACTTTAGTCATTAACGAAATTTTAGAGTGTTGTATAGTGTTTTCCTAAATAATTAATTACGTAACATTTTCAATCAACAACAATAGCGGGGACCAAGGAGTGAAGCAGTTCAGAATTTTTTTGATGGCTACTCAAGTGTGTTAATCTGATGTTTGCAGGTTATGTTCAGGGTATGAGTGACCTGCTCTCTCCTATACTGGTCGTGATGGAGAATGAGGTGGATGCCTTCTGGTGCTTTGTCGGATTCATGGAGATGGTGGTAAGAAAACTGTCTATTCGTTTGTGGTTATTTTGTTTTTTATTGGTACATTTAATGAAACGTTATTTTACTGATGGTACATTTATATACTAATACCTTAATTATCTAATAGCTCATCTACCAATACCCTGACGTGTCTTTACATTCATATCTTGCAGTTGAAAACATTATGAAAAGACTTCTTGTTATTACACTTCTGGCAGATCTCAAAGATTTAATCTTGAAAGTATGTGTGTTACATCTAGTCTACATGTGCATGTGTCCAAATATGATTTTACAATGTTAATGGATAGTTGATATAAAACGCAGGTGAGGATTTATTGTGTAATTTGAATGTTTTTTTTTTTTTTTTTTTTTTTTTTTGCGGTTTGCTAAAATTGCTTTTTTTAAAGCGGATTGGATTAAAATTGAAATTTTGTTACTTAACTGGCTGGTTATTGTTGATGTGGCTCTTCATGAAGATTGGCTTTTTTGCATGTGTGAGAAGGATCATGAAAACTGGTACTGAAGTTGATGTTTCAGCATTGTCGATGTGTGGGGCACTCCAGTGATTGGTCTGACATCAAACATGCTCCGTAATTGTTTTTTTTTTTTTTTCTGTATGTTGACAGTGTGATAACTTTGAGATGGACCAGATGGGGATGAAGACTCAGCTTGCTCAAACCCACACTCTGATGCAGTTTGTGGATCCGGACTTGTGTAGTTATCTGGGTAAGAACTGACATTTGTACATACACTGATAGTTTTCTTATCTCTGGCCTGGTGGTCAGAGGGGTCTTGTTATTTCTTTGAAATGTGGATTGCTCTGGACAAGATCCGTGACGAATTTGACCAGAAAAGTATTAAAAAAAACAAACATAATTCATATCATTTTGAAGACTAAAATTTGTGTTTGGGTAGAGCCACATTTGAACTACACAAAATTTTAAAATAACGTGTCCAAATCAGGTAACATTCCTTTAATATACCAAATCCTGCATTGTATGTCTTTGGTCAGATTTGTTTAGGATCTAGGGTATGTCCAGTATCAGGTGGTACCAGATTTAAAGGTCATAAAGCACAGGTAACATACACCTGACAAGGAAGTGAGAATATGGAAAAATATGGAACACTGACCAAGGGCTTGAGTTGTAATTTTCCGTTTTGATTCCTGGTTCAAGGTGAGATTTGCATGTGTTCTTGTTTATTCTGAATAAAATAACTTTTTATGATAAGTCTCTCTGCTTTTGTGGGAATTGCTTCAAACTCACTTTAGCCATGATAAAGCATTTCTGACAGCTTTTTCCTCCCCTTAATATGGTTGTAAAAGCACTCTTGATATAATTTGTTTACTGTTGCATGTACCATAAGGTTTCTCAAACACCATGCTTTCTTAGGGTAGTAATTCTGTCAGCGAGAACATTTGGTCAGGTTCACTCTCTACTAGAATATACATGTAGTATGCCAGATTGTATTATTTTGTAACAAATACTTTTTTTAGATAATTCATTTGCAAGGCAGTATGGAAAGACAGACAGACATAAGGATGACATGAGTGACAATAGCCGTCAGCCAAAATTTGTGCGAGGGGTGAAAAATGGTACTCTTGGCTTGTGTAGATTTTCTCCCTCACATTTTCTCTCTCTGACTGGGTGGAGGTATCTGTCATATCAGTATTATGAGAGCCTTTGTATTAAAATCAAAGATCATTGATCAGTTTTTTAATTTTATTTGTGACAGCTTTTCGCCGCACTCAAGAAAGTTTCCTTTGTGTGATGGTGGCCAGGTTACATGGGAAACATAAAAAACACGTCATTTCAGTATGAAGTACCTCATATAGCTCCTTTTACCAATGCAGTGACTGTGAGTGCATGCCTAGCTGACACTGGCTGCTTCTTCTGTGTTGGAAGTTCTACCAGCAACCTGGAGATGGTTGTGGGTTTCCCCCCATTATAATGCTAGTCGCCATGGTATTAGTGTAATATTCTTGAGCACTGTTGAGTATAACACACCAATTAAAGAAATAAATAAATAAATCAACTAACCCCTTGTCCATGGTGACTAGTCCACAGTAAGATGCGTTAGGCCACTCCGCCAGCCAAAGCAGCAAGCAAGTTTAACCTAAATCATTAGCTGTATATTCAGCATGTTGAGTGGTGCATGTAAACGATATATACTGGAGAAGAAAATCACCAAATCTTACCAGCAAAGTTTTAACAGAAGAAACCATTGAACATTGCTTATTTAGCATGCATGTGTATAATTAGTATTACTTTGTTTTGTTTCAGAGGGCCATGACTCCGGGAACTTTTACTTCTGTTTCCGCTGGCTGTTGATCATGTTTAAGAGGGAGTTCACCTTCCCTGACATCATGAGGCTGTGGGAGGTGAGTGCTTAACAGGAGAGCTGTACATCTATGTCATTGGAAATTAGAAGGTAGTGATGAAGTTCGATCATGAACAGGGATGTGATAATCTCCCTGCCATTAGCTGAAAAATCACGTGTTCTTTTGAAGGCTGTTTACTGCAGTGACTTACACAAGTTAAATGCTTGTCCAATTTTGATTCAAAATTTTGTATTTTGATAATAATAAAGATGATGGAGCTATTGTATATCTTTGATCATTTCTCAAACATTTGCCTGAAGAAGAATGACAATTGTTTGAATAACAGTCAGTCATTCATGGTTTCCTGTGGAGTGCCAGGTGCATAACAAATGTTGTGTTTTTCTGCTTGTCAGGTAATGTGGACAGGGCAGCCATGTAAAAACTTTCACTTGCTGATCTGCTTGGCAATCCTGGATACAGAGAAAACCACCCTGATAGAAAACAAGTTTGGTTTCACAGAAATACTGAAGGTGAGAAATGAAGCTATATCTGTGAGTTCTAGTGCTTGGACTGAGTGAAAAAGATTGGCAATTCCACAAAGCCCCTTTTGACTGAAAGAAAATTGGAAATATGATTTTAGAACTTGCACTTAGGCTCCAGAAATCAAAGTGTTGACCACCTTGTATGTGTGATCTTAAGACAAATGGGTCCAAATTTCATCCTCCAGTACCAAAACCTAAGCATTGTGATGACATTTTAAATTTTGACTTAAAATTTGACTTAAAAGGTTAAAAATCTCTGTGTGGAATTTGCATCTGGTTTGTTCATGTTGCAGTATAAATAAAATTAAGACATATATGGACATAGTTGGGCACACCATCACTGTCGTTATATTTCAGATCTCCTTTAATACCCTTTCAAAGCACCGACCCTGTAGCCTTTCATTTCACTAGTGCTGAATTGTTAGGGTGAAAAATTCAAATCCACCTCTTGCTGGCTCTGCCTCAGCTCCGTCAAGCTTGTCTTGGTAACCTACAGCCAGAAATCTGACCCCATCATTGTCGTGTAGATTTCTTCTGTTCGGCACAAGACACCAGTCAAGTGAATGACCCCACTGGCTGTGTCATTTATAAGCTGGGAAATTTGAAATAAATAAGAGACATGAATCCCAAAGAATTTTTATGAATACATAATGTATTCTTTGTTGCCCATAGTGTATCATGTTTGGTCCATCTCTCTCCTTGTTTTCCTCAGCACATCAATGACATGTGTTTCTGCATTGACCTGCTGTCCACCCTGAAGAAAGCTGAAGGGATGTACCTCCAACTGAAGGCCTGTAAGAAAGTTCCTCAAGCAGTCAAAGACGTTCTGGGATTTGGGGGGTCGGCCAGTAATTCCAATTCTAGTTCAGGCAAATCCACCCCAGCTAACACACCCACGAACTCTGTGAGCAGTGAGAAATTGCAGCTCCCTTTGAAGTCCGCCTCCAAAGTCAAAGAGAATGGGATGGCAGCGGCGAATGGGTCAGCCCCAGGAACGGCTGGGACCACGCCTGACGACAGCAGTATAGAGATCCTGCCCGATGTAGACACTCAGATCTGGTAGCCGCGCCCCCTCTGCCACTGCCCTCGGGTTTTAGCTGCGACTGTACCATAAGCCGTGTAAATACCTGTACATATTTGTATATTTGTGAATCGTGTGCATGTTGATAAATGTATATCCTTTGTGATATGAACAATGCAGGTATCTTGGTGCAAGAGAAGAATAGTGCCAAGTCTTCCTTTTAACTGCAATAGAATCATGCGTCTGGGAATAGGGTTTTTCCGCTCTGTTCCTGACAAGGTGGATTTTAGATTTGAACTTTCCTGGGAAAAAGCAATTGTACCTCCTGTCTTCAGATGTGAGCTTGCCAGGACTTTTGTTAATACATGGACCAAGTAACCATGTCTTGTGTTTTTAAAATCTTAGAGGTTGTTAAATTTGTATGTAATAATGTGATAATGATTAAATGGTATATTGTACATATAGTGCTGGCTAAGCCTGTTGCTGGCCATGTGTTTCATGAACAGGTGTCAAGCCAGCTTAAATTTCAGCTAAGCCTGGTTATTAACAAAGGCTTTTTTTCAGGTCCTACAAGTGGGTAGTTTAGCATCTTTCATTGTGAGGAAGCCTGTCAAATTTGGAAATTCAGAATTGTTCTCCTGGCAGTGAGAAAACTGTCCATTTCTCTGTTTAGTACTGACTTGTGGTTAAAAATTAAGGGTGTGTATAGCTGATAATATTAGTGTTAGGTTTAAGTCCGGCATTATTGACTTGAGATGTAAGATTATATTTTAGGACATATCCTTGAACAGACAGACTAGAAGTCCCCAGTTGTCGAATTCAGTATGGAGACAGTATTCAGTAGGTTTTAATCCTTTGCCCATGATACAGTTATTTTGACTTCATCTTTAAATCAAGTAACATGTACCTGATCTTATTCAGCTTTTCATAGATGTTTGCTAATGAAATACTGTACATCTTCAACCTTTTCAACCACTAAAGCACTTCTTCTGTGGAATTTATGCATAGAACAAATATGAAAATGACGCTAAAAATGATTTTTGTGGTTAAAGACGGAAGCTTCATAAAGTTTTGCAAGTTATTTCTCTAGATGCCATAGTTTTGTCAGCATGTTTCAAACTGTTGGTTGCATATATGGTTGAAAAGATTGGAAAATTTGGGTAACGTGAATTCATCCTTTGTTAATTTGAATTCACTGATATAGGAACTAGCTCAGACAAATCCACATGGTGAATTCAGTCATTTTACACAAAGACTCATTGCATCACATGCCACAAACATCATACATCTTATTTGTCTGTATTTTGCATAAGAACTTAGGGAAACACTGTTATTAGGTATGTGTTTGCAGTGAGAAAGATTAAACTATAATTATGTTGTTTTCTGCTGTGATCAGCACAGGAATTCCCCAGGCTTACAACTACACATGTAAATGTAACTTCTTAAGGAAGACTGGGTGGATTAGTATATCACGTTTATAAATTGGGGACAAAAATTGTCAATCCTGTATTAGCTATGGACAGAATTAGGACTCTGATTATTGGATTGACACGAAGGTTGTTTTAATTCATGCTTGGAATAATGAGTATTTGTTTTCCCTAGGGAATTATCACAAAATTCCATTATTGAGTCACCTTGTAAATATCCTAGAAATCTCAAAGGGCTTCATATTTGATTTTTCCAAATAATGTTCGTGTTTATGTCCCTGTTTGTCCAGTGGGCCATATTAGGGTGATTTACTATGCCAGCAGTATTTCCAAGTAAATGGTTGAGAAAAAATGTTTCTTAGAACATATTGTATACAGAAAAATTTGTCCTACAACATGATTTGCTTCCCAGACCATAATTTCCTACAGAAAAGCTTATCCCAGAACATTTTCTCAGAAAAAAAAATGCTTGTCTTCTAACATTGTTTGCTTACAGAAAATCATCTCTTAAAATATAATTTACAGTCTACTTACAGAATGGCTTGTCCCAGAACATTATTTGCTTACAAATGAATGTCCTGGAAGTTTATTTCTTCAAGAAAATGGACGTCATCGTGTTTATTCATTGATGGAATTTTATGGTTACTGTGTTTCTGTGGCCTTGTAATTCTTCAGTCTGGCACTTTTTCAGTCTGGCACTTCTGCAGTCTGGCACATACACAGTCTAGCACTTTTTAATTCAGTCTGGCACTTTTTCAGTCTGGCACTTCTACAGTCTGGCACATACACAGTCTAGCACTTTTTAATTCAGTCTGGCACTTTTTCAGTCTGGCACATACACAGTCTAGCACTTTTTAATTCAGTCTGGCACTTCTTTGTATGCATAAATTACTCCTACAGCTGAACTTAAATAGGAGGAAAAAAGAAAACAGGCACAGCTCAGCTTCGACACATGTTCCTGACTTCATATGAGCTCATGGTTTCCTTGTCTTTCATTTACTGTAAATAGATTTTCTGGGCTGAGTTAGTATAACCTAGGCCACAAGTAGTGGTTCCTGTATGGTCATATCTTCATATTGACTGTGTACTCCTAACATACAGAGCGACAGTGTCCAGTAAGTGAATTGTAACCTTGTCTTTGTTTTGTCTTTTCCTCTTCTTCATGCTACTGTTGGACGTTTTGTTTTAGCCATAGAGCTTTATGAATCTCCGTTATTCAGTCATACTCCACATGAGCCTATATTGATAACTGACTAAGAAAGATGTGAATATGCAGCAAAACTGATGACACTGAACATATCATATTGAAATTCTGTCCACGTGTACAGTTCAGGGGATCATGACTAAATTGCAGTAGAGCAGGAACCTTTACTAATGTGTTTGTGAAGCTTCGCATAAATCACGATTCTGTATTATTATTACAGTTTTTAAAACTGTAAGCAATTCATAAAACGCATCATTCACTCTTGATTCTTTCTCTGAAAATTGGTTTGTTAATGTGAAACAGTAGTGGTTTCTGACAACATGTCATGCAGGCCTGTTTTTACATTTGAGAGCAGTGACTTAATGGGCCTGTCATATTTGACGACATCTACCTTGCAGACTGCTCAGTAGCATTGTTATTGATAACAGGAGCGCCATTGCCAGTATAGGCTGGGAAGAAAATGCTGTGACCACACAAAGTCTTTTCTCAAAAGTCACGTTTTTATCGACCTTCCGAGTTAATATTAAATTGTATCCCTGCACATGTTGTAAACTCGTGCATAAGACCATGTGCTCTTGTCATTGCTTGCAGTTGTTATATTGTGTATCTAGCATATTTAACACTGATGCAAAGCGTAGGACCTGCTGTACATCAGCGTTAAAGGCAGACCTCAAGATTATTAGGTGAGCTTATTTCACACATAAAGCTTCAGTGTAGAGTTCTTCATGCTGATATTAGGAAGGGCTACGTCATATCTGCATCTTTTTCCATGTTTTTTTGCATGGGTTATCCTACCGTACTTGCCACAGCTGCATATGAATGAACCGTCATGCCGGTATTCTTGCTGAAGATCACCACACACTCAGGGCTTCATGCACCAGAAGTCCACATTTCCAAGCAACACATCGCTTTTCTTTTTACATCCATCTCACCTTTACATATTAATAATCTTAATGTCTTAATATTTTGTTGTGATGTTTAGACAAAATACTGTACCATGGAGACTAGAGCTATTTCATGTTTGATTTTGAAGGTATGGACATCAAATGTGCACCTGGTGAATATAGAATCCAGTTAGACATTCATAGACTGATCACAGTAGACAGGTTTGATTCCATCAAAATTCCTCTTTCACACATTACATGTACATTCTGGGTTTACTGGTAAATTTTTTGGTACACATGTGAACTGTTCTGTTTGTCATGCCCTGCAGACCTTGATCAGATGGTGAACAGTCATGCCACTTAATAAGATGTAGTATACGCATCTTGTTGTATATTTTTTTTTTTTTTTTTTGGCAGGGGTGGGGGGGGAGTATAAGGTACAAAGTAAATAAAACTGGTTTTATTATGGTCAGGGAAATTAGAAAGGAATATAACTGGTTGTATACATGTACCTCTTAAATGCAGTTGGATACAACTGGTTGAATTGTATAATAGGCTCAAAGTTAATTCAGCTGGCTGTATTAAGTGAATGTGAACGATATGTCGTCACATAGAGGCGCCTAAATTGAGGCAGTGTGACTTTAGAATATGTACCTTTATCCATCCATTCGTATGTTTTAAATTTTTTTTTCCTTTCTGGTTTTGAAAGGAGTTTTATTTTTATTTGTTTTTAACAGAAAGATTATGGCATTGATAAATTAGTGGTCACAAATAAGAGTAATTTTTTTTTGTTTTTTTGTTGTTTTTTTTTTTCACTCTGAAAATAGGATATCTGTATTTCGGGGACCCATTTATTGAAGTCTTAGGTTTAGGTCCCAGATGAAGGTATTACAGCGTTAGACTGTCTTGGATATAGATTGCAAATTTGAAAAACACCTCCTGTAGTGTGGAAAATGGTGATAAATTGTATATACTTATACATGTACTTTGTTCAGCCACATATGGTGTTTTACAGTACCATAATTCTCAACAATGTATTTATAAGTCACAATAAAGTAATAAAATCCATCCAACATGAAATGTGACTTATTGTGCTTCACCTCCTGCCTGTTGTGGCGGGCTTGATTTATGTATATGCTTGTGATTGCTGTTTGACTTAGTAGTTTATGGGCATGCAGTGGTCACGTTTTGTAATCCAGAACGCATTCACCAAGACTTCAAGTAAACTGTAACAGACCCTGGCATGAAAGTGTTAATGGGAACAATTGGTACAATGTACACTATACTTTCTAATGACCCTCATCCTACATGTACTTAGCTAATTTCATGTCTACATGTATTGCAGGTGCCAACGACCAGAATGTGTCATTGTAAAGAAACAAACAGTATGCTTTTTAACGGAAAGGAATTGTTCTGTGAACAGCTTGTGGTTTTGCTACATGTTCTAATGTTGGGTTTTACGGCATACTCAACAGTTTTTAATTTATGTGTCCTTAGTAAGTATACACATACTGTGTGTTCTGGGGCAGGGCAAGTCCATGCTGCCACTGGAACATCATGCCAAAGGCACCAGACATGACCTCCAGCCCTGTCACATAGTACTGACACTGTGCCGACCAGTCCTGTTTCCTTGTTCTGACCTCTTTGTTCTGAGGGACAACCAAGTCAGCAACAAGTACCATTTATCAGTCTCCAGACCTGGGATTGAGCGTGGATCTCCCGACCTGTTCACTTAATGCTCTGTCCGTGTAATGCTGTATGTTCAGGTGATGCTGTACATACAAAATTGTATGATCAGTGTGACGAAAGTGTTACATTTGAATGACTCTGTATTCAAGGATATTTCACTTAAATGAAGGCAGTCATTTTTATGGATGAAGGAAAGCTAAGTGCCAGGGGGCGTAACCCACTGCCTGACCATTCTCATGTGTGATGTACACATTAGCAGGCCTTCCTGATGAAAAAAAATGTCTTTCAACAAAGCCAAGCCTGCGAACAGCTCCACAGATGTCCCTGACCACTAATTGTCACCAAGGCCCTGTGAACAAGGAAGAAGACCAGGGGAACTGTGAGACTGCCTGTCCAAGGCCAAACAGAAACTTTAGTCATGTGGATCAAACCAGAATGATATACATATAACGAGCATAACGTTGATGACAAAATCACTGTATAACTAGATGCCAACGTTTAATGCACACCCTCCCTCCCACTTCTCATGAAAAGAATGAAGGTGTCACATTCTCCATATCAGACAAAATTGTCTCAGAATAGCTATGCTAGAAATGCAGTGCCATGCAGAACACACATACGCATCCATAATCCTGTACAATCACGGCCTTGAACAGGGTGTTCTGTATACCTGACAAAAATCTATGCTATCATATGCTGGGTTTGCAGCACCAGGCAGAAAACACAAATGGATGTTTAATGTGCTACAATTCCAGCCTTGGAGAGGGAGTCAGCAGTTTCTCCCATGCAGTCTTACAATGTTGTAGAGCCGTCAATGACTTGCCTTCCCCCAATATTATTAATTGAACGTACCTGGGCCTACTTCAGCAACCGTTTTTTCCTGTTTTATCAGGCAATCCAGTTCCCTCCAACCATACAAAGTGATCACCATCGCATGTGAAAAATTTATGAGTATGGCAATACATAACAATTAGATAAATGGTTGTGAGCAGTGCACAATCTCATACATAGCAGTATTCGGCATTATGTATCCAAACAATTCAACCTGAGTGAGGAATACAGAGCAAAACGATGATCAAAAATTTTCTGTTTATTTCCAAAATGAAACTAAATACAATCATTAAAGAAGTCCACAAAAACCAATCATAAACTTGCAGTGCAATGATGTAAAATATAAATGAACATACCTGCATGCAAGAGTACAAAGCAATAATAAGTAATAGTAATACGTTCAAACTACACGAACATAGCCATATTTAAAATTCATATTTGATTAACACAAAATTCAGATAATGATCGTCTTCAATTCAGATCATTGCCCCCACAAATTTAATCACAAGAGAAAATCATGCATCGACTACAGAAGATACAGTTATAAAATAAAGCTGATTCATTTCAAACTCCTATTACAAGATGGTAAAATCATAAACTAATGATGTAAGCCTGACAGTTTTTCCTTTGGTAGGATTTAAATAATGTTAAAATTTACACACAACTGAGTGACACAGGAATGTAACATTGCATTAAGTGAGACGAGTATTGTTACGAGGGAACAAACAAATCATATTGCACTTCAGTATACAAGTCTCATTTCTTCAGTTAACTTCCACTTTGGTAATGCATGTAAGAGAAAAAAAAAATAAAATGCCAAAACTTTCATTTCTTCAACTTTAGAGCTTAAAACTGAAAAAAGGTGATTGTCATTGGTTTTTTTTTTTTGAATATTAAAATCAACATAGCTGAATTTTCAGAACAGGACCAGAGAAATGAGTGGGTGAAGGGAATAAAATTAGGTGTGTTGGTGGGTGGAGGAAAGAGAATTTGATTTTGGGTGGGGTGGAGGAAACAATTTGCCCAGAGTTGGATGAGAGGAATCCGATTTGGGGTGTGGGTAGTGGGAATGAAGAAATGATTATGACTTGAGCAGTGTGTCAGCCATATTGTGGAGATGAGTAGTCGTCGGAGGCAGGATTATGGGTTTGGGTGTATGGAGGGAACAGAGCTTAACAGTGGGTGGAAGCATGGGTAATAGGGTTAGGGGGCTTGGGTGGATAGGTCCTTGTGTGGGTGGAAGGATATGAATTAGAGGACTTGGGTGGATAGGTCCTTGTGTAGTTGGAAGGATGGCGATTAGGGTTAGGGGACATGGGTGGACAGGTGCTTGTGTTAGTGAATGGCTCAGGTTTATGAGATAGGAAATTTGGGTTGAACAAGATTGGGAGGGTAAATTTGTTATACTGGCATGGGCCTGTGGAGGGAACAGGATTATGGGTTATGGGTGGGGAAAGAGAATAGGTTTGTAGGAAATCAGTACCCACACAAATCAATCAAATACAGGCTCTTCAGATGATCACAATGTTCTGTTACATCTCTCTTTTCAAAGACCGGTGAAGCCCCATTGTAATTAGATCTACTGACTACCCAAATTCCATCAGTCCAATGAAAATATGACAAGCCGATTTCATCAAATGCATTCACACCATGTGATTTGTGGAATGCTACGAACTGTATGAAATACTATTTGTCCCATGTAACTTCACTAGTTGAATCTGCTGATAGAACAAATCACACTGTGTTAATATGCCTTAATATAACCCATTGAAAAACTTCAGATTACTGACAGTGCCATGGATGTGACATTATAAAGACATCTCATTATAAAGACATCTTTTACAGGACTTAAACACTATTTATAGACTTGGGTTGTCCAAAAAGTATGCACACTCATGAAGGGGAGGGGTGGTTATTCAATCAGGTGTACATACAAAATGAAAGTTTGCAAGGTAAATGTATAAATAGCATACATGCTACTGTACCGATCAGCAATATTCGCCATACACCAGTGTAGCAATGTAACTAACAAGTATAGATGTCCCTAATGGTTGTCTGCGAGTACGCCTATGTGCCATTAGCACATGGTCTTTGTTGTCAGCCAGAACTGTTCAGTCACAGATGACAAGAACTGGAAACAGTATCAGACCCCATGGAGTTCTTATACAAAAGCGAATCTGTGAAAAAATCAGCCTTTATATAGAGGCAACCATACAAATCAGCTAGGGAAGTCGCAGCTGCCACTTATTTGACATTGCTTTTGTAACATGAAATGTGACTTAAGTACATTTAAGTCTTGAGGTGACTTAAATATTAAATCAATAACAAATTTGCAGTAAACCGGTCCAACCTGCCATGTGCTGTTTTAGGCACTGAACTGTCGTTTTGTTAACTAGCAGCCCTACAACAATATTGGCTGCAATTCTCCATGGTCGTAGCTCTGTACATGTACATTTTGTAAATGCAGAAGGTACTTCAACATACTATGTACAGGCAGGGTTACGGGGAGGTCAAGGCAGTTTGTTCAAGATGCATACAGATGGGAGGTGTTGTCAAAAGGTTTGGAATTTGAGCATATGACTTTCTGGCCTTTGAGGAACATAGTCAGCATGCTACCAACCAGTCAAAAGGTGTGTGGTATTTTTTTGGCTTTCCTTACATAAACTAAAAAACCCATTAAATCATACATCTGATTGTATTACTCCTAACTATAAATATAAACAACAAAATAGATCTTTCTATGTCCATTCGAGAAAAGGGTATCTATTGGACATAGTTAATAGTCTTGTGATAAAATCTTAAGAAACATGTTTATTGGCATTGTATAAAACAAACAATTAATTCATGATCACAAGTACATGTTGATTCATATGTTGAAAAAGGAACCAAATCTTCAAGAAAACAAATACACTGTAGTTATCATACAAACAAAAATCATAGAGTTAAACAGACACAGAGAAAAATCTACAATATTGTTTGACAGACTTGATTTTTATTGTCACTGAGACAAGACTTACAGTGCGGATCAGCAGAATATCACAGAAAAAAACAAGTACACAGTGTACTCTTAATTAAGAAAATATTACGGAAGTCCAATTAACCCAGGAGAATAGCTACACATTCTTTTGTACTTAATTAAACATGAATAAACAAAACTTCTCCACCACAACGTCAAGTGTGCCAGGTTATCATCAATATCATATTTGGTGCTAATATTCTCCTTGTCATGGACAATCACTGTGTGGAAACCACTTATTTCAAGTTTTTACTCAAATCAGAGATCTAACAGTATGTTTCTTAAACTATGAAATTAAAGAGAAAACACTACTAAACAACTTGTGAAAGTCAACAAGTCATCAAATTAATTATTGAAAATGCTATTTACAACCCATGAAGAAAGCAGTCCAATACCACATCTTACTCGATCTTTGCATGTATACCACTTGCTACGGCATTGTAAAACGTAAGTACATGAACATATAATTATGTGAGACGATACATGTAATACATGTGGATTGAGAATAAATGCACCAGTTGCTTTATACAGGTACATACATTTCCATGCAGTGACAAGTTAGGCGATGTCAATAATCATTTACTGATGTCATTTACTCATGTACAACTTATACACAATACATATATACCGACATCCTGATGAGAGAGAGAGGTCTGTGAGGTGACCTGTCCAGTTCAGAGAGAAACAAATGCACTTGAGACAACTGTATCTTGCATATGAGACGCACGTCACACTGATGCACTTGTTGCAGCGTCAGTCAAACAGACAAGTATCCTATTTTATCTAAACTGACAGAAAGTGAGACAAATACTCTATGAGGTACATGTAAAGAGTTTCTAGGAGCATCTGAACATCTCTTAGTTGACCTTTAAACCAAAAGGAAGAATAAAAAAATAGAACTACACTATTTGTCTTCCAACCCTAAATGTGGAAAATATAACTATACTATTTGTTTTCCAACATTAAATGTAACTGGAAGGTACAGAAAGAAATTCAGACTCCAACAAAAATTATGTTAAATGAGACAGTGAGAATTAAAAAAAAAACAAAAACACTTTGTCTTATTTTGCTGCCCTCACACCCCAATGGCTACTCAGTTATAAAAGAACCTTCTAATTCACACCCGAAGACATAAGTGGTCAAGTAAACTGTGCTCAGTATTTCTGAACAAACAGCACCAAATATCATCATTCACAAATGCTTCGACAGGACACCTGTGCTCGTCTTTGACAGCACACAGCCTGTACATGCTTCAAAACAGAACCATGGAAAATCAAGCTGAATGGTTCTTAACAATGGATAAACAAGTTGGATTTTCTTCACCCATGGAAAACCAAGCTGATCTGTTCAGTACTTGAAAACCACGTAAAACCAAGCTAATTTTTTAACGGGCTTAAAACTAACCATGAAGAAGCAAACTGAACTGTTCACTGCCTGAAAATCCCATGGGAAACCAAACTATGCTATTCATTGCCTGAAAACTCATGGGAAACCAAGCTGAACTGTTCACAACCACGATGACCCTGAATACCCAGGCAGAATTATTCATCACCTGGAAAAACCCATGCAGAGCAAAGCTGAACCAGAGCCAGAGGCTACATGTAAAACCAGGCTGAACAGCCAATCACCGTTACAATCATGGAAAACCGAGCTGAAGTGTCCAATACCCGGGGAATACAATGCCGCAGTGTTGATCATCAAGAAAACTGTTCAACCTTAACCATCCTCCAGAATCAACAAATTCCAGGCTACCTGTCTATCATTAAGAGAAGACAAGCTTCTAATTGAGACGAGACGAGTAGTTGGTTGAGTAGCAGTCATCATAAGGCAGTCATCTGGGTCCTCCCTCATGATCTGTCTGGGCAGCGTGTCTGCACAATTGTGGGTCGGGCATGAGTCGGGGTTTCTAACTCTTCACACAGGTGAACTACAATACCTGGCTGACTGCTAGACTGGGGGTGAAGCTCGTGTGTCTCACCTGTCAACAACAACACAACAACAGGTGAGAAATGACCATGGTAATGCACAAAAAAGTGACAAATTCTGCAAAGTCATGAACATCTTGAAGAATTATACTGTACTACAGTTGTTTCAATATAAAAAAATGTAAGTAGACAGTAAAAGTCACAAAAGTATCTGAAAATATCTTCCAAACCAAACTTTAAAACTGCTTTCTAAGGTGAGTAGATCTGTGAGAATCAGGCCAAATGAATTGTGGTTCAAATCTAAGCTCAAATACAGCAGGCTTGCATTCAAACGGCAACCACACAGACTGGACGAATTAATGCATTAATTAATTAATGAGTCTAGTGCCTTACCTGGAGTGAGTTTGGACAGGGCTGCTATGAGGTCATAATTCACTATAGGGGAGGCCTCAGGGACAGGTTCCCAACCTACGGGAGGGGAGGCAGGGGGCGAGATGAGGAACTGCTTTTCTGGGGCAGGGGGCATCAGGTTTGGTCCTGTGTTGGACATCTGCTCAGATTTAGGCTGAAACAACATCACAAACAACACAAACCTATTAGTTAACATGTACATTTATATAATCAGCATACCAAGAGTTGACATCTTATCTGGTCCTCAACCACTGAGGTCTTGTGTTACAGGAGCCAAATTCCACAATGCCACTTCTGACTTCTGTCAAATATCTCGTTAGAACGCTCAGGTTTGGGTGCTAGAGTCTGAAATTTGGGCACATTTGTCCTGAATAACATTTATGAGGTGGTCAAAATGTTAATTTCAAGGGTACAAAAGTAAGTTTTGAAAACAAATGTCAAATTTTGACATGGTCAGAAATGGCTTGGTGAAATCAGCCTCAGCTTTTTTCATCTGCATTAATCCTAAATTGGGCATAAATAATTACAAAAAATGTATCAATGTTTCTTGTACTACTCTACACAAGGTTTATGCCTACATCTTTTCCTAGGGAGTAAACAAATGGACTTCCCAATAAGCTGTCAGTGATGTAAATTGTGAATGCTGTCAGAACAACTGTTTTAGGGAAAGAGGTGAGGGGGCTACATCTATACTTTTCACAAGTAGGTTGTTGTTCAAGGCAATCCGACTTGCACCTGCATCACATACCGACCAATATAACAAATCAATAAACAGCCAGACAACATTATCCACTTATATATATACACATACCCTGGATGCCTAATATCTAAAGAGCTGATGGTAAACGGGCACACGTTTATGTTTATGCCAAACAGATTCTGGATTTATATGACAGAGCTCTCCAACTACATATGTAAAACTTTGGAACAAATTAAAGGAGACTCTAAGTGGTTTTCATGGCTGAATAGATATACATTTGCTACTAGCCTGTTTCCAGAGTAGAGTACCACACCAACCTTACTCCCCATTGATACAATACGTAGGGTAAAACAATCCTTCCTCAGCTCTTCTCGCGATTTAGTCAAAAGGCCTAAGCTGTTGTGGCTGTCATGGCTGAACTATGAACACTGACTACCACATGTATATCCTTATCAGTTTACCACAACTTCCTTAAAACCCAGCAAACTGACAGGCTTGATACATATGAAGGTGTAAATATACAGATCTAAATCAGTAATGTCAACAAATGAGACTTTGTGACATACGCATAGAGAACTAATCTGTTTATTTCACCTACAATATAGGTACAAGTCCTGTGTGTCACACCTGTCCTTATTAAGCCCCCCCACCCCACCCCACACACACACTCCATGTGGTAGGCACTAGCCCTGCACACCAATGCCAGGACAGTATAATGTACATATAGATTACATTATGTTAGCGGCACCCTTCAAAATCAAAACCCTCCCAGCATAATACAACCCAATCAGACAAGGCAAAAAGCTCTATGCCTACTGTGATGGACATAACATTAATTTGCAGCTCATAATAAGATAAGGACATCCCTTCTGTATAATAAGTACATATTAAAAATGTGATGGCAATTAAGGCTGGTACAGTAAAGATAAATATCTAGAATAATTTTTACCACCTAACTGACAGAGGTCAATTAGGTAAAGCCAGTAACCTGAGCCTGCATGTTGGTTGATACAATTACAAACGACAAGCACAGGCCTGTGTGTTCAGCTCTTCACATATATGTACATTTACATAACTGCATTCACCAAAATGAACTAATACACATGCACAAAATGGGTGACACAGCACAAGTTTAGAATGTAAAAGTTCTAAAATAAAGTCCTAAAAATTTCATGATTTTAAGGGGATTTCTCCATCAGCAATTAACCTGTAAAAACCGGCCTATTTGCATGAATAAAAAAACTCACACATGGAAAGGCAGTACATACCATGATGATATAAACTTCTGACTGATATAACACCTTAAGCAATCCCACTGTGATAGATCGTCACTAAAGCACTAGCCTAGGCAACAACTCTGGCACAAGGTAGTGAAAGAATGAGGCAACAAGAGAGGCCGAAGAAAACTCACAAATGCTACACCGTCTGTGGGACTTCCCTTATAAATATACCGTCGTATACATGGTTTGGATTACCCGGCTATGAATGCATCTCATCAGTTACAGGCCGACGTCAACACAGCTTATACAAGCTTTCTATTTATGGCAATTGCATCAAAGCACGCATGACAATTTTCTGAACTGGTCAATACAGCTGGAAATAAAAGCGATTCATGTTCATCGCCTACTCACTTCCTGTTCCAGCGTGTTGTCCACGTGCTACCTGCCAGCATCTGTCACAGCCAAGGCTTACTTGTCGCCACTGCCTGCCCACCGACAATTTGTTATAGAGTTTCTAATGAGCTGGAATGCGTCATCACTATAATCTGTAGGGGCTTCACAGGCAATGTTAAATGGTAAGCTTTATAAGAAGCATTTAGTAAGGATCCTCCTTGTTAGCACCTTTAGCAACTATACTGCCAGATGTCATTTGAAATCAGAGCAAGAGACATGCAAACAAAGTACGTCACATTGTCTCTATTACACGTCTCCACTGTGGACAAGCTCGATTAGATCTCCAGACAAAAAGCACCTGCCCAGTGTTGTGACGAGCAATTACAGAAAATCTTATTTTTTTCTTTCTAAAATAAATTTAGAATGTAAAATTATATACTGATGTTTGACAGCTAAAGATTTCTAAAAAGCATGGCCTTCAGAACAGTGTGTATATGTATGATTGTGACAAACATGCGACATTTAACCGGGCAAACTAAAGAGTGATGTGCTTAAAACGCTGGTACAATCAAACTACACACAATTCCATGTAAACAACACAGTTACATAAACTTATCATTCTGCACCTGTATGCAAAGTAGTGACGCTACTGAACTGATTAGAGTTCTACCCTAATCTTTACCGGCATGTCAGTCAGTTTTAAATTTGTTCGTCAGACTGGGACCTAAGTTGCGTGCTACCAGCTGAGTTGAGTGGAGTTGCGTCTTAAGCTCTCTGGTATGCCACGTACACTTGTGACATGTGCCCGGATTATTCATTTAACCACTTACTTGTAGTAATTACTTACCTGCACAGTACTCAGAACTATCAACTAAAATTAAACAAAACCAGCTTACAATAAACAAATAAGAACTTTTGAAACCAAATTTTGGTAAAGGCATTTACAACTGATTAAAGTTTGTAATGAGCAGAATTTCTCATTTCACTGGACTGTATGTCTTTTAATTCAAATTTTACATATGTAGACTTAATTACGGTGTTAAAAAGGGCTGCCTGAGGGTTTAAAAGATATTCCTCTGTTCAACAATCCTGATAAAAGAACTGTTTACTGGCATGTGTATGTAACAGGCTTTGTGCATGCATTGGACCTGAACATTATTTTAAGTAGACATATGACACATGTGCACCTGCCAAGCTTTTCTGATGCAGTACTTGAGATAGTGTTAGACAACCCATATTCCAAATATATATTTCAATAGAAGAAATACTCAGTTGACCAGTCAGGATGGCAATTATAGGTCTCATACCATTGGTATTTTATAGATACCAGAAACTATGAGATAGCCATTATTTCAGACTATCACAAGAGGGCAAAACTTCAGCATAGTGATGAGGGAATAATCAATACTTAATACTACACGTATCATATAATCCAATGCCAAGGTTTGCATCACAGTGTCTGTGCGGTAGTGATTGTGAAGACAAAACATAAATTGGGACACAAACCACAAACACAACCATATCCGGATATAAAATACTCAGATTGTTTTTATTTTGGAAGAAACACCAACTGCTGAGAAGTAAACACAATTAAAAGTAGTTAGGCCAATTCGACATATGTAACACCTTTAAGGCAACACTTGTTCTGCATGGTTCAGCAGGTTACATATGTACAGCCAGCTGGTTCAGGTATCTGTTCTAAAGTAACCTGGCAGATGCAATTTCACTATATATCTGGCAAGTTTCCATTCTCCAATATAAAATTATCTCAGGTAGGTATACAAAGTAACAGTGTCCTATGATATGTGCATGACCCCTTTAATTCCCCAGGCTGAAATCACCCCCGACATAATATAATATTACAGGCAAACAATCGCACCACAGTATTAATTACAGCAGACCTTCGGTCCTCTGTACCATATACAGATTCTGAGTAGGATTCCATGGCGATATATTCCTTAGGTTTAATCATTCAGATGGATGATGGTATGGAATAACCATAACTGTATTTCCCCTTATAAGTTTTAGCCATAAATTGGTTATAGAATAAATTATGTGGCAAATTATATGGCCTGGACCTTTTAAAAATGTCCTGTACCTTACGATAGACATGTGCTGATCAGTTTTTAATCTTATACAACGTAGATTTGTCCCTGACGTGAGTTTCTGACCTGGTCGTCTACCAAGTGACAAAAGTCCCTCTTGCAACAACTTTTATACGGCTGAATCGCACGCCAAACTGAACAGTGCCATCTGGTGGCTCAGTTAAACAACTGGTTTGCCTGGGTATCCTAAACCACAATGAATGTTAAAGTTTGCCGTTTAGACAGTATTTCTCACAATCAAACAATCATTAAACTATAGCACATAGCATTTCAATACAATATCAAACTAGTAAAATAATGACTTTGATGTCAATCATTGGAACATCAGCTTTATGAAATTAGCAAAAGAATATGGTTTCATTGCCAAGACCAAAACAGCTTTCATCGGCTTTCGACTTTAAATGTGAATTAAATCATAACAATCAATGCCATGGATTAATCTCCTGGCTGACACAATTAACTGCATGTAAACAACCACTGGTGGAGAAAGCACTGTCAATAAATGAGTTTTGCTTCAAAGTAATACAACAATTCCAAATACACAATGAGAACATGAAAAGTTTTACATCTATGTACAATGACTTGTCACAATATTTTGAGATAAAACAATGCAATCCCATGCCTGATAAGATCATAAGATTTAGTCAATTAATGGCTAAAATGTTATGTTTCTAATTTGTTTGGTCCTTGCTACAGTGTGTTTTTACGTAGACTTTAATCTTAAACTCTTATATAGAATTCTGGTAGGTCCAAGCTGTATGTATATAGATTCTGGTAGACATACTTTTTCCTCAATAATTTCTTGTTATGATGTGAAACTTTGTGTAGGCTGAATGCAATTATTTTTATAGCTCCGTCATGATCATTCTGTGACGTATTTTTCCATTCCGATTCAGATGATTGCGCTTTAACATGCTATCGTGGTGGTTAGTGTAGTTATGGAAAAGTTCACGCCACATCAACAACACAGGTCTTCAATTAATAGCTGTGACAGCATCTATCTCTGACACGTTAGGTGTGACATGTAATGCATCCAACCGACAATCTTTCAACATGGCTGGAATAAGGGTTAATCCAAAGACAACAAACAGGAACTGATATCAGGTAGGTCAGGAAAATACACCATCCAAATCTATGCTGTTATGAAAGTGTACCCTAAATCGATATGCAATCAGAGCCCTGTAAAGGTCAAGACTGCTACTCTTTGATAATATGTGATAAGTCAAACCTGCAGCTCTGGTAAAATGTGACGTTAAGCAGAAGTACAACATCGATGGCCCATTATCAGGTCAATGAATGCTTCATGTAATCCACCTGAGTGGCAGATAATAATAATGTCTTTATTTTCTGTAGGTAATACAACTTTGTCAATATATTATTGATCTTCTCTGGGGCCCTCCACAAACACACATTTATAAACACTGGCACAATGTACTAGTTGAACTAATAAGAAAACTGAATGAATTACAAAAGATATAATATTAAATATATGGTTTAATGGGCTATGGAACTCAGGAACTATGTACAAAGCAGGCTACTGTAAATCTTCAACCTTTTCAATCATTATTATTATTATAAGACAGTAACTGACAACGAGCTGTGCACTGAAGTCACATGTAGATTCCTTAAAGATGCGAGTTTAAGCGCTCAAGCAAAGTGACACCTACAGATTGGACAATAAAACCCAGGGAAACACATACGTACTTTTTGTCTGACAGGATACATGTACTTCTTTCGTGACACCTATGCTTCTCCAGTGTTGTATGATAATATATCTAGGTGCTCTCAGATGTATCTTACGAGATGTCATGCGAGAATCACAATGCCAACAGTAGCACATTCTTCTACAAATGTCCTTGTCCTCTATAATACTTTGAGGCCATCATCGAAAATCCAACTAGATTTGTCATCCTTCATTACACATGTGTTGCACAGGCCAAGAGTTTAAAGTTGTCCCCTTTTTAAGTTTCACAAGTTTCTTAAATAAGAATAAAAGCTGAAGATGAAAAAAAAAAGATGATAAAACCAGAGATTGTAACTGTTTCATGGACGCAGAGCAGAATAATGTGGTCAAACCTAAAAACTGACCCTTCTAGTCAAGCCTTTTTCAAGCCCACCAAAAGCAGAGATTATGAGCTGAACTCTCGAAGGATGGGGCAGATTCAAATGCTTGTATCGCAACCCTGGTTTCATGAAAGGTCAACTTAAAAAAAAAACAAAGCAACTGACCACCAACTTGAGTCTAAAAAGGCATTTTACTCGGCTGAAAAAAAAAAGAAAAACTTCGTCTGGGTGTTTTCTTTGCCTTTACAAAAACATATGAACTTTTCAAGCCTTTACCTATTTATTTATCTCAGAGGAGTTCAATGCTGTCTTCCAGAATTTTTCACATCTCTGGCATAAGGTTCAACAATCGATTTGCAGTGAAGGGAGCAAGACTTTAGCCACGTGGGTTAGCTTATCAGGGACAAGCATAAAGGTCAGAGGGACCATCCCTAGCATGACAATGTGACTGCCAGTAGTGAATAACAGTCACACTGATAAACAAGTTCATAAATGATGATCTCTGCCAAGTGTCCTTTCCAAAGGTACCCAACAGACAGTGACACAGCCCACAGCTATGGTCCTGAGCAAGACCAGTCTACCCTAGTGTCATGCGGTTATCTTATGTGCTACCCCACTGCAGCATCACAGATGATAATCATGTGTTTTACTGGAACTTGGATCTTTCCATGCAGCCAGTCCACAAGTGTCCCATTATGCTGGGATGACATCAAGAGGGTTTGAAAGTACAGTGTCATTTGTTGATATACATAACTGCACCAGAGATTGGTGATGCCATGTATGTGTGTGACAAAACACTTCTGGAAAACTTTTATTTCTGTGTTTTTTGAAGAAACAAACAATAGCTGTCTTAATACACTGTCATTTTCTTTACATTTCAGGAAAGCAATTAAGACTCAATCTTTCTCGTTTAGTCTTGAAAATAAGACTGATTTAGGCCACGGTTGAATATCATCACATTCTGATGTTTTAACACCAGAGTGCCTGGAGTAAACATTTGACCATCGGGTAAAAGATAAACCTGTCGATTTAAGGCTGCAGCCTTAACAGACAGAGCTGGATTCAAACACACCACTCCATTGGTCAAGAGCCTGATGCTCACAACTTGATGTCTGACTGGAACCAATGAGAATCTAATTTTACATTCCTATCATATTCTTACACCAGAGTCTATATTAGATAAAGACTTTTAAACCGAAAATAAGTTGATCTATATTTTTAAACTGACTAGCTGGTGAGTTTTGGGTTTCTTTTCTTGCATCAGAATTCAGAAAAACAAAAAAACAACCAAAAAACCACTTTTGTCAGTCTGAAACTATATATAAATAACTATTAAAAGAAACTGTACATGAATGGCACATCTATTTATACTTGATATATTTTCCTCTGAATGACATTTTTCTTTGGGCAAATCTGATTGTCAGGAATATTTCAGGAATCTGACAACCAGATTTCTGCCAAAAAGCAAGAATTGTAATGAGGCCACCAATATTCTTTCAAAAGCTATTTATAGTCAGCTATTCTTATCTGTCTGGCTGAGGTCCACACAATGTCGTCATCTAAAGTCACATATATACCAAATTGTAAAAACAATAACTATGCCATTGTGCATAGTTATTAAAATAGTTATATAGTTATTAAAACCCATTAAAATCTATCTTTAGGTAAATATTTTTACATTTTAACCACACTTTTTAATATTTGTCAGCTGGGATTTTAAAAAACCTTTTTCATATAAAAAAGGAAAGAATTTTTTAGGTTTCAGCAGAAAATGGTTGCCAATTTATCGTCGTCAGTTTGGCTCGCAGAGTCTACATGTGAACAGTACATGTACCTGTGGTTGGCCTCATCGGAAACCAGTAAGGAGACACAACTGGCCATACCGCTTAAATCAATCAATGTTTAATTAAGCCCAGTTTTTCACTTGCGCTGCTTGCGTGAAATTGCAGCTTGAAATTGGGAAAACTGAAAGCCAGATAAGACGTGAAATCCACAAAACACAAACACATAAAATTTGCAGACAGTGCATACCTTCTGCTGACTATGTGAATGTACATGAAGCATGAAAAACATATCATTCTACAAGTGACTTGTTTGCAACAATGGATGCCAAGGATACCATAAGTGATTTGAAAATAAACAGAAATAAACAACACCTTGAAGGAGTATATTTTTATGGCATGCCTGAAGCAATTAACACACCCACGAATCTATTTTGGTCTATCCAGACAGCTATACTCAGGAACAATTGTTCCTGCTGGCGTAAACAAAAAGGCACACATTTTCCTAAACACACATACACATCTATGTACAGGTAATCAATATACCACATACACATGTATAAAGCATTACAATAGATACATGTATTCTGATAAAGTGGCGGTTTATTAACTATGTGTACTTTGTTACATAATTTAATGTTCATAAACACCTCTAATGATCAACTTTTTGTTAATGTAACAACACAGAAGAATTCCAAAATCCATTCACAAATTATTTATCAGCATTACATAAAAAATTGAAAGGTTGGCGTGCTAGCAGTGCACAATGACACAGGCCTCGTTTATGCTGGCTTCTCCGATCTGATGTGGCAAGGTCAGCCAGTAACCTCGGGATGGTCGTGGTGTTACCCCATGCTCTGCCCAGTTTCCTCCAACCATAGCGCTGGCCATTATCGTATAAGTGAAATATTCTAGACCACAGTGTAAAAGCACCAGTCTAACATTGCGAAACCTAACCTAAATGTACAACAAGTATTTATTTATTTACTTATTTGATTGGCCTTTTAGGCCGTACTCAACATTTCACTTATACAATGGCGACCATCATTATGGTGGGAGGAAACCTGGTAGAGCCTGGGGGGAAACTCACGACCATCCGCAGGTTGCTGGCATATCTTCCTACATACAGCCAGAGAGAAAGCCAGCATGAACCGGACTTGAACTCACAGCGAAAGCATTGTTGAGAGGCTCAAGGGTCATTATCCTGCTTTAGCGCGTTAACCAATTGAGCTACTAGTGTCCCCTCAGCAACAAGTAGGGCCACTCTTAAAAATATGTTCATTGGGCATAATTAACCCTTCAGGAAAAAGCCTACTGAAAAGTTTTATTGGTATTTTGATAAAATTTTTATCTCCATGTTAATTTCTTTAAAATCCCAATCATTTTCAAAAACCAGATTTAAGAAAACAAGAATTCTCTACCAACAAACCGTATTTTTTCTAAAAGAGTTGGGTTAAGCCCAAGGATGGCCTCAACAGCAGGTAAGCCTAGATACACTTTGCAAAAGGTATATTCAATATAACTTGTTAAAGGTATAACTTTGCTGTTATGCCACTGCATTATGTAAGCAAAGGTGTGATATGCAGTTATTCCTGGAATTGTTGACTGTGGAATGCACAGCGATAGAATATATGTAGCATATATAAGAATATATGTAAATCTTATCAACCAAAGGACATATTAAAGGACTGAAATATAGTGGAGCGCACTACTATGCAGATGGCATTATGACCAAAATTGTGTTCTGTTACACTGGGGGATGCTGCATAGCTCCAATTGATGCTGACAGTAATTCCCCAACTCTGATATACAGACTAAGCTATGTCCCGGTTTGTTAATCACCGAACTACGTATAAATCATACTGAGCCTCAACCATCCCCCCCCCCCGGCCTTGCCACAAGCCAACCTTCCTGAACAGGGTTTCAGCCAGGGTATCTAATACTAACTCTCTCTGCTGGGGTGACAGAATTATTTCTTTCAGCAAAACAAAACTTTAACGAAAAGCAATAATGTTCATAGTTAATTAATCTGAAACAACACTATCATATTGTGTGCTTAACACAAACACCAACATCTCACACACTGTTGTCAAATATACACCAATGTCATTTTTTATGTCCTATACATTCACAATTTGTTCTTAAATGAACTGAGTATAAAGATAACATTTGCTCAGTTTTTCTAGCTCAACCTACTAAGTGGTTCGCAAAATACAATTCTAAGATCAAACTGAGTTAGGATTTATTTATCTATTTCTTTACCGGATTCTTGTTCAATGCAAGTTAATGTTTTTACTCAACAAGTTTTGCTTGTATGGCAGCAGTCAGATTGACTGGTGGAGGAAACCAGAGGGCCTGAAGTAAACCAGCTAGGTGCCTGACAAACCTCCTGATTTAAAACTGCTGCTGAAGCAGCAAAAGCTGGAGTTCAACACGTAAACTCATTGATCGAGAGCCCGCTTGACGCTAGCTGAAATTGGCCAGGGCCTTAACTACTGGAGGCAGCGAGGCCTTTAGTGTCTAGAGACAATATTCCAAAAGGGTCTTAAGGTCTCGATCAGACAGGTAAAGTACATGTAAATCTGAGGAATTTTTACACGCCAAACTGTTGGGTTTCCATCACGAGACAATATATAACAATATCAAAATAAGTTCAGACTTCAAAAGATGGCAATTCAACCTACCTGTACAAAATAGCACTTGACAGTTTTCCCGCAAATTTGGCTTTCATTGAAATGAATTCTTGCCCTTGTCGCCACAGAAGCTGATGTGTAATTCACCCGTGCACGTCGAAAACTTTTGAGGTAGTTGAAAGTCGCATCTGGATGGTACTGTCTAAATGTAGCTTCGAATTCTGCCTGTTATCAAAAAGGAAGTATTTTTAAGACACATTGACGAAATATCCTGTGATAGCCAATTATGCAATACATGTTGAATCTGATCATTAACAAGACCTTAATGTCTGTAATACAGATTTTTAATTTAATCAAGTTCTTCCTTTTGAATTCTGTAAGTAAGTAATTACATATTAAAATGAACATGCAATGAATCTGAACGACAGAGGGATATTATCTGCCATTAACACATGTAGTACAGGTTTAAAAGAAACATATTCCATTTAATTCTGTAGTCGTTATTGCTTTCTTACTTCTATTTTGCAATTGCATATGTTATCCAAAACCTAGGTACATGTACTAACCAATGTAAGAAATTAAAATGTATTTTGATATTGTAAATAAAACTAAAAGAAAGCAAATAATGATATGAGCACTTTAAATATGGTTTCTCTTGCCTAAAGGAGAATATCCTATTGTTGAAACCAACATGCGGTTCTGATTGCAGGCCGAGTTTTGTCCAAGAGAGATAACCCTGCTAGCTAAAGATAAGACAAGACCAACACATTGTCTTCATTGCACGTTAGTTGGTGCATGAATGTAATATGCAAATGAAAATGTGCAGCATATGTATGAATGACATTGTGTGGAACACCAGAGGATTTAGCCAGGACCACTACAGGTTTACCATGCACACAGATTACATTCCATTCTAGGTTACATTCCTTTACTTTTCACAACCACTTCTCCAAAGATAGGAATTAGGATCCCACCCACTTTTATACAGGTGCATGTGATTGGTCAAACAAGAACAAGAGCCCTCATGATGGGATACAAATGGTCACTGTCGGATGGCAGGCACTTTGAACCAATTACATTCGTTCCACTTTGTATCACTTATCTGAGCTGCATGACAGTAGAGAGAAAGAACTTGGCCTCTGGTACACCGTCATATATGTACTACTATAAGGATAGTGTATATATCAAGGACAACATTGGGAACAAAGTTATGTCGTTTTTGAAATAAAATATTGTGCCTTCAGTTGTACACTGATCAATATTTCATGGAAGCCTGCAACTCTTGCACGATAACAGTTGGAGGAAATGTCCACAATGTGGACACAATCAATCAAAAAGTCAATCTCCTGTGCACAGTGTAATTGTTTCCTGACGATTCTATAACATAATAACATGTACATGACTAACATGTAGGTGGTATTTATAGTGTACAAATGTCAGAAAAGATTGGCACTGTGTCCACAGGATTAACTATTCTACATCCTGAAGTTTTGCCCACAGATTCAACCTCTCACAATGTTAACTTGTGCTTTAAGTTGGATAAATCTATTTGCTTTGTAATAATGTATTATGTGAAGAATTTCTACGTTACAAAAATATATCATAGCCCATGAAGCGGGCAAAACGGTATGAGATGTGGACAAATCTGTCAGTGAATCCTCATTACTGTCTCGAAAAATAAAGTGGTCAACTTTTGACTGACAACTGAAAAGTGATTTTCCAGTCACATACAAAGTGTTAAACATAACAATTCCTATGGCTTCCTGTTTCTATGTTAGCAAAGGATAAAACACAAATAAGTACCTGAATCATTGTTAAATGACAGATTTTCATCAGGTTCACAGGGTGCCGCCATATTGAAACTAAATCTCGTAAAATCTCTAGATCATGTGACCTACAAGCACCTGTTCGACCAAGCCCAAAGGTTAATTTTATGCACGGAGAGTGCCGACTATTGCCATAAAAGGCTTGACAATCTAAGATCACAATCAATCTGCAGCGTGGGCTTGGTGGTAGCACCACATTTCATGTTATAATTTCACAAAACCTGGGTCTTTGTCCAGAAAGGTCCAGAAATTGTTTTGATTTGAGACTCAGAGGGACTGACAAACCCAAAAGTGCAAAGCGCCCAACACACACACAACATATACCTACCCCACTGGTTCAAATGGGGCAGTAATAAAATAAGGCGAATCGGCATTGCAAAAGTCTCTTGAGATCACGCTGGGTTTGGACGAGATAGAGTGGTGGCTCTCGCGAACTACCATGATTTCACGGCCGTTAACAATTAATATTGTTGTTGCGCGCGAGAGCCCTCACCCTGTCCCGTCCAAAACCAGCGTGCAGAGAGACTTTTGCAAAGCCGATTCGGCTTATTGGCCAAATCCTCAAAGCTGACTCTCAGGGGCATGAACAAAAAAGATGAGTTAAGGTCATACAGGGTCCATTTTTCGAGTATCCAGGCACTCACTTTTACTGCATCACTTTCATAGACTTCATCCGCAACATTTGTGACGATCAATGACTTCGGGAGATCGTGTGTTTCTTCTTCGTTTATGTCACAGTGAAACCCATTGTCTTCATTCACGATCTGAATCACGCCGTTAACTTCGTCGTGATCTTGACTCCCGTTGTCAGGCGTGTCCGCCATTTTCTCTCAGCCCGGCGTGTGACCAGACACTGTCGGCTTCAGCATATGACAGTTTCGTTTTCAGCAAATGTTCTAAACTCACGTGACCACACAATTAAACTTTAAGTGCTTTTTTACATGTCATAAATGACTGCTTCAGCAAAGCAACCTAAGTATCCACAGGACAGTGGAGAGCAATGGAAACTCGTTTGGCGTTTCACTTTCAGACTGGTTTGTCAACTCGTCTCAGGCATATTTATCTCCCCTTATACAAAGAAGATGCGTGCACCCGAATCATGAATCATGCCGCCATTCATGGTGGGCATGGCGTGCTTGCACTTAGTAGTTCTAAAGCTGTTAAAATGGGTTAATTGTTTCTTTCTAATCAGTGTTTCCCAAACGTTCTGAATGATGTTATGCTGCCTCGGAAGATCCTCACTATCACTTAGCCTAGTGTTAATGATGCATGTGCATATTGCTTTCAAGTTCTATTTCAAATAAATAAAATAATTTGTTAAACAAATCAAAGGAAATGTAACACTTGGGGCTTAAAAATGCTGCTCATTTCAACTTAAAGCGTTTTTCCACTTCATAGAAACCAGTTATTGTTGTACGATTTACTGTATATTTGAAACTGTAAATAAGGTGAAAAGAAGGAGAGAATGTAAGGGTGAATAAACCGAATCGGCATGGCAGAAGTCTCTCGAGATGACGTTGGTTTTGGACGATACAGGGTGACGGCTCTCGCGAACTACCGTGATTTCACGGAGGTTAACAATGCTGTTGTTCTTGCTGTGCACGAGAGAACCCACCCTGTCTCGCCCAAAACCAGTGTGATCTCAAGAGACTTCTGCAATGTCGATTAGGCTTATATGAGTAGTGGTACTGGTACTTTAAAGGATGCAAATCAATAATACGCAGTATTAAAAGATAGGCTTATTAATGATATAAAATGATATAAAACTCCAATTTTTCTGTCATATGCTAGCTGCTAGAAAAACACTTTTAAACTTCCATTTCAACACATTGTTTGAGGCCGTGCCAACATTAGCCAATCAAAATGCTTTTTACATAGGCCACTTGAAAAGTTGGTGACGTATCGGGCGTGCCATAGCCTTTTTTCTAAATGCAAACAAATACCACAGTACAACAGTGGATTTTTAGTGATTTCTACCTAATGACAGGCACACAAATTAATATTCAGGAGTAGACATTTGGCGTTAAACTTATTTCCATTGGCCTATAGTATATTTTTAGGGTTTTCCCTTTTTATCTTTCTTTAAAATAACATTCTTTCACATCAGTAAAATGCTTAGCCCAGGAATCAGAGACTAGCGTCTCGCCTAAAACGAACGAAGCGTGCAAGTTTTTGTTGCAAGCAATAGACGACCTTCAATGTGACACATAGACCCGTCCACATAAAGGTTGAAGGGGTTGTTGTCAAACATATTCTTTGTCCCTATCAAATTAAAAAAACAGCATATCAAGTTTAATGCCAAAGTTCAAAAACACACACGCAAAAAACAATATTACGTGACCTCTTCGGACGTATCCACCTTATGAGGTTGAGAGAAAATGAATAAGTTTCATGCTTTCCGGTAGGACTTCATAAAATCTGACCTTTTTTGTGATCGCCTGTCGCCCCTTTTGTGCTTACAATGGTATGGCGCATCAGTAGAAAGCTGGGCTGGCACAACATGACAAAGCTGAGGTACTTATAGCTCTGTTATTTTCAAAAAAAAAAAACCCAAAACAAAACAAGCAAAAAAAACAAACAAACAAAAAAACAGTGAACTGTATATATATGAACATTTTCCCCTAAATTTCTGAAGTGTTTTTAAGGAAATACAAAGAGTTTGATATTTTGCGAAAATGCTTTAAATATATGCAAGAAAACGGCCGGCTGTTTGGGAACTCGGCAAGCGATCACGTCCTCAAACAGGCCGCCAATCCTGTTTTTTTTTTTTTCTTTTTTGGCACTTTCGCAAAATAGTGCTGTGAGTAGTTTGAAGAGCGTAGCGGTTCTCTGGTTACGTCATACTCATTGACTATAGCCCTGAATATGGCTGCTTTTGCAAAATCACGCAGACGCACAAATTATTTAATGTTTTCCACAAAACAGCATTGATGGGGAAGTTTTGCAATTGGATACCGAAAACAGAGCAACTTTTACGACTGTAACAGTGATGTTCGTTATTGCCTGCCTCTTCCTTTAGAAGAGTCTCTCCAGACTTGCCCAAGGGAGATAATCCTGTCCGCGTACTATATCCCAACACGTGGTTCCGGTAGCACAACAGTTGGTAAGTGTATGCACCAAGCAAATGAAAGTTTACAACATATGACGCCTGTAAAAAATGTTGAAAATGACACCACTAACCAGATATTTAGATTTATTTTGAGTATTGACGGGAAAATTGGAATTGCCTCGGTCATGATATTGGTGCGTCTTGCATGCTGAGACGTCTCGAAAATCGGGCCTTCATAGATCCCCGCAGTGTTTGGGCAAAGACATACTGTCACATGCTGACATGGACTGCTGGATTCGAATTTCCATCCAACCTGACATAATTAGCGTAAAATGCGTGCGGTAAGGCAGAAATAAAGGTACACATTGTTTTGACAATGTTAATTGAGAGCATTTTGGTGCTTTCCTGTAGAATGGTACCTTGTGCTTTGATTATGGCCTATAAAATTATGGAATTATAAAATCGGTGTCGCAACTGCTACCAGGCTCAAAGCTGGTAGTTCGTCACCCCTCCTTTTAATATAGCCTGGGAGTTGCTACAGCTGAGTTTCATGTGAAGCAGAAACACTTTGAGAAGTTCTCCCTAATCATTATGGTCACATTAGCCCCGGAACCCAGGCAAGTTTTTGTTCCTACGTGCTTGCACAACTATACCCTGGTTGAACAATGTTCTGTTCCTACTTACAAGTTGTGTTCTCTACAAGATAGGTGTTTTCGTACTTAAATTTCTTCTTGAGCGCCCTTGACAATGTGCACATTACCGTCATAGTTCTTCATAGACTCTGGCTGATTCAGAGAGCTAACTGATCTCTTTCCTTATTTAATTTTCTGACATCTACCTTGCTGGTCGACAGACCAAGTGAATGTCAGAAATATAAAATATGGAAGTAGCACATTTCACGTTGTTGAATTAGACCCTGGCGAACTGAAATCATAAGATTGTGAAGCTCTGGATGCTTGACTGCTCGACCTTTCAAATCCGTCATGTTGGTACATCAGTTATACAGGCACAGTCTAATCGAGTGTAGGCAAAATCCATATATCTAAAATCCATATGAGAGTCGATGCAATGCCAATGTAAACAGCACGGTATGGTAACGAATGGCCAACTAAGGTACTTTTAATTCAGCTTTCACCTGATTGCTGAATGGGCTTGAATCATGCTCTGAATGGCTTGCCTTAGACCTGTGAAGACGGTGTCAGCCTATCATGTCTTCATGGCTGTAAGTTTTAGAGCTACCTAATCATATTTTTCTGATATCACAATCGTGACTCACTTGTGGGAACGAAATACCTCTTACCTCTCAGTTGCGCTGGTCATTGGCCACCATGTTGTCACCTTCACAGCTGAAATTCCACCTAATAGTATTAGTCTTTGTCACTGTGGGTTTTGCCACCGATGCCTGTGGTGCAGTGAATGTTTGTTGATTTGTGCAAGTGACAGCTCAGTGCCTTTTGGTTTTTTTAGGGTGAGCGAGCGGGAAATATTTCATTTCTAGTGAGGTATGCAGCAGCAGTGTGGGGAAAATATGATTGAAGAAAGTGTTTGCTTCGTGTTCCTGCTGGACGCAGATCGCAGCAGTAACAGCGCCAGAGCTGTGAAGTGGATACACTGTAGCCTTCTCTATACTGTAGGTTTTGGAGAAATTGCAGTTATTGCATTATTACAGAATATCCTTTATTTCCAGAACATCTGATACTATTATGTGCAGTAATGAGCAGCGTGTAACCGCCGTCAGAAGATGGAACCTGATATTGGCTCTGCAGAGAGCAGTTTTACTGTTCACATAGCACGAGGACTAGATCAGCTGTGCAAGCGCAATTCCAAGTGTTCTCTCAAACTTCAAAGCTTCCTGGCAAAGCAGGTAAGAAACTGATCAGGTGATGCATCAGTGATATAAAATAAAAAATATAATGCCCGAAGTGACCTAAAATTTCGTCCATGACCAAGTTGCTCCTTTTTCCTGATTCTAGGAGTTCTGTTGATTGTAGGAAAGTGTTTTAGGGTTTGTTTGGAAGGTAGGATGATATTCTACTGGAAAAATGAAAGTTTCAGCACCAAATATGATATCTTATGAAATTTATTTACCTCTGAAAATGTACCTTTTTGGACAAAATTTTAGGTCATTTACAGTAGATGTACATGTAATTAAAGTATTATTTGAGCATTGAACAAGATCAACATTAAAATACCTTCCACAAATTACATTTGCAACGGTATTTAGATGGTAATGTAAAAAGTAGAATCATATGATTGTTCAGACATAGTTAGGGTTTAACTCAGTCATTTTGTTTTGATAATAAGAATAATTGGGAATCCATATGTTAACTTGTAAATAATCTGAAAAAAAGTCCATTATCTTGCTATTCTGAACACTATCTCTGAATGCATTTGAGTAATTTATTCCCTGTTTTTTTAGATATGGTCCCCGGCTGATAGACAATCCATCCTGAATCACCTGGCAGAGCTGTTTTTAGACTTCTCCTGTACAGAGGACATTTGTTGGAGTTTTAGATGTATCATTTTAGAAGTAGTCTACAGGGCCGAGCAGCTATTGTTAGACCACACAGACATTCCCAAACGACACATGTGCATTGCCATTAGCAAAGCTTTGTGCATTTGCCCAGATTTGAAAGGGTAAGTTATCAAATTTGATGGGTGTTTTTTCTTTTCTTGTTTCACATTATCAGTAGAAATCTGGATTTGTTTCCAAAGTGCTTTATATTTCGAGCAAGAGCCATTACAAAAGTTTTGTAGATTTTGTGAAAGTTGGTAAGTTTTTTGCTTCAAAATGAAAGGCTTATTTACGTTAACAAATTTTAATTGATTGTGCTCCTTTTTTTTTTCATATTTTCTCAATGTTTTACTTATTTGATCTGTTCATCGTCCACAATGCAGAATTCCAACTTCAGGACTTAAAAGAAATGGCACTCTGCACAGTTTCCTTCCATCATAATGCTGGCTGCCGTTAAGTATAAGTGAAATAATTCTTGAGTAAGGAGCAAAACACCAATGAAATAAACAAATAAATAAATGAATTGGCATGTTAACAAAGTGAAAACTAGCCTGGATTCTTTCCCCCTGATTGTTTATAATGTTACATTGTTTAACATTATAAGATTGTATTTGTAGCTTGTACTGGATTTTTTTTTTTTTTTTTTTCAAATCTTTCTCTTCCATGCAGGTTGGCTGCAGAGTATCTAGATAAATATGGATTGTTCATAAAAAATCCAGTACACTGTGAACCAGCCAGTAAGAAACGCAGGCGGGACAGTCGCACTGAGGTACGTTATGTTGTGGTAGTACATTAAAGCCATATTACAAAGATATTGCCATTTCTTGTACAGGTTGCTTTCAGAAACAAGTATTGAATCAAGAGTTTCTCAAGGTAGATGAATGTGTACACTGGAGGGGGATAGTGCTGCTGGTTTCCTGTCCGTTAGTGCAGTTTCCCCCTGTGGTAAATTTCAAAGTTGTTCTACTAGGGCAAAGTCCTTCAGTACAGGGCTGAATATCAATGAAATAAATAAGACAAAGAAGGATAAGTGCTCCAGTTCACATTGGGTATTATCTTGTCAATTAACATGGCATCTGGCCAAGTTTGTGGCACGATTATTCATGGTTTGGAAATGAAGACGAACTGGTGGACAAAATTTCGTCATATCTACCAAACATCCTTAACCCACATGAAGCCAGGTTGACTGCCATGTACAACTTCACCAACAGTATTGTGCTCCAGTTGTCATCATCACTTGGATGGACAGGTTGTTTAGTGTGTGTTAACTGGCATTTGATTCTAATATTTAGATTGAAATATCTGTTAATAATGGGTAATGTCTGAATCTGGGGTTTAGTTTGAAGCTTTACACGCCACAGAAATGGGCCATGTTTGATGCACGTGTAATAAATAATGGTTTATATGGTCCTTGTGTTTTGTGAATTGTGTTACTGGTTCACGTGGTTCCTTAACCGTTCTCGTATGTACTTTTTTTTTTCCAGAGGACATTAGACCTGGAGCTTTGCCAGGCAGCATGGAGACTGTCCAGACATGCAGTCAGCTTTTCCAGGACAAGCCAGATGCTGGAGAGCATTTTGCCGTATCTCAGTCACGCTCACAGAGACATTCGCTGGTATGGATTTGAAGATATCAACCAGAACCTAAATGCTTCATCCATTTGTATCCTGTGATCAGATTATGAAATAAAATTTTGTTGGCTCTGTGTAATTCCACTTTGTGATGGATAAATTTACAAAGGAAGACTGAAAATAACTTCACTTCATGTTGTCTGGTACTTTAAAATATAAACTGCAAGAGGAAGAAAATTTTAGCCCTGTATCTCTCTTCATGAAAATATTTCTTAGCGATGTTGATTTATTTTTGCAGGTATGCATTTTTGACAACAGCAGAGGTAATGGGAATGTCACCTGCCCAAAAGCAAGAAATGAGGAAAAATTTCTTTGCAGATGAGGAAAGTCAAGAGCTAACTATAAGGTAATTGCAAAAATTGTCTTTTGCCATAAAGTAAATCAGAATTTTGATCTACATTTTTCTTGTACTGTCCAGTAATATATATGTCAAAAAAGTTTATTATCTTTGTAAGACAACTCTTTGGATTTTTTTATGTTACAAGTCAAGTTTAATGTCCTAGTACTGTGTTTCTATGTTATCGGTAACACCAAGAAAACAAGTAAATAAAACAAATAACATACTTTACTACTACACTGTTGAAGGCATAATGAGGTGGAGCTCAGAGGTGAATCTGTCGTCAAGGCGATGGAGACATTGTGTGACCTCCAGAGTTTACAGTCAAGTGAGAAATACACGAGGCACTCCGTCACGGCTGATGACATGGGGCCTGGTGTGGTGTCTGTGAATGGAATACTGCTGACTAGGTTATCTCCCTTTAATCCTGATGTACGTATGACTGTTATACAAATATTTAATTTACACTGCTTTGACTAGTTTTGACTTCGTTTTGATGTTAGTATCACACTTTATCTTGTATCCACTCTGGCTTTCCTTATCATTTACGAGCTGATTATATTGATGTTCCCTTAATCAGAAACAGAAAATACAATGAAGCGCAGCATGTAAGGCGGAGAACTCCTAATCACGAGTCACACAATTTGCACGTTCAATCCAATTTGTAGCCCTCCACTCTCACTTTTGGAGCTGATCTCATAGTCTCATATTTGTTGAAGGCTAATTGTCCACATCACAGGCAGGACAATGTGCCGTAGCTTTGCAAAGGTCAGTGCTTTTCTCAGGTAATCTGGTGTCCTCCACCCATGAAACTCTAAATGCAACAATGACAAAGGGTACCTATTCTAGTTTTTTTTGGTCAGTAAAATTTAATACAAAAAGTTATCAGTTAAAATAATCTCCCTCGGCTTCTTTTAGTAATCTTAAATTTACACTAGGTTGTACAAAAGTAAGTTGTGAGGCATATCATGGTTATTGTTTCAGAAATGATGATTGAGATCGGAAGAGTTTGAGTTATAAACAAGCTCTTGCTTGATGTGAAACTGAACTGACAATTCTGATTTGAAACAAAACCATGATGATGTATATCTCTACTCTTTTTGCCAACAACTTTATTCTGCATTTTGAGAAGAATTTTGTTCGGGTATTCACTACAGTGTAAGTAATTCTGAGGTTCGTACCTAGATCTTGCCCGTGATGTAACTTTATTCTAAAAATGCTCACTGTATTCATATCTGAGCATCTGATATGTAAGGAGCCAAATGCCCCTAAGTTTCTGTCTTGGCTCCTATACAGAAATACGAGGAGTCAAACTGAATTTTATGTCTTTTATCCCAAGGATCTTAAGTTGGGTATCAGATGGATCAGTATTTGAATCTTTCCGTTTGCTCTCCTGGTCTGCCTGCACCGTATGAAGCAAGAAGCTTTGCACAGTTGTTAGTTTTCACGCAGATCTCTATTACACCTTCCACATAATCCTCAGAAAACATTTCTAAAGTTAAAGTCTCGAAATCTGGACATTTAATGTTTTTACCATGAACGAAATGGAGTGTACCTGTATCCCCCCGTTACAGCATAAGGACGACGATGAAAGGGAGCTGGTGATGACAGCCTCTACCTTGTCCACCCTGAAAAATCTGGCCTTAGCTGTGGCCTCCTCCCAGCCTGTCCTGCTACAGGGGCCAGTTGGGTGTGGCAAGACCAGTCTGGTGGAACACCTGGCCAGGGTGACAGGCAGAGCACGGGCACCACGATTCATCAAACTACAATTAGGGGACCAGACCGACAGCAAGGTGAGCTACTTTGTTGAAAATGTAAAGAATTTATCTTTTAACCATTTTCTTTTAACATTTTCAAAAGGTAAGGAGGGTTCAACTGATGTGTCTGTGGCTTTACAACAAAAGTTTTATTAGGTACCTGGCAACTGCTGTAGCTACCTGGCAACTAGTTTCCTCCATCCATTAATCTACCCTCAATTGTACTCAAAAATTCTTTAGCACAGTGTGATGCCTGTAATATGCTTGCTTATCTTGTACCATATGAGACAGTATGGTTTCCAATGGGTCTGTGTCTACACACAACCAGACAGAGGGTTATCCATGGAGTATTAAATGAGAGGGACATACTAGTATAAGAATAATTATAAATGAACCAAGGACCCAACTAGTGTGCTAACTCATACTCCTTATGTTATGTCAGGCATTGCTGGGGACTTACAGGTGTACTGACATCCCCGGGGAGTTTGTGTGGCAGCCCGGAGTCCTCACTCAGGCAGTCCTGGGGGGTCACTGGCTGCTGCTAGAGGACATCGACTATGCCCCCATGGACGTCCTGTCAGTGCTGCTACCCCTGCTGGAGACCCACACTCTGGCCCTGCCCGGTCACGGGGACAACCTTCACACGGCCCCAGGATTCCAGATATTCTTCACACAAAGGTACCATTTAGGCAGACCAGAAGAAAGTAAAAAATTTTTCCATATGTGTTCAGGAATTTTTATTTTTGATCAAAGTTGTTAAAACTGCATTATTTTTCTATGTTATTTTGCATTCCAAAAAAGACCTGGGGCAAAGTTTTGAGGCAAAAAATAGTTTTTTGAAAACACTGGTCTGTCAAAGCAAATAAGTGTGATCTCAAAAAATTTATTAAACTGCAGTTTGAAAGGGAACCCGTTATTCTGAGCATTTAAAATGTTACATTTTGTGAGGTCTGTTAACCCACTGTGGTTGCAATTGTTACCAAAGTGATGTTAAGCCATAATTATTCATTGTTTTGTGTTGCACAGATTGCTGCATGGCGTTCTAGGCTGGCACAGTCAGGGAGGCTGTAACTCTGCCATGCTGGAGAAGCTTTGGAGACAGATTAAGGTGGAGCCTCTGTCCAGGGCTGAGCTACAACAGGTGAGACATTGGGTCCAGGACTGACCAAGGAAGGGCTAAAGTGTGCTTGTAAATGTGCTGAAGCTGTCCAGACCTAGGATCATGAAGCTGTCTAAAGCTCAGAATACATGAGGGCTTAAGAGGTGACTCAGCTCATGGCACACAGTTGGTCCCAGTCACCGATGGACATACGTCTGAAAAAAAAAGAAAAAGGCATACAACAATAGAAGGAAAAAAAAAGTCGCATCGTTAATCCGCATACACGAGCCCTTAAGATTTACCGAAACAATTGAGTTGGATCTTACGCTGAGCTTTAGACTTGGGTCATACTTCCATGTAGTCTTAAGTTTAAACAGTCTATTATGCTAAAACTGTGATTTACCGAACAAGTTTTTATTTCAATCCTGAAGAGTTGCTTAGGTTTTCACTGAGTTTTACTGATTGACAGGTGATAGTGAAGCGTTTCCCTCAGCTCTCAACAGTTGTAGACAGACTCCTGGAAATCTACTTCATGCTATCTGTGGGCAAACACGATTTGTCGTGTGATGACATGGAAATGGACGATGACACGGAAACTATCGGAAAATTCCTGTCTCATGAGGGAAGGTTGATATCTACACGGTAGGTTATCTCCCCTTAGTACAGCTACTGTTGCAAGATCTTGATGGTTTGTCAGCAGGATTTGAAGCTTTGGTGCCCCAAAAACTGTAAGTTTTGGTCATCTGGAACTTTGAAGGTGACCTCCAATGATTGATGTAGGATGTAGCTTTGATGTGTATTTTGCAAATTGTAAGAGGCATATCAAAATCCCTCATACTCCAATCACCTTCATGTCACTTTCCAAACATCACATGTCCTGGGTGGATTCTGGCTTGGCGTGGCATTTTTTGAATGTCAGTCGCATTTGGCTGTGGATACACATTTAAGTCCGTTGGTTTATTATCGATACTTGTGCTTGCATTGTTGTTTTGGTTTTCGTTACCCTGACAACTGACAGATGAGTGAAGTACTTGTGAGAATGGCATTGAAAACCAATCAAATGTGAGATAAATTATCAGAACCTTTAAACTTGTTTCAAGCAGTTGTGTTTCTAAGTGGTGATCTGTTGACCTGTATGAGCTTTCAGTATGTGTCCAGTGTATCGTGATAAAGGATGGCTGAATTGCTATGGGAAGGTTGTGCAATCAAAAAAGAACACTTATCTTTCCATCCTGCAGAGACCTGATGACATGGTGCAGACGGATAGCTGGTAACTTTGATGTAAAAAGTGCCGAGTCAGCAGTCATGGTTTTTCAGCACGCCCTGGATTGCTTCTGTGCCAGCATTTCACAACCTGAGAAGCGAACAGCTGTGGCTGTTGCCATAGCAACTAAACTTAACATTACCAGAGATAAAGTGAGTATTTGTACGCATCTAACTTTCGCATGGTAAAGGTACAGACATTTGAAAGCAAGAAAAAATTAAGTCCTTTTTAAGAAGCAGCTCAAATTAAGATGTTAAATGTGGTCTTTGATGAAGATGATAAGAAAAGTTGAATTGCATAAAAACACACTCCTCCCACTCAACTATAATCCAACTATGATCAGTTAGCAATGATAACAACTATTTGTAAGGCATCATGGGATACAGTTTGTGAGATTTTTGGCTAAACTATACATGATTTACAGTAGCTTTGAAGAAGCAACTCACATTAAGAAGTAAAATGTAACCATTGATGCAAAAGATAAGAATAGCAGAAATGCGTTGAGGATTTGAAATGTCATTTGGTTATATTTCAGGCTGAATTTTACTGCACGAAATACAAGCCCATTGTGGATATCAAGCCGTCCAGCTTTACTGTTGGCCGTGTTGGTTTACCCAGAAAGATAGAAGACCAAGTCACCCTTAAAAGGTATTCTATTCTATGTAGAGTGACTTGTGCATTTTAATATGTCAGTGCACAAATGTTGATGGAATTTTATTTGTCTACACTTCTGCATATAAACTACAGTTGTTAATCGTATTTCTAGAAGTGATACATAAATTTATGACAGTCTGACCATTTACACAAATGAGTCTCCCATTGGCTCATGTGGATTATGTGACTGCAGTTACTAAGCAATTGAAACAATATCCAGGAGCTTATCTCTAGTGCCGTCACTGTGAATTCAGGTTCCGCTCATGATGACTTTCTCGCTGGTAGGTCTCTGGGAAGGTCCGCCAGCTACCTGGGGCTGGTTGGTGGTTTCCTGCGAACTCTGCCCAGTTTCTTCCCACCATAATGCTTGCCTTTGTAGTATAAGTGAAATATTCTGGAGTGTGGGGTAAAACACCAGTTAAATGTTGTCAGATGCTGTTGATGTTGTTTCAGACCATTGTCGGGAAGTTTTGCCTTCACCCGTCAGTCGACTGTTCTACTGGAGCGAGTGGCCGTGTGTGTGGCGGATAGGGAGCCAGTCTTACTGGTGGGAGAAACAGGAACTGGCAAAACTTCCAGTGTACAGTTCTTGGCTCACCAACTTGGTATTGCTTCATATTTTATTACCACATTGTAGTATTTTACGCCATTTTATTGACTTGGTAATTAATAGTATGACGAGGTTATAAAACATCAGTTGCTCATACAAATGTTTTGCAAGAAAAACAAATAGATAAATAAATAAATGAAAATGGGCAGGGCATATTATTGTTTTGCCTGTTCTTAACGAAATTGTTTTTGGTGAAAAAAAGATCCTAAGACATGGTTCTCAATGAATGTGAGATCTTGTAGACAGGTCTGATCTGTGTAGTATATCATTGACAGATAAGAGCATATTCCACATGGGTGTAATCAAGAGCAAGTGAAACAGATAAATCCATGAATGAAGCTGGTAACTGATGTAGCAAAGTATCACCTTACCAAGCAGGTCATCATATTTTACTGATTATGTAATGGGTCATATGTTTTATTTGATCCATTCATACATGCACCACTCTCTGTTGAAGGTCACAAGTTGAAGGTCATCAACATGAATCAGCAGAGTGATAGCTCAGATTTACTTGGAGGGTAAGTAATGAAGTTTTCTCATACGGCGTATTCATTTGAAATTTTTTATTTAACACAAATACAACTTTGTCACTTCATATGTTTATTTTTCATTTCTTCTCTTTCAGATTTAAACCAGTTGACATTCGCCATGTTGTCAGGCCATTTAAGGAAGACTTTGAGCTGCTGTTCGGCAAGACCTTTTCACAGAAACAGAATGTCAAATTTTTTCAACACATTCAGGTGAGATGTCAAATCATATATTTAAGCAAGACATATCCGATGTTGTGAACTGTTTGCAGTTTCAAACCTTTTCTGTAACATTGTTCAGTTGATATATTATTTCACTGAAGTGGATATTTTGTAAGTAATGTTTCATCATACAAGACTTTTTTTATAATATTCACTAAAGAGAGAAAAGGATTTTTTTGAAGAAAAGCTTCTCTGTGAAGTCCTGAATGTAATTCTTAAGTTTTTCGTGAAGTCTTTGTGTATATGGTCATTTTCTGTTGTATATGTACATAGACTTCGCTGACTAAAATACCAAACGGTCAAGTTGATAATGGTTTTGTAATCATGAACATTCATCTGTGGAAGTTTTTGCTGGAGCGGAAATATGATTGTGTTATATGGAGCCTGTAAATTGTGTAATTTTTGTTTTTCAAGGATTGTTTCATAAAGAGAAGATGGACAGACCTATTTACTCTCTTAGAGCACACGTTGAAGGCTGCTTTGAACAAAAGTAATTCAGGTAAGATGTTGAAAGATTTGTGTGACATAAATTTGCATTAAGTAAAAAATTTCTGCAAGAAACACCTTACTAAAACTTGTTCATTGTTGTTGTTATTTAAGATCCCCAGCTGCATGAAAAGTGGCAGGAGACAAAAGAAAAACTGCAGAGATTACGTCTTCAAGTTACACAGACAGAGAAAGCTCTAGCATTTCAATTTATAGAGGTGAGGTATAACTATTGAACATTTTACACACTAAAATTCTAATAATACCTCTTTTTACTCAGAGGTAGAAGCAAGCGATCTTAGATTTTCATGATGGATTAGTTGAGTAGCTCTGACCTTTTGTATAAATAATTTTCTAGTTTAATATAGGACTTCAGATATGTCTTCAGATGTAATCTGGTCAAATTTGAGAAAAAAACACAGTAGATTTCCAGTTCAAGAAACCTGTTTTTATCATGAGTCCATATATTAATCTGTTTGCTACTCTGTTGCTGTCACAGTGCTGATCTGGGCTTTAGCTTTTGAAAAAAAAAATTTACTTATGATTTTGAAAATAATAAAATATAAAAACACAAAAAATTACATACACAAATATTGAATATAAACGCCAGCTTTAAGAAGATCCTGAAAATTCTTTACACTTTGTACACCTGCATTTCTAAACATCTAACGAGATGCTGAATGTGTTTGTGTTTTGTCTAGGGCACCTTGGTGAGCGCTCTGCGTCAGGGGGACTGGGTGTTGCTGGATGAGATCAACCTGGCAACGGCAGAGACCCTGGAGTGTTTGAGCGGGCTACTGGAGAGTGAGCGGGGGTCTGTCATGCTCACAGAGCGGGGGTCAGTACACTGGAGGAGCGCCAAACACAGTTCACATAGACTGTCTTTCAATCTTGGAATAAATTTTAAAGTTAAAAGTTGTCTGGTATTCAAATAGCGTGTATGAATCACATGTGGTATAGTCTGATTTAAGACAGTAATTTTTAGTACAGTAGTTAAGGTTTATCTTGTGATGATGTGAGAATTTCTCTATCATTTTTCAGTGACACTGAGCCAGTTGCTAGACATGAGAACTTTCGACTGTTTGCTTGTATGAACCCAGCAACTGACGTTGGCAAAAAGGATCTGCCATTAGGCATTAGGAACAGGTGTGTGTATTACTTCAGAAACCTGCTGAGCCTGTTGTTACGAAATATTATTTGACAAGTTTGGGGAAAAAAAAGACAATATTAATAGTAATAATTACTTTTGCAGCAGAATGATTATAAACTTAAAATAATGGTTTTTTTCTTTGTATGAATTTGAAAAAAGGTTGAATTACATATTTCAACTTTCGCTTGTGTATGTTTGGGCTGTAACAAGGAGATTTGGATTAAAACATGACATAAGAAAATAACATCACAATAGAAAACATGGCTGTTCCTCATTCATAGTTCTGTTTACAACACTTTGTGTAGGTTCACAGAGCTGTACGTAGATGAGGTGGCCTCAGTGTCTGACTTGACTATCCTGACTGCGGAGTACCTGAGGGGGCTATCACTGACCGCCTCCCAGCTGGACGGTGTGGTCAAGTTTTACCTGGCGGTCAGGAGAGAGGCAGACAAGCGTCTCACGGACGGCACGGGACACAGGCCACACTTCAGGTACTTACACATATTGGGCTTTGGTTTTGTAACTGTAAACTAGCTGTGCCACAAAGGAGAGGAATTTCTCAGGGTTGCATTATGAAGATTTGAAGAACTTCTGTTAAAGCTTTAAATGTTGATTTAATTGTTACGTGATATCAAATAAGTTTACATTAACTAACGCATTGTGCATATAACTTTCTTTTCATTTTTCAGAGAGTTGGTTGAGTTTTCTAATGTTAAAGTTGTAGAGCTTGAACGTTTAACCTTTACTGTTTTTGATATCAACGTTTTAAATATTCATGATAGGGGCCTACGTGGCTCCGTGGGTTAGCGCTTCCTCTCCGGCCATGTGTGGGAAGATCTGCCAACAATCTGCGGATGGCTACCATCATATAAGTGAAATATTCTTGAGTACGGTGTAAAAACACCAATGAAATAAATAAATACCCATGAGAATGGTGTGTATGAATCTTTAGTAGTCCAGTTGTAGTCTTAGCTGGTTTCCATCTCACCCTTACAAAACTGAAACTTGAGACAGGTGTATCATAAATGCTGTGGTATGTTTATCAGTGTGATATCGATATCTGCTTAACTCTCAATAGGCTTGCAAAATTCACCCTTTAAAACTACATTTGTAGTTAGAATGCGGTGTTCAGGAAATTTTGACTCTTCATTTCAGTTTACGCACCTTGTGTAGAGCCTTAAGGTATGCCGCAAAGAATCCCTGTGTTCAAGTCTCCCGGTCTCTCTACGAGGTAAGCTAAAAATGTGACGTTTATTCTTATTTATGTAGTTCCAAACTGAAGCAGCCATCATGCTAAAGAATATTAGTCAATTTAAACAGTTCAACCCGAAATGTAAAAGCAATGTATTGAATGGGTAATAAAATTATGATAGATAGGTAAGAGGAGAACATAGCCAGATGAAAATAAATCTTAAAAGCAAGAATCCCTTTTCTGTCCTCTAATATGTCATTGGTTCTATATAGTTGTACTGATAAAATGAAAGGTAACTGCAGACAATAGCGTTTTTTAAACAGCTTGGAAGAGGCTAGTGTGGGCCAGAATTCTTGATTTATTATTCAATATTTGATAAAGATCTGATCCTGCAAGTAAATCTGTGAAATAATTTTACATGTGCAAACTCACTTTATTATCTTTCCAGTGCTAATCACTCATGATGCTCTCTTTCAGGGTTTCTGTTTGAGTTTTCTTACCCAACTTAACCGGTCCTCTCACCCCATTGTTGAACAACTGGTGTGTCAACACATTTTGGGAAAGGCTAACATCAAGTCCATTCTGAAGCACAAGTTACCAGAGCCCCCTGGTGGCAACCATGTGAACATCCAGGGCTACTGGCTCCCATTGGGCAAACTGTCACCCCATATTCCCGAGGATTACATCCTTACTGAATCAGTACGTGGCAACCTCAAGGACTTAGCAAGGATTGTTTCAGCAGGGTGAGATATTTTATTTGTCTTGTTATAAATAAAAGTTTTACTTCACTGGTTTTATCATTTCATAACCAAAAGTTCAGTCTATGTAAGTCTATGTAAGAATTTTCACTCTATTTCACACTTTGAAAAGTGCAGATGAGCCCACTGATACTTCACTTGCTAAAGATTTCGGTCAGTCTATGTAAGTCTATGTAAGAATTTTCACTCTATTTCACACTTTGAAAAGTGCAGATGAGCCCACTGATACTTCACTTGCTAAAGATTTCTGGCACTGGTATTTATCCTTGTTGCACTGTTGTAAATTTTTTCTTCCACTAAAGCTGTTCTTTAGTTCCCAGGTGTGTCCTGTCAAAACACCAATTAAATATTGTTTGTATTCTGTTTTTCCCCTCTCAGCCAGCACCCAGTGTTGCTCCAGGGGGAGACTTCAGTGGGTAAAACCAGTCTGGTCAGCTGGTTGGCTAAGGCCACTGGTCACTACTGTGTGAGGGTCAACAACCATGAGCACACTGACCTGCAGGAGTATATTGGGTCCTACACAGCCGACGAAGATGGAAAACTGGCATTTAAGGAAGGTAATCTCTGAACCATATGTGTTATTTCACTTTTCAGAAAAAAAAAACATTAAAATTATCAATGGCAGAGAAGAGAATACTTCATCCCATTTGGGGAAGTGAACTCAAACTGCATTCTAGATGAAACCTCCTTTTTGGGTAACATTGTAAAGTAGAGTTTCGATTCTTTTATTTTAGGCGTATTGGTAGATGCTATGCGGAAAGGTCACTGGATAATACTGGATGAGCTGAACCTGGCCCCTTCTGATGTCCTTGAAGCTCTCAATAGGGTCAGTGGCAGTTTCTTGGATCTTTTGGAGATTTTTATATAAAGTCTTAGCATTAATGCTTATTGCTCTGATCTTGCTTCTTTCTTAAAAGTATTTATTACAGATTGTTCGAAATTAACCTACTGACTTGGATGAATGTCACTGAAATAAATGTGTAAAGACGAATTTTTTTTTCTCTTAACTTGTGGAAAAATGTTAGGATTTTTCTGTCTAGGTCTAGTTTGTAAAGAGGATTGCCTTAGATATTGTGGAAAACAATCATGGTTACATGATTTTCTTCTGATACGTTACAGCTGCTGGATGATAATCGAGAACTGTTTATACCAGAGACCCAGGAGACTGTGCGGGCTCACCCCAAGTTTATGTTGTTTGCTACCCAGAATCCACCTGGACATTATGGAGGTCGCAAGGTGATTTTGGAAAGTCGTCTCAGCCTGAAAGATGCTTGGAGATCGACAGAGTTTTGTTATTGTTTCAGATTGTCTTGATCTATTGACCAGTTTATGCTGAAGCTCTGTACTCTTGAGCAGATTTACTTATCTGTTTATTTATATGCACCAGCCAAGCTAAGAGAAAGCTAAAATCTGTAGAGACACTTTTGTTCCCACATCTCCTAAAGTACTACATTGATTTCTGTGAAAATTTGCATTCATCTTCTGCATGACCTACACTTGTAACCTTCAGATGTTACGCATTGAGGTAGTGGGTGTTTCATGTTTACCATTTCAGATGTTATCCCGAGCCTTTCGTAACCGCTTCGTAGAGTTACATTTTGATGAGATTCCCAGTAAGGAGCTGGAAACCATCCTGCACAAACGATGTGATCTGTCGGTATCCTTTGGTCGTAAACTGGTGGCTGTGATGCTGGAGCTACAGGTCTCTGTCAGGTTTCTTCTGGCCTCCTGTACTATTTGGCCTTGAAATACATAAACAGATTTGAGATATTTAAATGTTATCCAATATATGAAGTAAATCCAGAAAAATTCCAGACTCTGGCTTGTCATAGTTTGTAAGTGGTATTGTCCATCCTGAATTGCTGTTGTAAATGGTTTACCGGGGTGTTAATGAAATGATTTACTAAGGTATTAACGAAATCATTTACTAAGGTATTAAGGAATTGATTTACTAAGGTATTAATGAAATCATATACTGAGGTGTTCATGAAATGATTTACCGAGGTATTAATAAAATGACTTACCAAGGTATTAAAGACATGATTTACTAAATTATGAATGGTTTCACATGTGACTTTATCCTGAAATAATTTTCTGGATAAAATTTCTGTTTTTTTCTTTTTTATTTGCTCACTTAGGTTCGTCGTCGTGGATCAAGTGTGTTTGCTGGCAAGCAAGGGTTCATGACACTGCGTGACCTGTTCCGCTGGGCTAGCCGTTACCATAGCAATGATGATGTAACCAAGGGCAGGTTTTATGATTGGGATCAGCACATGGCAGATCATGGTGGGTGTGCTGTTGTATCCAGCAAATATTCTACTAGATTTGTATAACCCTATGGGCTAGGGTGTGGGTTAAATTATTGATGTAGATAGCATCAGATCAGCTCAGTAAATGTTAAAGAAAAATGAGATTATTTTGGCCAGGGTCGTGATGAATCAGGCACAGCCACAAGAGGTTCGTCAGATTCATGTTCGTAGCCAAATTTGGGGTTTCCTCTTGGCACTGTCTGGTTTCCTCCTCTTATAAACCACAATGCTGTTATAGAAGAGAAATATGTTTGAGTGTTGCATAAATGACTTTTGAAATATCTAAAGAGAACAGCCTGTTAATAAGCAGCAGGCAAGCTTCTTTGTGGACTCGTTGATGTATGTATAATACATTAAGATAAGGAAGACTGGTAACAACCACCATACCACCATTTTCCAGTTTTTTTTTGTCTTGAAAAATGAGTTAGATCAAGTCATTTCAGTGTTTGTATTCAGTCTGTCCATTAATTTTAACCTGTCAAATATGTTTTGTTTTTACATGTAAATAATCCATGATTTGTTTTAAATAAACACACATTTGTAGTAAGAAAGTACCAAAACTTTATTGTGTGAAATTTTGAGAATTTCTGTTCTTTGTTGTTTTTTTTTTTTCTCACAGGATACATGTTGCTGGCAGGTCGTGTTCGGAAGCAGGAAGAATGTGCTCTTGTACAGGAAGTGATACAGAAACACCTGAAGAGGACTGTTGACCCTGACAAACTCTTCACTCTCTCAGACAAGACTTCCCTGACAACAGCGGCCATGTTGAAGGATCTGATTGGTCAGACAGCGGAGGGATTTGAGCACATAGTGTGGACGTACAACATGAGACGATTGGCTGTACTGGTGGGACAGGCTATAAGATACAAAGAGCCAGTCTTACTTGTGGGCGACACAGGGTAAGGAGTGTCATTGTTGTCTGTGAACTTCTAACACAAGGTTGTTGGCTGGTCTAGGGGCACAAGCGTTAAGGTCAAGCACAGACACAATCTTTCTGCTTAGAAAAACAAGATGTCATGTGTCAGCCACAATATGGCTGAATTACTTGCTGATGTGGAGTGAACCTCTTATCGTCCATTAAATCCATGCTACACATTTTTGCCATAGCTGCAAATTTCAAAAATTCCAGAAGGTGATGTTTCTTTTGTAAAGACTGACTTTGAATTCCATCACAGGATATAATAGTTTGAAACTCATTTGTTTGATCACTAAAAATTTTAAGCGTGCATAATGCAGCTTTCTGATACCTTTTAATCCGTGTTTGTGGACAGGTGTGGGAAGACTACTGTGTGTCAGTTTCTGGCTGCCCTGCAATCGTCACATCTGTATGCAGTCAACTGTCACATGCATTCTGACAGCGCAGACTTCCTGGGGGGTCTCAGGCCTGTCCGATCTCTCGAGGTAAGGATTGCAACCTGAGCACTACCTAAAATTTGAAATATTTAAGATACCCAATTAAAAATTTATCCGAAGAAGGTTTTGATAATATTTGTAGTGGGGTCAAGTGCTTGGCTGATTCTGACTGTTTGGGGGTATTAATATGACAACGTTTTAGCAGGTCTTTTATGCCTGGACTTGAGAGGATGAATTGTTGTGTCTGGTTCATAGAACATAGATCAAGCAGAGTTATCATCACTAGTACCTGGGGAAATGTAGGTCAAGTCATGGCTGGAAATACATTGAAGTTTACGCACTTAAATTTCCATCATCTTTGAGTTAAATAAAATAAATAAGTTCTATCGTGCTGCAGATGCTGTATACTTGATTTCTTTAGCGGTCACTTCAAGACTTATAATAGCTACGTAGACGACTTATTTTCTCTCTCTTTGTTTTCAGCGAGGTGACAAGCGACTGTTTGAATGGGTGGATGGGCCTTTAGTCCTCGCCATGACACATGGTCAAATGTTCCTGATAGATGAAATCTCACTGGCCGATGATTCGGTACTGGAACGCCTGAACAGCGTCTTGGAGCCTGAGAGAAGTTTGTTACTGGCTGAGAAGGGCGGAGGGGATGGCACAGGTACAGATGTGGAGCAGATCTCTGCGGCCAAGGGATTTCAGGTGTTTGCCACCATGAACCCAGGAGGGGATTATGGGAAGAAAGAGGTATATCTCCTTACTGCTGATGTGATATGATCAGGGTGTGGTGACCAAAATTCCGTCAGTTGCTCTGGACACTTTGGTTTCTTCCGTGCATAAAACTGACCGTTGTCGTTTAAAAACAAACTCTTGAAGGTCCAAAAGGTCCAAAAAGCATATAAGGAACTCCAAAAGTGCAAATCTTTGACCCATCCAAATGTACAGCCGCCTTTCATCACTACAGATGAAAGGCCGGTACTCTGACTTTCTATTTGGTCTTTTCATAGTGAAGAATTGTTTAACAAATTCCCAGATCTGGATCTGGATCGCTACCAGAATGTAATGGATTGGTCCTGAGTGCAAGGTCAGGGACGAAAATTTCATCCAGTTTCCTCAACAACAATTGCCTAGCCTTGGCTGAAAAAGTGCCGTAGGCATAAGCAAAGTCATCAACTATCTTTACATTTCCCAAACTATCCCCTGGAAGGAAGTTGTGGCCAAGGGCTTAGAGGCTTGTTTTCAAGGTTCATTCTTGGTCTTGAACAAGGAAATGTGGATTCCCTCGCTCTTACTGATGTGGGGTTATTGGGGGAATCATGCATTTTATAGTTAATCAAAGGCCACTTATCTTCCATCAGTGTGGTGTGCATATTTGTACGTTATGTATGGCCTAGTTAACACTGGCATAATAGGAAGCATACTAAGGTGAGGCGTTTACCAAGGGCAATTTGGTTTCCTTCACGTAGAATACTGGCTGCCATCAGTGGAAGTGAGTATGGTGTAAAAAAAAAACAAATAAATAAATACATAAATGTCTATCCTTGCAGCTGTCCCCCGCCCTGAGGAACCGGTTCACAGAGCTGTGGTGTCCTCAGGTGAGTGGTAGAGAGGACCTGATCTCCATCATAGAGCATAACCAGCACATGGGGCTACAGCTAGGCAACCAGGAGGACTGTACCACGGGCATCGGCAAGGCCATGGTTGACTTTGTCTCCTGGTTCACAAGGAAAGACTTTGGCAAAAGGTAGGGATTAGTTCTTCGTGATGTGCATTTGTCTTTTTTGTTAACTTTTCATTGTTTTTGCTGCAATTTGGGCTGCAATTTAGGTAGATGGTGTAACAAGTTGAAAACAAATGAATAACTCAATGACCTAAAATACCTAATTTCTTGTATCTCCATTGCATACTGTCTGTGCCATATCTCCAGAACTAATTCGTAAATTCGTTAATTTTAAGGGCTTGTTATTTGACTTAATCATCAGATTTTCACTATTATGAGACCTTGTAGCGGGCAATAACGTTGTTTGTGCAATATCCAGAAATAGTCGATGTAAAGCCATCGTCATTCTTTGTTCGTTTCTACAGAGTTTTTTTAGCTTCAGGATGATTTTACAGGGGCAAAAGCCCATCACAAGAAGCAACAAAAAAGTGTTCAAATTGCATGCCAAAAAAATAAAACAAGTGTCCATTTTCAAAACTTGCCTTTCGCTGATTCCTGCTGGACTTTATCATCCCTACAGGTGTACAGTGAGTATTCGTGATTACCTGTCCTGGGTGAACTTCATGAATCAATGTGGAGAGTCGCAGACTGAGGGTGACGCCATGGTAACCAGTGCACGGGGGGGCCACCTGGATCCAGCTGTGGCATATATCCACGGAGCTTGTCTGGTCTTTCTCGATGGTTTAGGATCTGGTCAGTTTTCCCCTCAGAAGTCAGTTAAAATTGTTAACTTGTTTTGGAGTAAGACTTTTATTGAAATTTTTTGTTTGATATGTGACCAGCATGAAGCATTAGGTTTGACACCCTAAGGAGTTGAAGTTTTGGTCAAGCAAGATGTCTGTTGTACATGTAATCGATGTATCCTGGAAATTTCAAATCATTTACATCAATAGGTGTTACAGTATTCCTACTGTTTCTTAAAACATATCCACATGTTTGTAAGTAGATTTTCTGTAAATCCTGGAAGCCTTAGCTGGCTGACACTTTGTAATGGCCACATTGCTGCTCCAGTCAAGTTCTTGTTAGTGTAACTGCAGCTTTAGGTCAGGAGGTTTGTCAGGTAGCTGTCAAATGGCAGTTGTTTACTCTGAACATTCCAGTTTTCTCCATCAATAAAACAGACAACCTTCATATATATGAAAATTTTAGTACTTTTACAACATTAAACACAAATCAGTTCAAGAAATAATAACAAGCTTTTGGAACCCATTGATTTCTGTTTTCCCCCACCAGGTGTCAGTAGCAGAGGAAGCAGTCAAGCGCTTGAGCTGGCCCGACAGAGATGTCTGGCATATCTGATTGACCAGGTGAACAAACTGACCGGACTGGAGTTTGACACAACATCTCTAAGACTACTGGACAAGTCAACACTCCCCAACAACAACGCCGTACAGGTTGACCAACACTCCTTCTCCATACCACCATTTTCTATACCTAAAGGTTTGTAAAGCAACTAGTAATAAGATTCCGGCTGAATCATCAGTTACGCTTTGGAGCATACTCTCATACAGACTAAAATGCGGTGTAGCTCTCCATGCAGATGTGTTCTACCTCCGTGATTGAATGCTAGCTTACCTCCCCTGCTCTCACTGCTTGTGTGGGAGGCCATGATGAAAAAAGTGGTCAGCAACACTCATAATGCCATTTGCACAATGTGACATTCATAAAAGACCAGTTGTCTTCCACCAGTATTCATATCTGCGTGCAGGAAAGCTCTTCAGTTACTTGCCAAAGGTCAACTGTTTACCCTGGGCACTCATGTTTCCTCCACCCATAAAGTGACCATTATCATGTAATTGAAAACAAATTTTTTAGTACTGGTATGGCATTAAACAACAATGAAAAAACCCCCAAGATACATGTGTACTTCCTTCATTATTGAACTCTAGTTTAAATAGCTTGGAGTGCAGTTGTTTTATGTGGGGAGTCCCATTTTCATCTCCTTGCTCTCAAACATCATGGTCTTGTTGCGCTCATGGTGGTGGTTTGTAAAAAAACACTTAATGAATATTAATGACACTGATAAGAACTTTTAATTGGTCACTGGGAGTCCAGCTCATGGTGGCTTCCTCTCGGGCCATATGGGAAGGTCTGCCAGCAACCTGCGGATGCTCGTGGGTTCCCCCTGGCTCTGCCCAGGTTCCTCCCACCATAATGCTACCCTCTGTCATATAAGGGAAATATTCTTGAGTACAGCGTAAAACACCAATCAAAGTAAATAAGAACTTTTAATATAGCTGATCACACAGTATTTGATCCAGTATCTGTGACTTATAAAACTAGATTGTTCTATCAAGAAAGAAATGATACGAAATGAAGGACAAAAATAGAGATGTCATAAATTTAATGACTTTTCTTGTTGTTGTTGTTGAAGGTGATACATGTTGTGATGGTGAAATCCACTTCGCCCTGCTGGCCCCGACACCCTGTGTGAATGGACAGAGGGTGCTGAGGGCTCTACAGCTAGCCCGCCCACTGCTCCTGGAAGGTTCCCCAGGGGTGGGGAAAACCAGCCTGGTGACAGCTCTGGCTAAGGCCTCTGGGAGACAACTTGTCCGTATTAATCTTTCAGAGCAGACTGTAAGTGCTTGAACATTTTTTTTCTAGAGTGCACTGTAGCAGTTTATGTTATCGTAGGGGAGATTCAAGATCAAACTCTTTTATCGCTAAAGGTAACAAAAGTCATACTGTACCCTGTCACCTGTCAGAAATGTTAGGTAGCTATTTGTGATTACATTTACCATAACATGGGCGTCAAAGAAAAGTTTCAAAAAATGTTATTTAGACTAGATGTACGATAGGGGAAATTGAGGAGCTGTAAGTTTTTTAATTTATGAATCTCCTGATTGAAGGAGAGGTCATTTGTACCTCCTTTACATGGCAGGACATGTGATCGGTAAATTAAAAGCAACAAAATTGCCTGACATTTTTGACAAGCCACATGACACAGTTGATCTCTTTTTACCTTGTACGACAAAAGAGTTCGAACTCGAGACTCCCCTGTTGGATTGTTATCTAGGCTAAGTCTCTGTTTGGAGGAACAGATATTTAATAACTTTGTTTGTTAGCATCCATTGATGGAGCCCAAATCTCACTTTCAGACCATTTCCTCAAAATCTGTGATATACAAAATAAAATTCATTTTCACATTAACAAAATCTGAAGAAAACAAATCCAAACTTTTCCAATTTACAGGATGTGACAGATCTGTTTGGGGCAGATTTGCCAGTGGAGGACGCTGAAGGGGGAGTGTTTGCTTGGAGGGATGGGCCATTGCTAAGGGCGCTGAAGGAAGGTCACTGGGTGGTCTTAGATGAGGTCAGTCACCTAATACATATGCTTGTGAGAGTTTATGGAAATTATGTTTGGTACAATGCCAATTTTTTAATGTTCTGGGGAGGAAATTGGGCATGTTGCAATTGAACAAAGTATCTTGTGTTAAAAAAGTCATGTAGTTGCAATAGCTGCGACAGCCTGCCTTGTCCTGCGGCTTTTTATCAAGTCATTGACTTATGTTAAAAGGATGTACAAAAAATCTGACCTTCTGGAGGACAGAAAGATGGACATGCAGAGTGACGTATAGAGCTGTTTATTGCAAATGCATGTTTCAGACTGAAAATTTAGAATTCTCCCCTTACCAGCATTTTGCATTGTATTTGTTTTTCACTGTGTTTTTATTCTGTGATACATTCTGGTTTTCTCAGTTAAACTTGGCGTCCCAGTCAGTACTGGAGGGCCTCAATGCTTGCCTGGATCATAGGGCAGAGGTGTACATCCCAGAGCTTGGCAGAACTTTCCGCATCCAGCACGAGAGAACAAGGATATTTGCCTGTCAGAACCCACTCATTCAGGGCGGAGGCAGGAAAGGCCTCCCACAATCATTTCTGAACAGATTCACCCAGGTAAACCTTGTTAGCAATTACATGTACGCATCAGGGGTCAGTCAGGTTCTGATGCATCATGACATGACAACTCGTGTGACAGATAGGCAATATGAAATAGTTGTTGCATTGCTTACTTTACTGTCTGTTGTCAGGAAGGAAACTTTATATCACAACCAAGACAATAAAATTCTTTACTGTGTGCTGTAAATATACAGCATGTTCAGTCAGAGGAAAAAATTGTAAAAAGGACTTTTTACAGCACTGTATTTGTAATTATGAAATATAGTATGTCCTCAAATCCCCCTGGATGATATCATGTTTTTCTGTGAGCTTTTTCCTTTATTTATGTTTTTCATTATTTTAAATTATATTGATAGTATGATGATAATAAAATTAAATATTTCTACATGTACTTGATGTTTTAGGTGTATATAGAACCCCTTAGCAGGACTGATCTACTTTTCATCACCTCCACTATGTATCCCATGATTCCTCACCAGCTTCTGTCTCAAATGGTGGAATTCAACTTTCAGGTTTGCTTTAAAGCTGAATGCTTATTTAACTTACTGAAACATGAGTCACATCAACTTGACTTTGACAATGCTCATATAAGCCTAAGTCGGTCAATAATTAGAAAAAAGTGTCTACTTATATTTCTCATTTCACTCTGTCAGAGGGTATTGTCTTCATTATATACATATTTTCTTTTGTCCCACTATCATCTCCATTCATCCATTACCAAAACATCTCTTGATTGATTTACATATATCACTAATGTTAAATGTGGGAATCTTTATTTTTATGTGTCAAAATGAACTTAACTTTATGTGCTGCCAAGTTAAATATGCCAATTGCTGGAATATTTGGCTTTAAGTTCTCACAAACACGTATAAGAACTGAAAGGTTTTTTACAGATGTTATGAAAAAGACCATATTGGTAATATTTAGTGATTTGTAAATCAAATAAATGATTTTGCATGTCTTTTTCAGCTGGACCAGAATGTGATGGTTGAAGGTCAATGGGGTCAGAGAGGTGCACCATGGGAGTTCAACCTGCGTGACATCTTCAGGTGGTGTGATTTACTGGTGCATGATCAGGTAGGGGTCAGTGCAGTTCACTGTCACTGTGTGCATGTGCACATCCCCTTTTTTTGTAGAAACTTGAGTACAGCATAAAACACCAATCAAATAAATAAATAAAATAAAATACAAGTTTTCAACAAAGTAAATTACTTGCTCATCTTGTTGCTGTTGATAGAAACCAGCCATGTTGTAGCTTTTGAGAATATTATGCAAACATGATCATAAGAGTGGGTTCTTCCACTTATGTCACTTTCAATCTGTTTCTTCATACAGGTTTTCTCCAGATTTATCAAATGTTTTTTTCTTCAAAAGTTATAAATTTGACTGACTAACCATGCTCTGCACAGGTAGAATGTATACTCACATTGAAGGTCAAACCACTTAAGATGTATAAATGACATGTGAAAGATGCTTGGTTGAATACTGGCTGAAGATTAATGTCAAATGATATTTACATATACCTTTTGTTCGTGCCATAAAGGTTCCTGGGGAGTTTGACATTGGCCAATTTGTGAATTTGCTGTACAGAGACAGAATGAGGACAGAAACAGACAAAGCTAAGGTGAGGACAGAACTTTCTTACAGGCATTAAATATCTCAGTTTGTGCCTTGATTATTTTCTCCCATGACTGGCTCATAATCAGTTAATCGGGGGGCATCTGTGGCTCTGTTGGTTAGAACACTAGTGCAGCGTGTGGACCCAGAAGCCTCTCACCAATGTGATCGCTGTGAGTTCAAGCACAGCTCATGCTGGTTTCCACTCCAGCTGTACATGGGAAGGTCTGACAGCAACCTGTGTATGGTTGTGGGTTTCAGCCGGGCTGTACCTGGTTTCCTCCCAGCTGGTTGCTGCTGTGTAAGTGAAATAGTCTTGAGTACGTTGTAAAACACCAATCAAATAAATCAATTAATAATCAGTTAATCTGTAGTTTTTATTCCGAAATCGTCAGTTTACATCCTACTGGCATGCATTTCTGAAATGATGATTGTTATTGGAAGAGGTTTATCCTAACCTGAAAATAACTTGACGTGTCTGATTTGAAGAAGTGCTGGGAGTACTATGTTGAGACATAGTGTCCCACAATCCACATCTCTCATATTGTACACTCCAGGATGGTTTCTGTGTTTCAGGTCCTACAACTCTATCAAGCAACTTGTTCAGGGTTACCGGCTCCTTACTCACCAGGTGGAGCTGTGAAGATCTCTCCTTACCATGTTCAAGTCAACCAATCATTTCTCTCAAGACAGTGGAATCCTCAGCCTGCAACTAATCAAATGGAATCTCCTTTGTTTCTGCTACATCACATTTTGGCTCCTCTTGAATCACTCATGAAGTGTGTAGAGATGAATTGGATGGCAATTCTGGTGAGACTCATATTCTCTCACTTCACATGATATTTTCATAGATTGATATCCTTGTTGTTTTTTTTTTCTTCTGTTTGGTTTAAACCAGTTCTTATTTTCTATACAGCGCGCCCTTGCTAGTCATGTGACCAAGAGTGCTCAAAACCAATGAAAAAAAAAAAGAAAAAAATTGCAAAACAAAGATGTACAACTTCAAGGCTCTAGGACCTCACCAGTTTTTGGTGGAGGATTAATTCTCAAAGATTTTTGTAGATATATGTACAGGAAAATGATTTCAAATGATTTTGTGGCTTATATCACCTTAAGGGAATACACGGGAGTTCTCCATCATGTTGCGTCGTATTTGGTGCGGTCAAGTGACTTGCACATCATGGTGGATGGTGGTTTTATCGGTGATCTCAGAGCCTTGCCCATGCTTAAGCTTGGTCAGTTTTATATAAATGTGTAAAAATACCCTTGAGTTCCATGCTAATACCTAAATATTCCGGTCACTGAGACATCTTCAGAATTAGTCCAAAGTTGTATCTAACCAGTGCTCCTGTTGCAGGTGGGACCTCAATCCAGTGGCAAGACCAGTCTGGTCAAGTTGCTGTCCCAACTGACCGGCACAACCCTGCACGTACTAGCCATGAACAGTGGAATGGACACGACAGAGCTACTGGGAGGATTTGAACAAGTAAGTCATTTACCAAGAATATTAAGACTTTTTTTCTATCATGTAGGTAAGATCAGAGAATGAACTTGGCCTTGTGTTATCGTCTTATTTAATGTCCTTTCAAATTAGATGGCTGCATAGTTTGTGTTCATGACCTTGTTGTAATCAGCGAATCTGTTCTGAATGTGTTGAATGAAACCATTGATTTGCTTGAGGAAAAGTTGAAACGCTGTAATCACTTGTGCATTTCAACGTAAACAGAGTAGCAGATAATCTCAAATTAAATGACTGAAAAGTGGAGAATGCATTCCTGCAAGCAGGAAAAGGAACAACCCCATTCTCTTGGGCTCTGTACATTTGTGCTTGAAATGTACATTTTTTGTGGGTGTGCCAGATATTTCAGCTTTCATTATTTGTATTTTTTGAATTTTTTCTATTTTGTAATTACATTACATGCTGGTCAAGTAGTTCCATATATGCACAATAACAGTTTGTGCATTTTACTGGGTGTGCAGAGTATTGAGTCCTTAAACCAGCTGCATACATGTATTTGCTTTTTGGCCTCTTATGTTGTTCCCTTACAGAGGTGCACCATAGACATTTTATTGATCACCTCTGAAGGTTATGGTCCAACATAAACCTTAGATGAAGATTGTGGTTCAACAAAAACACTAGAGTGGCAACATGGAATGAATATTCAATAGGCATTTTATTATAGAGAAATTGATATCTTCACAATAGAAGTAAAGGTACAAAAGAGCAAAGTGCTTATAGATGTATATTGGATAATTGTGTTGTAAATCTGGTGATAATAATGATTTGTACCAAAGACCATCGTAGGGTTACCGTTTGGTGGGATGCTGGTTTGCACATCTTGACCTCAAATTTGCATTTTTTCTTTTTATTGGCTGGTGGATTGTAGAAATTGACATCAGTAGCAGGCTTATGGAAGTTGATTGTTCTCAGTGTTCCACTAATTTGTAGGCCAAGTACCACAGTCAAAAATTGATCTAAAACAAGTTGTCAAGTTACAGGCATTGTTTAAAACTGATGTCTCTGGAGTGATGTGGCCTGCTTTTTTTTGCATACTTTGTTTGAATGAAAACAAAATCCTTAAAACTATAGTATGTATAGATGGTGTGCAGTTTACTCCAGCATTGTAATTATATTTTCACAAAAGCTTAACATACATGTGCTTGTACTGTAGTGCAGATGGGTTTTATTATAACATTAATTATCTGTTTTATCTGTCATTCAAAGAGAGTGCATGTACAAAATTGAATATGAAAGTGAATTTGGAGAATTATAGTGTCCTCACAAGGAATAGCTCGTCAACAAGAATGATCCGTTAGTCAGTATGCTGGCTCATAAGGTAACTATTACCCATCGTTTAATCTATGACAATTTCCTGTATCAACTGTTAATGACGACAGCCACAAGACAGCCTTGTAAAGTTAGTTGATGCTCGCTGTACTGGGTCTGTAGTCTAAAGATGATGGCCGCCGTCCAGTCATCGATGAAGTCGGAGTCCCAAGGGAGCTGTTTTCTGCAGTTGCTAGGCGAGGAGGCAGTACAATATTTGGTTGGTTTTCCGAAGCAAAGTGCTCGTTAAATATCACGTTATCTGCCGCATTCCAAGAAAATGTCAGATGGCCAGTTGGTTGATCTGTCGTTTCATTGGTCGTGTGCAGTGGGATTTCATTTACATATACATCACGTGACATGTGGTGTATGCAGCCGATGTCATGAAGAATAAGGATAGAGAACACAGGTGTTATCACTGGTTGGCTCCATGCCAAGATTGTTAAAGCCTGGTACAGCTTTTTAGGTCCTCTGTACTTGGGATCGGCCAGTGTAAGAATGAACACAGGGTACCAGAAAACCACAAATGCTGTGATTAGAGAGGCCATTATAATCACTCTTCGCAAATGGAGGTGAGCGTAGCATCGTCGAGGCTGAAGCACATCATCATCGGAATCAGCGTTATTGATACTTTCCGTCGAACCAGACGGTGAATTTATCTCCCTTGAAACTGAGCGATGTATATAGGCCCACTTGTGGCCTCGAGACCTTCGCACTATTTTCCTGTAGAGTATGAATGAGCACAGATATGCCAACAGTATGGCTGCCGTCATGAGTACCATCCACAAGACATGTAAAACGAAATTATTAGGAATTCCATAAGTGAAAATGCAATTTCCAATATCGTAATTATATTCGGGATTTCCTGGGATAAATGCAACACCAAGGTTAAGGAGCACACTTGAAAACCAAATCATAAAAACTCCAAACAAAACGCAGCAGTAATTACTCTGACGTTTTGGACCATAATCCGTCAGCTGATATTCTTCATTGACAATTAACCCAAGCAGATTGTAAGCAGAAGTGGTTACTATGACGATGTAAGAAGCTCCAATCAGATTACAGTGGTTGGGCTCTCGGCCATGAAGCAGACTATAACCAAAAGGAACACAGTAAATAGCTTTGAGGAAGTCCAACAAGGAATGGTGACACAGAAAAGCTGTGACTGAAGAGCGAAATTTTTGACAGCAAAGAATGGCCATAACAATACACAGGTTGCCAACTCCACCCACTGCTGCCATGGTGAACATAAGCCCTGCCTCTATTTTGTGGCTGTTCGGGGCTGGCATGGAGACTAACATAGTTGTCTTGTTCATTTTGCTAGACCTGCTCTCACTTAGGTTTCAGGAAGCATTCTGTAAACCTGAAACAGAAAAGAAAAACATTATGGTCTAACAGTGTAGATTTCCTCCTTATTTCCTTCTCATAAACAGCTGTGGTCTTTTCTTGAAGCTTTGAAAGGAAAAGACAACAGTTTCAGATCAGTGCTGATTAGTTCTCTAATTTAGGTTTTCTTTGAAACTTTCTGTTGCCATGTTTAAGGGCTTGTGAAATGGTATTCTATCCATGCTCTTTTATGGTTAACAGATAAAAATTGAAACATTAATAGCTGAATGCAGAACAGTTGTCTTAATGAGTCCTGTAGCCACGTCACATGGTATCGCAAGTGCTAGGCTTGTTCTTTAAAAGGTTTTTTTTGTTTCAAAAATGATGATTGTGATCGGTAGAGTTTGAGTTGTAAACAAGCTCTTGCTTGATGTGAAACGAAATTGACAATTCTGATTTGAAACAAAATTAAACCAAACACGTAGGCTATCATTTTACCTTCTTAACTCTATCCTTAGTACATGAAACCTATGGCCTCCCTACATGAAGCCTGTGGCCTGACTACATGCAGCCTTTGGCCTTTGTTTGTAAAGCCTAAGGCCTTTGTCTCCTAGCTACATGAAGCCTGTGGCCTGACTGCATGAAGCCTGTGGCACATGAAGCATGCCTACTACGTGTAACATATGGCCTTGCTACATGACGTCTATCCGTGCTACATGTACATGAAGCCTTTGCGGCAGAAAAGCCTGTGGCCTACCCACATGTAGCCCATGTCCTGGTGTCCATAATTGTCTAGCCTTTCAGGAATAAGGCCCAAACTTTGTCATTTTACTCCTACTGACAGGGCTACTTATTTGCATACGGCAATTTGTTGCCTGACGCTCAAGTGATACACTTCCTTCATTTTATGACACAAAGTATGTGTTGATAAGTTTATGTATACGTGCGTGTATACTTGACTGAATGTTTTGGGACTGATTTAAAGAGTGTCTTTGCTGTGGAAAGGGATTGTCTTCTTTGTGTAGCGTTTTTTTGCGTGGCTTCATGTGATTATATATGATTGTAACAAGCACAAATTCACAGTATCCGTAACATGAAGTCAGAGTCATCTCACAAAAATCAAGTGAGCGGCACATGTTAAAAGTTAGGATGTCAATTTAACTGTTTCACTGCGACTCAAAAGTCTGTCTTTACCAGCATGGCCAGCTAGCAAGCAGCTCTCATCCACTGGTTTAGTTAATGTTCACTGCCCTCTAATTGGTTGTTGTTACATAAAGTGGGTTCTTATTGGTAAACTTACAGCCAAAGAATCCTGGATGGCAGAGAGATAAATATACTACAGTGTTAAATTCCTATTATACTTGGTTTGGATCACAGAGGTTATGGACATAATGTATGACTGTATATACATTATATTAGTTCTGTTTCTGGGAAATTACAAACAATGCACCCAAGTGTTCATTTCTTCTCTGTAATATAATCACCTGCTGGCTAAAATGCAATTTTGCATTATGAAAATGGATGTTATCCAAGCTGATGGTAATTGATTTTTTTTCTTTCTTTCCTCTTTTTTTTGCCTGAAGGGCATTCTTACAATATTAATATTCCACTTCTCTCATCTTAATCATCTGAGTGAATTATTAATGACAAGGAGCTGAGATATGAGTCCGACTCATATTCTTGCATATTATTTCTGTTATATTATTTATTTGTATTAATATTTATATTGTTTATATTATATTATTTATATTATTCCAGTGCAAATGATGAGGTGGTAAACCAATTATGATATATATATGTAGATCATGGGTATTGTTTCAAAAATGAGGGTTGAGATCGAGAGAGTTTGAGTTGTAAACAAGCTCTGGCTTGGTGTGAAACGAAATTGACACATCCTGATTTCAAACAAAGCCATACTTTACGGATGTATAATATGACCTGTCTTGATTCTCTGGCATGATGAATTGGAGTACCAGCAAGTATTCCACTTTAGTCGTTGACATGACAGAGATCTTTGAGGCCTTCCCGCGTTAAGTAAATCAGGCCTGAATCAATTCACTCTTGCTATTGCTATTATATTTTCGCAGAAAACTGACATATATGTATTTCATATGCATTGAGAGATACTAATGGTGAATTCAACCTTGTATAGGTACAAAAAAAACATCACGTACGCCATGGTTCATGCAGAAATTTCACAAGTGTGGAATCGTGCACATTCATACGCCTTCCTTTACATGGATTAAAGTGGTTGATGGACAGGGAAACCGATCCTCTGTAATTAGTATGTATGTGCATCTATTAATGAAGAAAAAGAGCCAGATTGCCTTTTATGTTTTTGAACTATAATGGATCTTACATGTGATCAGGATAGACACTTTTTCAATAAACTCATGCTATACAGCTTAGCTTGTATAGTCTGTATTCTGCGTTGGAAAGAATGCACCTTCTTCAGTGTTTCTTTCAAAATTTGATTTATTTTACTCTGTTTAATTGTCTTAAAAACTGAAAATAGTGTCCTCACTACAAGAAATTACACCCCAGGAACATCCTGGGTACATGTTTAATGTTTCAAAAATGATGATTTGGATTGGAAGAGTTTGAGTTGTAAACAAGCTCCTTGCTTTATGTGAAACTACATGACAATCTGATTTGAAACATACCTACATGTACTTTGCTGTCATAAAATATGGTTTTCTTTTCTTTATATGATTAATTAGGTACGAACAAATATAACTAGCATCAAGGAGAAGAGGTCTTGCTTCACTTGTGATGTTTATCATGTATCATGAGCTCATGGTTGTTTTAAAATTTCGAAGAATGTCCAACTGAGAAAAGTCTTGATTAGGGTGAAGGTGCGTGAAAAATGTTCATAAGTATGGGCATCCCATGTCTCCGTTAACACATGTATCTTCAAAATCAGACGTTTCACTTTTGTGGATTACATAGTTACACAAAAGGCAAAAAAAAATCTGTACACTGTCTGTGCAACTTTTAATGAGCATGTTTACAATAAATACTTTTGACGAAGGGAATGGAATAAAATACGGCCTGTGTTGGTTGTATATTATGGAACCAAGATAAGTCTAACACAGGGCCATAACATTTCCTGTATAAGAAAACAGTTAGTACATGTATATGCATTTTAGCTTTTATGACTTTTATATTGTCCATTTTACAAGGAATGTTTTAGTACCTTCAGTTCTCTCATAATTTGACTCTTTTTACCCATTGTGATTGTGGCCTAAAGATAGAAAAAGGTGTACCAGAAACTATGCCGCTGATGTACCAGAAACTACACCTCTGATGTACCAGAAACTACACCTCTGATGTATCATGATGGTTATTGTTGTGATATACTCCAGAAATTCCAGTTATGTGTAAGACATTTCAAAAAACGGTTCAGAGTTTGAGTTAGAGTAGTATGTGAAACTAAATGACAGTCTGATTTGAAACATACTTGTAAAGATCTGCTTCACCCGCGTAAAATATGGTTTTCTTACCTTATTTTCTTCACATGATCAATTAGGTATGAACAAATATAACTAGCACCAAAGAGGAGAAATCTTGCTTCATTTGTCACAAGGATATCACTGTTTTAAAATTTAGAAACAGGCCTAATTGAGAAAAGCCTTGTGTTGGTTGGAGGTGTGTGAAAAATGTCAAACAGTATGGGTGTTCCATGTCTGTGTTAATATCTTCGAACATGCATGTTCTCCTTTTTGTGACATCATTACAAGAAAAGCAAATAATAAAGGCACTGTTTATGCAACTTTTAGTAAACATGAGATAAATGCTTTTGAGGAAGTAAATGCGTACAATGTGTACATGTGTACAGAAGAGAGGTTCAGTATGTCCCATTGGCTTAAATGTTGTGGAACCAAGAGGAGTCTTACAAAGGATCATTACATAGACTGCAAAAGGGGAATCTTATCATATACATTTTAAGTTTTATGACCTTTTTATCATCCACTTTACAAGGAATTCTTTGTACTGTCCGTCGTCTCAAAATTTAATTCTTTCTTCCCCAGCCTGATTGTGGCTTAAAATAAGGAGAAAAAAGTGTACCAGAAATTACACCTCTCATTGTATCATGGTCTTTGCTATTGTATTCGTATTAAAAGTATCATTTTAAGGACTTAATAGCCTTCTGAAAGTGCATTTTGATGTGCCAAATTTAGGTGACATACATTGCCTCTAGGTTACATAGCCTGTAGTCCATTTTAGAAAGAATGAATTGATCAGTATCTACAATTTTTTTTTCAGAATTTTAGTCATTTTACTCCTGAAATTCCTTCTAAGACATGTCACGGCGGTTGATTCAGAGATGATGATTGAGATCGGAAGAGTTTGAGTTGTAAACAAGCTCTAGAAGGACGTGAAACTAAACTGACAATTCTGATTTGAAATAAAACCATGAAAATTACAGACAACATTACCACCTTTGCAAAAGATTTATTAGTATTGAGGTTGCTTAAAGTTTTCAAGGAATAACTTTTGGAAAATGAGTATTTTTTTATTTTTGAGTTTAGTAGACCATCTTTAGGATACTGACTCAATTTGATTCCATAGGATTTCATTTCAAATCAAACCGGTCAAATGAACATAGAATTTTCAGTTAAATACTTATTACTTGTAGGACATCATGCGCATGTGGAAAAAAAAAAAAATTTGATCTTTTAAAAGAATGCCATGAAGAAAAGATGCTACAAAAATGAGTTCTATTTGAGGTGCAAGTTTATAATTTTACCAGTGCATTTATGGAAAGATAATGCCAGTGTGGCCATCAGTCATGTCTGTATTCTGAAGCCTTCCGTGAAAAAGTCTTTGACCACTTCTCCACAACTGGCTCAAAAGCACCTCGATATCTACCACATGTGCATGAACTATGTGTGTGTCATTCTGGCAAGGCTACAAAGCCGATACTAACAAACTATTCAGTGTTTGATGAATGTAATAAATTCACAAATCCTAAGAGTGGCTGGACAATTAAACATGATGAAATTAGGAAACGATTTTCATCGATGAATTACATCAGTACATGGTATTGTAATGTCTACTTACCGCAGTAACCATGGACACCCGCGGAAAGGGTGGCATTCATGGACTCGCTTGCATTCAGAAAGCCTCAGATATTGAAGTCTGTATCTGCAGTCAACAGACAAAATGAATCAGGAACTGTATTGAAAACTGTCCAATACAGTCTTCTAATCATAACAGATATTACCGTCACAGTGTTGTTAAGTGGTATTCCATCACCATTACATGAAATTACCTCATTCCACAGAGTGCTGGTCTCTACAGCATTAGATGAAGCAATTTTTGCATTTTGGGAATCCAAGGTAATTGCTTATTGCCTGTCAGTTGTAGGAAGAATGGATGGCTTACTCTGATGGTTTATGATCTGAGTTTCCCTTTTTTTTTTTCCATTGCTAAACACACATCTTCTGATCATGTGATCATTCTTCTATTTTCCTACTGCCAATAAATGCACCATTCAGGTACTCATGTCCTAAAAAAATTCTTTAAGGCTAATTACTTTTGGCTTGAAAAAAAACACACAGCAAAGGAAAGTGGAGTCTTTTTTCCAAGGAGCATGTTTTTCCAATGAAGTTCCAGACGATATTACCTCCAGTTTAATCGACATAAGTGATCAGACGTCGGGGAAGCTACTGTTGATGTCAGTTTGCAAAAGGGATGGTTTCTAGTACAAGACAAACAAAGGAGTAATATTGAGTTGAAACACAAACCTGTACTATATAAAGGATTCTTCAGTTGCCTCTGGCTCCTCTTCTGAGTGTGGTGTAAACCGTCCACACACTGGTGTAACTTTACCTTCGTGAGCGTAACTTGACCAAGAGGTAATATTTTCCCTGGACCAATACACTGCTCAGTATTAAAATTAACTAGTGATTTTTAGAGGGGAATATTTCACACTAATTATCTTGTAACACATGGGATAAGGACACGCTGTTTGTCATATCCTGCTACAGTTTGTCGAGTAAAGCGTTGTCTTTTTCCCAGTGACATGACACCGGGCTGTCATCCCTCTGAGCAGCTGTAATAATAAGGCCTTGATAAGGCTGTGAGACGATTAGCTTTCTGTCAGATGGTCGCGAAGTCTGTGACTAATGGAGCAAGTGACGGAAGATATGTCAGCTGGTGGGTGTGCGGATCTGGACCACGGAGGGGCGATCAGGGCTCGGCATTTGCTGACTGACACAGATTGATCGTGTTACACACGACCTCAGGTGAATTACTCCGTTGTGACGTCCTGAACTGGGACCAAAGTGGTATCAAGTCTATCGTCGTCTATCTCTGACCGTGATCTGTTGAGTTAGTGCTGTCAAAGCTGAAAGAGAGGCCTCATGGAATCTGCTTGATGTTAGTCGTCGGTAGATCCTGTCTGTGAGGTCTTCCCGGAAATTGTCCGCCCGATTCTTAATCCACAACTAGAGTCCCTGTTCCAGTATTTAATTAAGAGTAGGGGCTGGCCTTGATTCCACTTTTGGATTTCACCCACAATTGACGTGATGGCCCCTTTGTCTGGCAACCTTTATTATCCACTCTAATCTGCCGTGAAGATGACTGGTCAGGCATCTCTCTCAACGCACCCAGAAAGTGGAAGTCTAGAACGAAAAGATATGAAAACAATAATAAAGGTGCAGGAAGCTATTATTGACTTTGGGAGGAACTGAAACGCATATATAGTGGTAATATTCTCATTTTCATTTCCGAAGTTTCCTGGAACATGAGATATTCCCTTTCCAAGTGTTGAAGGAAGTTCAGATTTAGTACTTGTAATAATATAAAATAAGTGAAAAAGAAGAAAAAAGAAAGAAAAAATTTCAATTTGAAAAATAAAGAAAACCTAAATATAATAGGAATAAAGTAAACAGGGAAATAATTCGCATAGGCTTTTCAGTATTTGGCCTGTAAAACCACATGTGGAGATCTTCTTTTGAAGTGACCTGATTGTTTGTTACCATGGTGAGTGGAACAACTGAACAACTTTGGTAATCCTTATATAACTGCTAGCTTATCCCTGCATAGAGAACAATGGAAAACTCTGAATTATCTGTCAGACACTAAGCTGCAGCATTTCTTACCGTCCCATCATATCGCTGCATCAGGATGCGCGCCTCAACGCAGAGGGCTTAAGACAAAGTTACCAGCTATCCTGAATCGATGGGAGAGCTTGGGAAAGAAATTAAAGCAATAGAAACATAAGTGGTTGTTTGATGTGATGGCGTGTAAGTGTGGGATGGCCTAATGGCATGGGCAGATCTGAGGAAATGAGTGTGGGCTGGGGATTGGAGGCCATGTACTGTCCAGGATACAGGTGCTACTCTCGTATTTATTCACCAGATCTTCTGAGGGAATTGTCCCTAGATTCAGCACCCCTTGCCTGCCCTTCCGGATTTCTTTTAACTGTCCCTAGATTCCTGCTGATCAAAGCCGTGACTGGTAGAGTGTTCGGGTGCTCAAAGAAATGAGGCCGTATGAAATCCCATCAGCTCATCTCTACATAAACAGGTGCTTGTGTGCGATCAACAGACGCCTTGCTGTTAATGTTGTTTTAATACTGGCAAATTCTTTTTCTGTGAACTACTAGTATGAGAAGTATCACAAATTTGTTTTGACAGTGTTGGGGTGTGGTGAAATTTGCCAAGCATCAGAAAATGGAATAAAATTGTCCTTTCATCAGATAAAGCTTTTATTTTTTTTTTTTTAAATGTCCGTGATCAGTGTAGAGTTCTGTCCTATGGGAAATAAACATTTGATTAAATATATATGTCTCAAAAGGGTGTTTTTGAGGTGTATTTGCAACCATTGCTAATATCTACAAGTATGGGTACCTTTTTTCTCAGAGTTTTTGGAAACTGAATATTACAAAAATGCGAAAGTTCCAAAAGTGTATTGATTTTGGATCAATTACGTATATTTGACACTCTTCGGCCGGTAATTTTGGTCAACAGCTGTACATGTATTTCCAAATTTTCCGGTCTCATGTCTAGCTAAATAATGTTGATGTATCCACTCTACTCAGTGATACATGCCTGGGCCTGAGGAGAAGGAATGGACAGCTAATGTTTTTGCACTTGATCACTGTTTTATGGCCACTAGACATGCAGATTTACTCTTCTGTACTTCCATTGTGAAGACAAGAAGGTAGGCGTATTTTCATTCCCAGCTTTCCTCTACCTTTAAAGGTGTTTACAGGCATGTGGAATACATGTAGATCATATCAGGCCAAACAGATTTGTTTGGTTGTTGACGAGCTCAGTTATCTGGTCAACATGACTTTCCTGGCGTCTACAATGACAGTCAGAATTAGCTGTCCAAACTGGACAGAAAGAACTTTAATTGTCGCAAATTGGTATAGTTATGTAGAGGTCACAGCATCATACAAATCGGACAGTTATGGGATAAATAATTTCATTTACATAATACATATCTTAAATACAAGAACTATAGAAATTAAAGTATGTCCTCACAATTATTAAACTGCATGAAGTTTGATTTTGTCACATTCTTAATCTCCATCGACCAAATTTCAGCTCTTATGTGACTCAACATATGTGGTGCTTATATTTGGTAAATTGTAAAATTATAAAGTGTGCACTTTCATTGGTGCACTAGGCCTCCCTGATTAGTGAATTTCAGGAATGCAAAATCTTTGTTTTTGTAAAATTTTCAGCAAAATCTGATTAAATGGAATTTGGCATTTGAAAAATTCCCTCCATTGATGTTGGAAACTGTTGGTCCAAATTTGAATATTGTTCAGAAGAGCCAGGGAGTGGGAATGGAATTTTTGTAATATCACAACCCCTGAAATAATGTTGAAAGAGGTATTTAACCGGATACAAACATTCAAGGAGAAAAATATTTTGTTTGTAGAATTTGTCCAGGACTGCGTCAAAGATGGCGTTAGATTTGTGGTACATGTGTGACATGGAGATGTGACGTTAGAAAACACAGCAACTTACTGGAGCAGTGGACATAAACTGAAAAGAAAACAAAAGCTGTACTATTGTTCTTTTTTTTTTTTCCTTTTTTTTTTTTATTTTTTAACAAAAAGCTTGTTTTCGATCACCTTTAACTGCCTGCTGCTGGCTGAGTAGGCCCAGGTTACAACTCATGGATTCAGGGAGGTGAATAGGCAAAGATGACTGGGTCATCTTGGACTTCAGTGCCTGTTTAAGTAGCAATAGTCTGAGTGGGGGGATAAATCTGCTTCTCTGGCAATAATAAAAGACTTTTAAGAGTATGTGGTCAATGAGCCATCTGTTGGCCTATTTGACTAAGCCCCTGGGTGTCATGTGTTGAGAAGCTTGGAGGTTTGCGTAGACAGTAAAGAGCAAAGCACATAAGAAGACATTTTATCACCTAGGGTTTATTCTGGATGGGTTCGATATTGGCAACCAGTCTGCCTAAGTTCGTCGAAGGATTCCTTTCACCTTCCTTCCTCCCCAGGCACCTATTGAGTTTCAGTGGTCATTAAACATTTAGGTTTATCATCAGGTCTCTTCAGACTACCTTTAATACCGTTTGCCTTCTTCCAAGGTGGAGTATCATAGCCATGCAATTCTGAAAGTCTAAATGGGATATACTGGATCTTGTATTCGGGTATATACTAGTGTTAAATACAGGATTTTGTTGATTCTTTTAAAGGACATTTCCAGAAAGTCCAAAATGGTAAAACTTTGAGTGGCATTGAGTTTTGATTTCTTTGGCATTCCTGGAATGAGTTTCCTCTTCAAGTATTCATGAATGTCTTAAATTAATTGAAGTTGTTACGTGAACAGAACTTTATCTCAGCTCTCAGGGTAGAGTGTGGAAAGAACAATTATTTCATTTTTTATGTTCAATCTTTACATGCCATGTTCCAAGGTGACGATTCCAGGTTGTAATTTCATGCCTAGAAAACAAGAGCATATGAACATTGACACACAGAAAAGGAGTGCTTTGGTGGGTAATAGTGTCACAGGAACGCAGTCGATGTAAAACGTAATGGTGTCATTGGAATGCAGTCACTGGAAAACTGGTGTTTGCTCTGAGAAGATAGTGATCTAATACAGTTTACAGTGTCACTGATTTATGCTGGCTTGTAGCATGCCCAATTTGCTGGGAGTACATGGCTCAGCACAGTCCCTTAAGACAACAGGTTATTGTGTTAGGGGTCTGGCGTGATCAAAGACCTGTATGTAATATGGAAATGCTAGTCAAAGAGCCAAGACAAGGTGATAACCCACAAGGCTATGTTTAATACGGTGTGTGCACCTGTTTGGTCATGGAAGCACAGGGTTTGCTTTGTCAGCCAGGTTTTAAATGTGTATTGAATTTGATGCCCAGGATGGCATCAGACATATCCTGGTGGACCGTGTACACTTTACTCATATTCGTCAAGGGTTCTACACAGTCGACTCAGTATTTGAATTATTTCACAGCGTCCATGATGGCGCTGTCTTTGATTACCCAAAGCATATAGGATTTTATCATAAGATATAATTCCTTTTACATTATACATACATGTTTCTAGTTTATATATATATATGTATTAGAATTATAAAAATTATTGTGGTTTTTGAGTTTTAACCAAGGTTTAGTTGTTTTACCTGGCTTTAATAACGTCTGTCTTTTTCATTTGTATTGCATGTTCGCATTTTCTTCTTGAAAACCACATACTGATTCGGGGCTTAAAATATGTTCTCACCACGATATGGCTAAAAAATTGCCGATGTGGCGTAAAGCCATAATCATTCATTCAGTCTTTCAAATTTTTGTGAAAAGACCACTTGTGAAGACTTAGGTACATGTATGGCTTAACCCAGCCCAGCGTACGAGACTGATGAACTAACCTAATGGCCACTGCAGTACTGTCGGAAAGTCTGTGAAGTGCAAAGGGCAGAATTTCTGGCCGATATACAGACATGTACTTACATTGTAAGATCTGTGGCTTAACAACATCCATGAAAAGGACATTGGTATAAAATCAAATGAATAGGGTTTTGTAAACTTATCAAATGTTTCTTCTAGAAAATCAAAGAAGAAATGTGAAAACTAAAGATTCCATAGACTGACGAGCTTAATGATTTTTTTTTTTTTATTCTCAGAGAAGGGCATTCTCACTGAATGCCTGGGTACAACTGTGATTTAGCCAATGAACAACTACAAGAAACTTCCCATGCTTCTATTGAAAAATGAAAAAGCTTGAGTTTGAAAACAAATACATACCTTTAAGACTTGCTGTTTTGCATACTTTTCAAGCAGCTGGTGTAGATGATTTTCTGTTTTACAGATTTTCTGATACACGTATAAAAATTTTCAACTCAAAGGAACTTTGGGTGAGTTGTTAGTGGATTCGATTTGCTGCCATGTTCTGTGGTACGGCAGTTTAATTAGTTGATGTATACTGATGTGTTTTTAAGCAGGGTTTATTATCTGGAAATACGGCCATGCTTCAGAGCTAGTTACAGCAGATTTATGTCAGCATGTAATTCCTATGCCTTTTGTGGCTGGATGGGATCCTAGGGGTTCTATTGTAAAGCTTGGTCATTAGTTGCCGAGCTTTTTTACCTCCCGTTGTCGAGGAGTCTGACATGGTCGAAGGGTGCTTAATAAATTTGTGCTGTTTTCCCAGTTCAATGCCCCCCAGCTGTATAATACCTTACTTTGCCTTGGCTGCTGTTTTTTTTCCTTCTCTTTTTTGTGTTCCGCTTGAAGCGTTGTGAAAACTGATCCATCAACGCTCTGGCATTTGTGATCATTGTCGGGATTTCTTTTAGTATTATAACGCTGCGTAATAAACGTCAGTTAACAAGAAAAGCTTAATGATTATAAATTCTCTGCCAGTGATTTTCACTTGACATGTCAGGCTGGATTCCTGTGGCTCAGTGGTTGCTCACTTACCCTATGTGTTTTCAGAATCATTATCCAAGCATATGTCCCTCTTTGCGTGTAATATTTTGAAATTCCTGAGCAAAAGATGGATTGATTGTTAATCCACTCTGCCATAATGGAAGCGTTTGTTTTTATGCCCTCAACTTCTTTGCCCTGCTAGACTTCCAAGGTTCAAGAAAGTGTTGGGATAATTGGGTTCTGGCCTGAACAATGCTGTCCTCGCCAGATTGGGTGCAGCCATGTTGATATAATGTGTCGATCTGACTACGTATTCTCTGGGCTGGTGTGAAACACGTGAAGTGACAGGATGTTTTTTCAAGGTCAAGACTGTGGCAACGACCTTTACCTGTATTGCCAGAGCTGTGTGCTCTGGTTTTTAAAGAGTTGAACAAAATCAATAACAGAAATTGACTTTGGGCCTTTCTAAAAAGGATGCCTGTGACATTCGGCCAGGCCTCGTGATCTGAATTGCTTTACAATGATGTGAAATATTTCTGCTCTCTGCTTTTCTTCCACTTGAATAGAGATTAATAAGGGCAAAAAATTACATTGAGAATAATTGTTCAAAATATCATGAATTATTGCCTTTTCTATGGGTATGAAAGTCTGACAATAAAACCCTGTGATCGCATTAGTAGTGAGAAATAACTGTATTGCTACACCGTGCAGAAGAACTCCACACAGTGAACAACCATCTCCTACTAAAGCACATCACATGTAGGCTATATAATGTTCCGTCCAGTTTTTGAACAGAAGTAGACATTTTGGATCATATTTATACAGGTATGATCAATGTTACATATGAGCAATATGCTTGTATCATGAATGAGATTCTGTGTCTCAATTAAGTCTTCTCAGAAAGCCAGAAGTAAACTATGACATGCAGTTTTTGTCAGAAAGTCCAAAAAAAAAAAAGTAGTGTTGTATATAAACCCTATGTATGTATGGGTTAATGGGTGAAGGTACTTTTTTGTGTTCTTAGATCAGTCAGCAATTTCAGCAATTTCAAGTTCTGAAAAGTGGGATCACTTTTGAAAAAGAGGCTTACTCTAAATGACTTAAATTTTCGTCCGAAAAAGTGCACCTTTAGAGTCAAGTTAATGTCATAAAATATTAGTTTTGGTGCTAAGACTCTCATTTTCCCAATAGGATATCAACGAAGCATTAAAACAAACCTGATAAACCTATTTAAAATCAATACAACTCTCAGAATCAGGAAAAAATGAACAACTTGGTCATGGATGTTTTAGATTTTTTTTTCACCAAATTGTTTGTTTATTTATTTATTTGATTGGTGTTTTATGCCGTACTCAAGAATATTTCACTTGTATGATGGCAGCCAGAATTATGGTGGGAGGAAACCATGCAGAGCCTGGGGGAAGCCCACGACTATCTGCAGGTTGATGGCAGACCTTCCCACATATGGCTAGAGAGGAAGTTCAGCAATTTAAACGCAGTCAATGTTTTGATTTTATGGTGGGTTATATGAGCTATATCGATGATGTAGTTCACCAGTGACGTAACACAGACTCTTTTATGGCTCATAAGCAGAAATATAATGTCATATTATCGTTTTCATACACAGGCAGATATAACAAGAGTACCACATTGTCAATATGGTCCATAAAACCAACTATACAATCAAAATATTTGTGGTTAATTTGGTGAAAAAAATTTAAAATATTGAGTTCATGGTCTTTTCGTGCACCATTACTTCATTTTTGTGTTTTCTTTCCCTTTAAATGAAATTGTACAGTACATGTACTTCACCAAGACAGTCAGATATGGCATGCTTACCTGGTGTTCCCTCAAGTCATACATGCTGCTGAAATGTGTATGTGGAAAGAATATAATATGGTTGTGCTGTTACAAGCTCACCTTGTATATAACAAAATTCCCAGGGTTCTCAGACCACTAGTCTATTATTGGTGAACTATATACATGTGATAAACCAGTGGCTGGTCTGCAAAAATTTTCTCGGATGTCTGTGTATTTACGGCACTGCTTGCCCTCAAATACCGTCATGTAAATGAAATAGTCATGACACACATGGAAAAGTTCCATCAGTATAACTTGACAAAGGTTTTCTCCAGGGAAGCCAGCTTGACTCGCTGATAATATATCAGCTGTCATAGTTTACCGGTAACTAAAAAAATTGTCCAGCATGACGTTCAGCAACAGTAATAAAAAGAAATAATGTTGAAACAAGCTGATAATACTTTGTTTTAAGACCAAATTTTTTTTGTTTGATAGGCCGATATTGGTCGCCACATTGAGGAAGTTGCCAAAAAGTTGGAGACAAGTATTCGGGAGATGTCAAGAGAACTCTTGCTGAGATCGTCAGATCAAGTGCAGCTGTCAGCCATTTGTAATATGTGGAGTCTGTGGGGACAGTATGTTACCATGGCAACAACAGGTCAGCACTCTCTAACAGAAAAGAACATTTTCATATTACTATAATTTTTCAAGCTTTTTGCATATTTGATTTTTATTCAAGCATATTCTGAGGGAATTTTTCTGTGTAGGTTGATAAAGTTATACTTCTTGCAAAGCACTGAAATTGGCCAATCCAACAAATGTAGTTTTGTTTTCAAAATCAAGTTACATGTATAAAGGCACATACATGAAAGTTGTTTTTTTCATGTGAAAAAAGGCGGAGGAATTAGGGTACTATACGAAAAATTAGAATTTTAGATGAAGAAATGTAGACATTTCTTTCATTTTTCTTTCCTTTAAGAAATGGTTGTTTCAGTCATTTTAGAGTGTAAATCATTCCTGTTTTGAGATGAACCAAAAGTCCATTTTGTCAGAGGAATTCTTTGCTCAGTTAACCACTGCAAATTTGATGAGTACATTATCTTGATATTTCTTGTGTGAATGCAGTTATGGAGCTTTGTGAATAGTGGTCTTTTATCTGATGCAGTGTCAGTGTTGGCATTGACAATGTTTTAACAGCTGCTGCCCATATCTTTGTGCTCTGACACATATAGGCATGAATAATGTACAGAGGAAAAGTGATGTATAGCTTATGACTGCCTTGTGTGAAATAGGAATGGCTCCATTATGAATGTTTATACCACATTTTCTGTGGTCAGTACACTTTAGCATCTTCTGTCATTGACAAAGCGTCTATGAAGGCACTCAGCAGCTGTTGTGTATTTGATAGATGCTTTGAAGGAGATTGTATTCATAGCATACCAGTCTCCATATCTTGTTGTAGACTCAGTTTCAAACTGTGCTAGTGTATATTTTATATAATGAAAGGGCCTTTTTACAGCAGTTTTGTGAAGTTTTTTCTTGCAAGCAAGTATAAGAAGTTACTATGCTGTATAAAATGTAATAGTCAGTGTGGTTTACTCTCTTGGTATAAATCGTCAGTATTTGGTTTTATCTTCATAATTTTCTAGAGGTCCTCAATTTTCTGATGAATGTAATAAGATTTCGTTTTCGATATAGCATTTGGACATCCAAAAAGGAGGTGTTTGTATTTGGAAAAGCTTTTAAAGATGGTTTTCAAGTCAACCTTTCCTCTAAGGCTATAGTACCACACTTGTATAACAGCGAAAATATTTTCAGAATCAACCTGAAGGAAAATCAACAATTACTTTTGATTTAAGGCATTATTAAAAGAGAGCAAATTTTAGTGAAAATTTTTGTGCTTAAGTTTTTGTATCATTTCAGTTTAGTGCTTGAACAGCAACGAAAGAGTGCCCTTATCAGTGGTAACAGTAATGTAGTGTTGTACTACAGCGTTGTTTTGTTTGAATTGTTCCAGGGTTGGAGTCTTCAAGCACAGCCGAGCTAGATCTGATGAGAGGGCAGGTCAAACAGCTCATTATTCTTGTGGAAACGCTGGAACAACCACCATCAGGCTCTGGTAAATAGGCTGTCCTCTTGTTCCAGGCTAAATGATTGATTCCAGTTTCCTCAGTGTTTATGCTGAAATGCTGTGGAATCGGGCTTGGAAGTTTATTTGTTCTTTAATTTCCTGTTGTTATTTTTTTTAAGGCCAACAGGTTCTTCTGTTAGCTTGAAATAGCTGAAAAGGAAGTCTTGCAAAAATCAGTCTTATCTTTGAAGTATACTTTTATGCTTGTAACAAAGAATTTCTCAAAGTTTATTCAATAAAAAGTACAAAAATACTTGTGATAGGATTTAGTAAGCAACCCTGATGAAAAGGTTTTTTTTTTGTTCTGTGTGTGATAACACTTTCTTCGCCTGTGTTAAAGTCAAGGCTTAATTGCTTTAAAGTTGTAATTTTTTTTTTTGACAGAAGCTGTCAGAAACAGGCTTCCACAGATAAAGAAAGAACTGCTGAGGTTGAGAGGAAACTTAGAGAATCCCAGGAAGAAACGTGGGGGCACATTTGAGTGGGTGGATAGTCTCTTAGTCAGAGCTCTCCAGGCTGGTGATTGGCTGCTTATTGACAATGTCAATTTCTGCAGGTATAACCCAAATATTTGTAATGATTATTTTTTGTGATTCGGTAGTGTTTTTTTTCTTAACTTTTCCATAGGGTGAATGTTTTATTGTTACTGATACTGTATGGTGTGGATGGCATATTCCCATGACCAGACAAAATTTGTGTTTGTTAATCCGAACTGACCATTGTTGGTATTGATTTAACTCTCAGAACAAGTTTTTTATATGTGTGGTTAAAAAAAGCCTACGCTTGGAGAGAGCAATTAAATTTCTGCTCATGTTAAAATCTGGAACTGAATATGCAAATTAAGTCTGCATTCCCTTGCTGAGGATTCTAGTGGTAACTCCTGCCTGCACTGTAAATTATTGACAGTCGGACATATTTCATTAATGCCACATCTACAGGCGAATGTGGACTTGTCGAAGAGGTAGATAATGTCTCGAAGGAAGCCATCTGGCAAATAGCCTATCTAAGGCAGAACAAGTAGGGAAAAGTTGTTATCATAATTGATATAATTTCTACTGGGAGCAGGCCTGATTCACAATGGTGCGACTCCCGTTGAGCAATAGGAAAAGCTGGCTCTGACAGTAACAGAGATATTTGCTGATAGAGGGACCTAATTGGAGAAAATTAGATTAGGATTGGCTCAAACTAGGTTGAGGTTGATGTTTCTTAGAAAAATTCGATTTTTGGATGGGCCATTAAGTATGATTGGTGGAGCTACATTTGTTGTGTCATTTCATCACCCACTTGTGGCTGTACATCAGTCCTGTGTCCTGGTACTAGACTAAGATTGAGCTAATCCTGTTATGTAAACCACTTAAGTGTAGAGGTCAGAAGGTGTGGACGCACTGATCAGATTAGCCGAGAACTTTGGAAACGCGTACTCTGAGCAGCAAACTCCTGTGTATGTTGCCGCAAGAAATTCCTGTCTCTTTAACATCGTTAACTTGGAATCAGGAAGGGAGCAGTGATTGCAAATTCAAATAGAATTTAAGATAATTGTGACTAATTATTTGTAGTAATGAAGTATTGAGGCTCAGTTATTAACAAATTTAATTGTTGAACAGTTGGCCGTCAATAGTAGTGAGATAAATAAACATTGACAAATTTGGTCAGTTTCGAGAAACCAGACTACTCGGTGCCTGCAGGCATGTTTGTATTTTAATAATTTCTCATACATATAGTGCATGAGGTAGACAATTCTTTCATACACACATACTTGACATTCATTTGGTAAGCTATTAGAAAAAGATTTCTGACTGAGGAAGAAAAGAGAGATGATTAAGGGTGAAATATTTGTTTTGCTTTTAAACAGTGCCTCTGTGCTTGATCGACTGAATGCCTTGTTGGAACCGAATGGGGTGTTGTCCGTCAATGAAAGAGGTGTGGTTGATGGACAAGTGCCTATCATCAAGCCTCATCCAAATTTCAGGTTTGTTTTGTTCGTTGTTGTGTGCAGCATTTATATTGTAAAGACGCAGTGGTATTGGTTTTTCTGGCATTGATATATGAGATGTTAAACATAAAAATGTTAAAAATGCCAGATTTGAATAAACCAGTGTTTTATAATTGACATTTAGGAATTTCTACAGTGTTTTATTTGTCATTTTCATTTTCAGAATACAAATAATATTACAATATCTTTTATGAGTACCTTTCTGACCTCAGTCTTTGATTTGTATTCAGGCTATTCCTAGCCATGGATCCCAAGTATGGAGAAATCTCTCGTGCTATGCGAAACCGAGGAGTGGAAATTTATATTCTGGGAGAGGTTGGTGTTATGTTTGGTTTTAGTTTTCACACTAAACTGAGTCTCTTTACTTTATTTCAAGTTTGACTGGCTTTTACGGTGGACATAACCACCAATGGCTGCTGTTATCTTTTACATGTAAGCATATACAGTATGCTTTTGCAAAACCACTAGCTGAAAATTCAACTACCAAGTCCCAAATAGCTTTAGACATGGACAGTTATTTGTGGCCAACAGCTTCCTAAGGCATTGGTTTTTTATGTGTTTTTCAATGCATTACAGGGTGAAGGTGGTTGCTATGACAACCTAGATGTGAAAACTGTTCTTCATGGAATTGGAGTTACTGGAAAGGCAATCACTAATTGGATGATTGAGTTGCATGAAGGAGTGAAGGACTGTTCGATTGGTGGAGAAAGACCAACCGTTCAACACCTGATAAATTTGGCTCAGCTGCTGAAACAGAAACTTGATAGGGGAGTTCCATTGTTGAAAGCATTGAAGACATCCAGTTTGGACACTTATGTCCATGGTCTTAAAATGACCTCAGTGAAAAAAGTGAGTGTTGCAAATTGTTTTGAGGCTATTGTCTCGAAATCTAGTGATTGCTGTTTCATTTGATCGTCTTATTCCTAAGTTTTCATTCTTACTTTGTCTTTAAAAGGAAATATAAAGCTACATGTATATGGTTTTCTCATTATTGAGATAAGAAATCTAAATTGAGTTGTTATCATCCACTTGTTAGCACCAGTAACAGTACCCTGAAAATTATAGTAGCTTGCTTGAAACTTTTTTTTCTCTTGTATCAGAAAGTGCTTCAGCTAGTGAACGGAAAGCTTGAGGCTCTTGCAGCTGAAGGTAGCAATGAGGTATCCACAGAGATTGGTTTGCAACCAAACCCACCAGTGACCATACAGGATTACAGTCAGGATTGCACCTTGGCGAACGCCATCAAGAACTCTACTATGATAAATCATGCTTGGGATAAATTACAGTCTATGTATTCATCAAGGTAAGTATGAACTGAGGAAGCGTTGATACTTCATGATACATACATATAGTTTTTATGTAAAATATCTCTGAAATATTTTGTAATCCTCAGTAGGGCAAACTGGCCACAGTGCAGTGAACTGTGTTGAAGTTGTATGCAGTTTGTTTGACATATTGATACATCTTAGTTTTTCTGGAGTACACTGCCGGTGTATCTTTCTAGTGATTGGATTTTAACTTTTTATCCATGGATATTTCTTGCTCTCCTTTTTAATAGGAAGGAAACACCTGTGTCTAATCAAACAGTGTCAGAAATACATGAAGCCCTGAGTTTTCTGAAACATGGAGCCAAGCTTTTCATTGAACAGATGTCCCTCAACAGTTGGCAACTTGCTTTATCTTGTCTTCAAAGTTTCTTTCAAAAAAGAGAAAAGTTCAACAAAGATTTGCAGCTGTGGCTGTCAAAGAACGACATTTCAAGCCCACAATCCATGATGTTAGCCACACAAGTGATGGAATCCTTGCAGAATGAAGCAGAAACATTGTTCACATGCTCTGTCGCTAGAGACTGGGAAATTTTTCTCATGAAGTTTAATACAGGTAAGTTTGAGAACTACATCAACGATTATTTACATGCATATATGCATAAATGCCAGAACATTTGTGGTATTGAATGAAGAGGTGAATTCTGAATTCATGTGGGATTACTGGCCGAAATTTTGGTGGAATTTTCTTACTTTTGAGGAGTGTAGAAATACACTCACCGGGCCGACCAGTTCACCCTCTATCTTCTTATTGCTGAGCGCCTAGCGAGGAAGCAGGAAGTACCATTTTTTTAAAGTTTTTGGTATGACCCAACCCAGGTTTGGACCCAGCTCTACCAACTGTGCTATCCGGGCGGGTCGAATGTAGTTTGAAATGTAGTCTGTATTTTGAACCAGTAGATTTCATCCTAGATTTAGTAGTAAGTAAATTTGCCTAGGTACTTTTATTTAGATCACTCTTAGACACAACATACCTGTAGATTTAACAGTACTGATATTCCCTCTCTCCTCAGTGTAACGGTGTAAGAAAGACACCACTTTTTTCTTGTCAAGTGCATCCGATTTGCCCATATGATTTATAATGCTTTCTCTCATTATCAAAGTTGGCCTGACTTAAAAATATCAAAACAAGATAAATATATTATGGACCTGCTGAAGATGATTCAATTAAGAGCTGATGCATGTACTAGTGCATCATTTCATGTAAATTGTCAGCCAGAATTAATCGTCAGCGTTGCTGCACCTGCGTTAATGTTAGACGGATCCGGTGTGCTGAGCTCTAAATCAGGTGCTCAGTAACTCAAGTAAGACAGCAAGAGACTTTTTTTGTCGTCTTCTTTTTGTTATTTGCTTTCAGCAAAAAAAATGGTATCTATCATTCAGGACATGGCATGTATTTGGTACATACTGTTAATGGCTTTTCCTGCAATAGGCTGTTGTCTGTGTGTTTTTTTTGTATTTCATATACTGTGTCTTTTGCATGGTAAGACATCATAAATTCAGAGATTCTTCTATATCCATGTTTAATCTCAGTGAGCATTAATGCGTGTAAAATATTTCCCATTGAGAAAAATCAGTCAGTGGCAAAGGTGGCATTTGTCATCAAGGACTGAAGATGATTTCCTTCATAGATGTTGGAAGGAGACTTTGATCTAGCTGCCAAGCCACTGATAAGCTGCTGTCTTAGTAAAGACATGTTGGCAGGAAGGAGCTTTTGTGATCTGTGACTGCTCTTGGACTTATCAGGTGGATGGCAACGTGTCAAATTGTCTGCTCGTTCTGGTGTCCAGAGTTGTGGCAGGTGTGGATTTGTCTGTTGGTTCTGGTTTCCACAGCTGTGACAAAGTGTGGGTTTGTCTGTGGTTTGGTTCTAAGGTCCAGAACTGTAGCAAGGTGGGAATTGTTTGTTGGTCCTAGCACCGAGAGTTGTGGCAAAGTGTCGAATGGTCAGTTGATTTGGACACCTAGAGACCTGTCAGTTGTTTCGGACACTCAGAGCTGTGATAAGGTACAGAATTGTCAGCTGGTTTTGGCACTCAGAACTGTGGAATCCAGTCCTGATGAATTGTGGGCTGAGGCAAGTCATTGTGGTCTAAACGGCTGATGGAGACAATCTGGTTAGCAGCTAATCGCCACGGAGACAGCAGCTGATGATGAGCTTTCACCAATCACCTGCCGTAATGCCGAATGGCCTCACCAGTAACTAATCAATCAGACGTGTCTCGTAGCCCACGGTGGACTGCAAGAAAACATGATAGCCAATTTGCCTTGCACCATCGTAAACGGCAAAGGAAGTTCTTTTTGTGACTACGTGCCACCTCTTCCATGTGTTTAATTCAACAAACTGTCGGCACATCTAAGCAACATGTGAACACAGGGTGTAGTATGAACTAAAGAGGAAGCCCTTAGGACCAAGCGGTTGGCTGAAGCTGCCATGCCTGGAAAACAGCGTAGACTCTCAAGGCTGCCAAAGTCTGATCACTGTGTTTCATTTAAGTTTTGAAAACTATGTGTAACATCACTCTCTTGTCCTTTGAAGAAGAAGAAAAAGAAACTGTTATTATGTAACAGAAATATTTCATTTCGACTGTTAAATCTGTTTTCAGTAATGTCTGGTTCTTAAGCGTTATACATGTATTCATTGCCACAAGTCCATGCAGAACATGCATTCAGAGATTAAACACCAGATTCACAAACATGATTCACAGCTCTGTATTTCAAGTAGAAAATCCGGGAAATATTAATTTTTTGCTGAATATCTGTGAGTTTCTTTATATATCAGCGTAATGCCTGTCACGTTGATGAATTATTTATCGTGCTACCTCACTGAATCATCATGTCGGAAACACAAAACGAGACACCACACCCAGTGATAGCATATCAACACAGGTCTGTTGTTCTCTTGTGTTGTATGCCAAGGGAAAATGTAATGAGATGGCCAGTTTTAAAGAACCATAGACATGACACAGACAGTGTTTGAGGTTTTGTTTTAAAATATAATGCCAAATTGAACACTCAGTTCTCACTCAATAGTCAACATTCAGTCTTTGAAGTTATTTTATGTTTTCAATCTGACCGTACAACTCATGATGCTAAAAGTTGCACACACATGGGCTGAACAGGATTGCAGTCATATGATAAGAGAATAACCAAAGTCGCATTTCGTGACCAAAATAAACCCATAAACATGAAGCCAATTTAAGACAGGCGGTACATATACACATTCTGCTAGTTTTAATTTACAAGAAAATGAATCTTTGGAATTGTAAAAATCGTGTTTGTGGCACTTTAAAGTCTTAGACCTGTCTATGGATTGAATCAAGATCTCATAAAACATGCATTCTATTAACATGGCCATTGTAGTGTTCCACTGTTTCTGTGTAAATGTCTTGACCTCCTTTTGGACATAAGACCATTCTGAGCAAGGCATTTTTATGATCTGGTCAACAAATAATAATAGTGGATTTTGTGTTTTATTGTCACAGAATGCCAGCAGATATTGCGGAATGAGGCATGTGATCCCCGATGGAATCCACAATGTTTGGTCATGGTGATGCGTCAGGTGTGCCGCGATCACGGAGTGGACTTCACAACAGAATTACGTCAAAATCTTGAAAGTCTCCAGAACAGGTAAGCACAAATCTAGACATTTCTTTGTGCTTGAATGGACATTTGCTTTAAGAAGAGTTACAGGTACACTATTTGGCTTGGTATCACAAAATCTGTAGATGTAAGCTGTGAATGCACAAGGAACAAATCAGTAATGAGATCCACAAATATCCAGTATAGGTAGAGAAAAATCTACACATTTCTTTACAGTTGATTTGATATTTTTCTACAAACAAAATGCTGAGAAAGAAAGACTGTAATTGTTTGTATAGTGTCATAGTATATAATAGATGTATATCTTGTATACCAAACTAATTAGCCTGAATAAAAATTAATAAGATGCACACGAGTATCAGTCAAGTTTTGGAAAGTCTGGAGATGTGTCCTACCATATTCATCAAACCTCCTTCAGTTGGCATATGTTACTCACAAGTTGAGTATGATGAGTACATGGCATGTGTGTGCTGTATGATCATTGCAGATGCTGTTGAGATATTTACTGATAAAACAGATCTGGTCCTCCATTGGACGGCCACACATATATAACAACATATGTCACTCATTCTGAAATGATGTATCATTCAGGTTATACCTTGTCCAGTTTCTGACACGGCAAAAGGCAGTTGAAGATTTCTGGATTTCAAACCTGAGTCCTAAGGACAAGTCACCTTTAGGATTGTCTGTCATCTTCCATCAAGGTAAGTCTGCACGGCTCCTTCATTACTTGTGCAAATTATCCCAGCTGTGGACAGGGGATTTGTGCAGTCTAATGTTAACAATGTATAATGTGTAAGCAAAACAGTATTGATTAACAGTGATCAAATAAATAAGTTTTCCACATTCCAGTCATCTGAGATCAGGGGCTCTTTCCACAAAACCATTTCTTACTTAGCTCAAAATTTAGAATTTGTCCCAATGTTTAATTTTTCGTACTGGAAGGTGAAATCTGGACACATTTTAGTATGTTGGTCAAAATTTTGATTTTAGGGCCAAAATATCATCTAAAAATTTGTGCTTCAAATTTTAAATTTTGAATTGAATGGCCAGTTACATTAAATGTGTCACATACATGTACACGGGTATAGAGGCTATCCAACAGAAGGCTTAATTATTAATGAGCAAGATTTTTTGTGAAATCGGTTAATTTTTTTTTTTTAACTGGGAGACTGGCAAAGGTGAGTGGTTTTCTGTGAAGTGGAAGTCCTCATCTTCCCTTCAGCTGTGTCTATTTTTTTACTGTATATTCAGGTGTATACAAGACATTTGATGTAGTTAGTTCATTACTAACCATGGCTCAATCCCCAGTGATATTTCCCAATTTAGAGAGTACATTCTAATGACTTTGGAAAAGAGTTCTAAGGTTTGTTTGAAGTCAGAATGATACCCTGTCAGAAAAACGCGAGTCTCAGCACCAGAAGTAGTGCTTTATGACCTGTTGCCATTTGCAGTCTATTTTTAATGAGAAATTTCTCTTCAGTTCTGATATATGTACACCATAATGGTTTTTTTTTTTGAGGCTCCATCTACTGACATTGCAGATGCTACCTCACAGTAGACATTGTCGTGTTAGCAGTGTTCTACATGTAGATGCAGGCAACCTTTCCTAGAAAATCATATCGTCATTTCACACTGATATGTCATCTGCTTTATTGGCTTTGCTGAAAAAAGTGTGTTGGCGTTTATTTGATTTATTGCTGGCACTTGAGAATGCCATGACATTTTCATTTCCGCCCAGTCTGGTTTAGTACTGACTGTGAAGCTGTTCTGGTTTTGAATAGATTTCTGTTGTAGGATGAGGGCCTCCATAAGAACAGTTCTGTTTGGTTCATAAAGTTTTGATAAAAGTCAGTAAATTTGTTTCAAAAGGGCTTATTGGAAACGTTCCTTATTATAAAATAATAATTCATTTTCCGTCTTACTTTAGAAACAATGTGGTTGTTTGGCTTGTGTGCCACCATGGTGTTGTGCTGAAGTTGAAAGCAAGTTATGAATGCTGAGTTGTAAGTTTGAATAAACTGATTTTTTTTTTATGAACTGTAAAGTGGAATGTTTGCTTTTTACATCATTAACTGTCTAAATAAAGATCTGTCAGTGACACTCCTTCACATGCCTAATTTGAATCAAAGAAATTTACCAATAAAAGCAGTATCTAAGGCCCTGGCATCCAGAATATGTATGTTTCAGAATAGCTCAAATAACTCTTCTCGCATTCCTTGTACCTGTGTTAGCATCATTACGAATATGCAGGGAATAGAGTATCCTCTTTCAACAAAGAACAACAGTGATGCATTCTATGAAAATGATTTTAGATGCAACAACATAAAAACAACACTATAAAAAGTACATCATTTGATGTTGATCCTAGCCCTTACCGCTCATAAGTGTAAAACATTGCACATAAAACTGTTGTTATATCATTACAAATTTGTGAGCTTAGCCTGATCAGCCTGTTCAGTCATTCAGCATCAAATTTGTATCCGTGTAACTAGGTCATATTTTGGGCGCTGGATTGTAATATTGAAAGTCGGGCGAGGAAAATTGAAGCAAAACGCAATTAGTAGGACTTTTTGACACCTAGATGAAACTTTCTTGCTGAAATGGGTGTTTTATTGCCAGGTAAACTGATTAGGCATCCTCTAGAGACATGTTTCATTTTAACAGATCGCTTTAAGCTGATGAAATATTGATCATGGTTTCAGGAGAAATGCAGTTTCACAAGATAAAGCACTGCATTAGTGGGAAAACAGCCACATGCAATTTATTCTGTTTCTCATTGAAATACACGTAGTTTGTGTTGTTGGTGTTAATTGAATTTAACCCTTTTATACCATGTGGGTCGTAATTTGTAATTTCCATTTGAATATTTGTAAAGTTTTGTTCAATTGTTGCAAGAAGACATATTCATCACAAAGTTTGTCTCTTTGGTCAAGCTGTCTGGGCTGCTGCTGGCCTAGTTATCGACGGTGTTAAATACAGCTAGGAACAGCAGCTCTTTGCAGATAAGTCCCATGTTTTAATCTGGGAAACAATGTCTAACCCAGTTTTAATCCTGTCTTTGTAGCCACTATATATCATGAGATTTGTCTGGGATTCATTTGAAAATACCACATTGGTGGATCACAAGAGCGAAAGTTAAAATGTGCAACTCTCCACATCAAGCACTTGGTATCCTCAACAGCTCATAAACACGTAGACTTCGGGATGGGCCAATTTTCCTGCCCATTGCGGAGTTTGAACTCGCAACTCTTTGTGTCCTAGTGATTGAAAGGCAAGCATGTCCCAGTTCGAGATTTGTCTGGGATAGTTGGTGAGATGTATAGATTCCAGCAAGCTTCGTATGGTTTCTTTTACTGTGATTCTGGCGCTACGAAGCTGTTGGGTATGTCCTAAAACATCAATGCTTCAAATAAATATTTAACTAAAATAAGCTGAGTTGTCATTTCCTATTGTTTGTTTTGAAGAAAAACAGCTGCTAATTTGCCAGGTCCTGAGGCAGTTTTTATGGTGTAAAATTTTTTGGTGTCAAGATTTCATGTGCGTTTTGAACTTGTATATTTACATACACAAAAAGTACTTCGTTCTTCTGCATTAAAGAATTTGATTGATTCCAGAAGTTCATCGGCCTACATATACCGTATACCTTCTTTACGTTTCTGAATGGTGTTTTAAGATGTTTTGCTTATGACGTGTACATCTGCACTTGATAAATCTTCTCCAGAACAGGGAAAAAAATGTTGAAAAAAGTAGGTGGCCTGGATCTCAGAGAGCCATTTCCTTCACAAACACTCTAGTATGGCTGTCAACTTTTTTTAATCTTATGTCCAGTCTAGTTTATCATTAGATTAAACTTTTTCCAACCATTTTAGAATGCAACAGAGCCTATCATTGTGGCATCTCATGTTACATGTGAACTGACACCCGTAGATGGTGTAATACTTTAGAGCTGCATCGCCATTGTACAACACTGTGTTGGAGCGACCAGAATTCCATCAATAGCCTTGGATCAGGGACTTAACTAAGTCTCTGGCTTCTCTTTGGCTACTGATGGGGGGCAAATTGGCTGTACACTATAAATAGATATCATCTGTGAGTGGGGAAAAATTAGATTTGAAATGCTTCCTAGAGTCCCTCGCACGGAGACTGTTACCGTGACTCTGTTTCTGCACAGGTCGGTCGACGCAGCGTGATGTTGGTGTGATCGTCTGATCGTAGCCCCCACATTAGGCTGCTACCTAATGGGTTAATCCCACCCTTATTCTTCCTTCGTTTGTTCATGCGTACCTTTTATTACTTGGCAGAGATTTCTTCGCACAGATTTTCGACTTCCTTTGCTTTGCTATAATTGGATGAGAGACCTGGGTCAAACAGTCCAGTACAGCCATATACTTTGAGCCATGATACCTAGGTGAAGGTCATTGTGAACCAAGTCACCTTTTTTGAAATATCTTAGTCGCAAAAGAAGCAATAAACCTTATTCGGGCTTTTATTGTGTAGATGTTGGGAGACTGATACATAAATTATGAACTTCAAACATACTTAACAAAGGAAGTAGTGAGCTATGATCAGGCTTTTATTGTGCAGCTGATACAACGCTGTCACAAACAACTCCTAACGTCTTCAAAACATTGTTTGTTTCAGTAGAACGTACATTGCTGCATATGAATCAGATCATATTTGCATATTTTCTCTTTTAAGTCTCAGACATGTAACACAAAGCAAATCAGGGTCAGTGTCCTGAACAGCAGGACTGTTCTGTCACCCGTCTTCCATACCACTTTTTTCCAAAGCCTTTATATCATTATGCGGAACCACTGTGCGTATTATCCTCTACAATAAATCCGTCACCATTTTATCGACATAGCCGCATAAGCTAGTGGGATGCCCCTGGTGCCCTTTCAGCATGACTTGCACTATGTACACAAGCTACTATTCTACATGTGTCCCATGACCTTCTGATTTTATGGTCATGTTGAGTTTCTGGACAAGAATAGATGTTGTTGACGAACTACTTGTATAAGTTTGGACTGATACTTTCCCAAATGAAATTGCATGGTAAGGTAATGAAGTGGTTGACCCAGTCCTACGTAATAAAATGACCTGTCTGGTCCTGCATTTGTGAAGGTAATAAGATGACCTGTCTGGTCCTGCATTTGTGAAGGTAATAAAATGACCTGTCTGGTCCTGCATTTGTGAAGGTAATAAAATGACCTGTCTGGTCCTGCATTTGTGAAGGTAATAAAATGACCTGTCTGGTCCTGCATTTGTGAAGGTAATAAAATGACCTGTCTGGTCCTGCATTTGTGAAGGTAATAAAATGATCTGTCTGGTCCTGCATTTGTGAAGGTAATAAAATGATCTGTCTGGTCCTGCATTTGTGAAGGTAATAAAATGATCTGTCTGGTCCTGCATTTGTGAAGGTAATAAAATGATCTGTCTGGTCCTGCATTTGTGAAGGTAATAAGATGACCTGTCTGGTCCTGCATTTGTGAAGGTAATAAAATGACCTGTCTGGTCCTTCATTTGTGAAGGTAATAAGATGATCTGTCTGGTCCTGCATTTGTGAAGGTAATAAAATGACCTGTCTGTGACCTGTCTGGTCCTGCATTTGTGAAGGTAATAAAATGACCTGTCTGGTCCTGCATTTGTGAGGGTAATAAAATGACCTGTCTGGTCCTGCATTTGTGAAGGTAATAAGATGATCTGTCTGGTCCTGCATTTGTGAAGGCAATAAGATGACCTATTTGGTCCTGCATTTGTGAAGGTAATAAGATGACCTGTCTGGTCCTGCATTTGTGAAGGTAATAAGATGATCTGTCTGGTCCTGCATTTGTGAAGGCAATAAGATGACCTATTTGGTCCTGCATTTGTGAAGGTAATAAGATGACCTGTCTGGTCCTGCATTTGTGAAGGCAATAAGATGACCTATTTGGTCCTGCATTTGTGAAGGTAATAAGATGATCTGTCTGGTCCTGCATTTGTGAAGGCAATAAGATGACCTGTCTGGTCCTGCATTTGTGAAGGCAATAAGATGACCTATTTGGTCCTGCATTTGTGAAGGTAATAAGATGACCTGTCTGGTCCTGCATTTGTGAAGGTAATAAAATGACCTGTCTGGTCCTGCATTTGTGAAGGTAATAAAATGATCTGTCTGGTCCTGCATTTGTGAAGGTAATAAGATGACCTGTCTGGTCCTGCATTTGTGAAGGTAATAAAATGACCTGTCTGGTCCTTCATTTGTGAAGGTAATAAGATGATCTGTCTGGTCCTGCATTTGTGAAGGTAATAAAATGACCTGTCTGTGACCTGTCTGGTCCTGCATTTGTGAAGGTAATAAAATGACCTGTCTGGTCCTGCATTTGTGAGGGTAATAAAATGACCTGTCTGGTCCTGCATTTGTGAAGGTAATAAGATGATCTGTCTGGTCCTGCATTTGTGAAGGCAATAAGATGACCTATTTGGTCCTGCATTTGTGAAGGTAATAAGATGACCTGTCTGGTCCTGCATTTGTGAAGGTAATAAGATGATCTGTCTGGTCCTGCATTTGTGAAGGTAATAAGATGACCTATTTGGTCCTGCATTTGTGAAGGTAATAAGATGACCTGTCTGGTCCTGCATTTGTGAAGGCAATAAGATGACCTATTTGGTCCTGCATTTGTGAAGGTAATAAGATGATCTGTCTGGTCCTGCATTTGTGAAGGCAATAAGATGACCTGTCTGGTCCTGCATTTGTGAAGGCTATAAGATGACCTATTTGGTCCTGCATTTGTGAAGGTAATAAGATGACCTGTCTGGTCCTGCATTTGTGAAGGCAATAAGATGACCTATTTGGTCCTGCATTTGTGAAGGTAATAAGATGACCTGTCTGGTCCTGCATTTGTGAAGGCAATAAGATGACCTATTTTGTCCTGCATTTGTGAAGGTAATAAAATGACCTGTTTGGTCCTGCATGTGGTAAGGTAATGAAATGACCTACCTTATCATGCATCTGTTAGGGTTATAAAATAACCTGCCAGGTCCTGCATCTGTTAAGGTATTAAAATTACTTGCCTGGTCCTTATTTCTTAAGGCAATAAAGTACCCTGCTCAATTCTGCAACCATTAAGGTAATAAAATGCACTACCTTTGTAATGTGGCTTAATAGCCTGTTAACTACGCAATTGCCTATGTATTTATTTGTACCAGAATGATTTGTATCTGGACTCCCTTACTTGGAAATATACATAATTTTGCAGCACTTGACACAGATCCATGCAAATCAGTGCTGTTAACTTGTATTGGCATCAGATGTACACACACACACACACAGATGAATACCAAATTAGGTAGACTGTGGGGCTATGTGTTGTATGGGTGCAAATGATCAGACAGCTCACTCACCATCCTTACCCATGACAGACTCTCATGTAACAAAGCCTGTCATTAGATCAGCTCAGTCGAAATTTCAATAAAATTCCTGCTGCGGGGAATTGATTTCACAACTCTGTCAATGATGTAACTAACACTACTCATGGGAACACAGGCTTCAGACGGAATTGGCAGAAAAAATACCAGTGTACCGTGGATTATTGAGATACGTTCTGTCTATTGAAAATGTTCTAGCAAGCTGTTGTTGTGTTGTCCATCTGTTGCCACGTGTACTGCAGTCCAATAGTGTAAACCTATAGAATTTCGTACACAAATGGTTGAAAAGCATTGATGGTTGCCAACCAGGAAAAAAAAAAAGAATGCTATACATATTGTTCATGGTTTGCTATATATTCATTGTGAGGGAAGAGAAACAAATGTACCCGGTAGATGTTATTGTAGTGGGCTGGAGTTAAGTCTTCGAACAGTTTTCAGTAGATTTTTTACTGATGTTAGAATTCGGGTTTTTTTTTTTCATCACTTGAGAAGAGAAATGAATCCTTTGACGTTAGGAATAACGTATTAACCTTTCCAATAGTAATAATTTTTGATGGAGATTCTCTTTTCTGTTGGGATATCATTTGGCATGACCCTTTGGAAATTTATCCCCTGTTACTATCATCAAGCTAATCTTCCCAGGCTCATCAATGTTGACAAGCGGTCGTTTCCCGGTGATGAAGTGTTGACATATGTCGTTACTCGCCTGTCTTCATATCGATGGTGATCTGTTGTCAGGCCGCCATTGTCAAGCCTGATAACCTCCGCCCCTGATTATGGATAAGGCTGTCATAATGATGGTTTTACGGACGTACAGTTGGCATGGCAATGACAAGGTGCTAAGACAGGGGCAAAGGGGAAAAACGAAAGACGTTAATGACCTGGCAGATATTGCCACAAAAGACCCTGTTGAACGGAAATATTAGCAGCAATGGAATCGATACCATCTAAATTTGGTTGAGCCTAATGTGCAAAGGGGCTTATTCCAGCCAGTTTCTTGGTGAAAAACGAACATTTATACAAGAAGGCATTAAAGCACTGATTGAATGAGATGAAAGTTTAGTGAAGGGCTTCATGTGAAAAAAGAAAAATCTTTGAATATGGCAAAAACTACCCGAAGAAATCAATAAGCAGCCTTTAAAAATAAGTTTTACCAGGGATCAAACATGTTTAAGTGCTAATTTAAAGATTAAAGTGTGCATTGTCCACGTTTGTAGACCAGTTGATCGTTGAAAAATATATTATGATAAGCAAAATGAAGTATGTCATTTTTTCTTAAGAATTCTATAGTCAAGTTTTTGTAAGACATGTCTTGATTTTGCTATGAAATTCATGCAGTACAGCTATGGGAGTATCCGTTCTGTGTACAACATAGTAGTAAGTGTCTAGGTCATCAGAAATTTGTACTCTTTTGACCAATGTAAACAAAAAAATGACTCAACACCTTTAAAATCTATGGGCTAATACCAGATGAGCAGTGAAAACCTGAATGTTAATCAAGAAAAAACAACTAGATCCTCTCTTGTTGCTGTCAAGCTTGCTTGATATGGTGTCAGCATGGCCATTTCAGGGATTACATGTATAGATGTCATAGATAATAATAGAGTGAAATAGGTGACATGCATTCGGAATACCACAATGGCACAGAACACTTAAATATCAGCCTGTGATATGAGCCTTACAAGTACAATTAACGAACAGAAATATCAGTACATGTATTTGATAACAGTTGACATGAAAATGGGAAATTCAAATCTTGTGTCAAATGATGTAGGACGTTCTTGTAGATGCGAGTAAGTATAGCCATATTTGTGTAATATGGTGAAGAGTCCTTCCAGTCTTGCATGATTGAAAAATTAGTAATAGCAATTAAAATTGGGAGGTAAAGCATGTATCAAAAGTCCAGTATAAATATTGAATTCTTCCATAGACAAAGATTCTAGAGGTGCATATAAATAATGTTTGGGAATAGTTATTTGATAACTTACCTTGAATGTGATGGAGGAGAGTTTTCCCTCTGTGCTTGTGCAAAGCCTTTAGATTGGCTGTTGACTCTTGTAGCGGAGCGCTTCCACAGTGATGCTGCGCCTGTTGCGATCGTGATGCCAGCACAGGGTGCAGTGCGCCAAGTCTAATTGCCCGCCTGATGCGAATTTACTCAGGAGCACATCTTATATACATAGTGAGCCCTCCACAGCCCCTTTAATATTGATGGAAGAGGCAAATAATAGAGGGTTGTGACATGGCCAGTGTTCCTAATGCGATATGGCTGGTAATTGATGAGCAATTGTCAGAGCTATTAGGCCATCAGCAAATTCTCCAGGACCAGGCAGATCAGCAGGGCCGCGTTCAGCCCAGCAGTTCCGTCATCTTCACCTGTCTGTTGCCATTAGCTCTTGTCCCGATCGAGCGAAATAAATCATAACCTTTGCCTTTGAAAAGCTTCCTCGATCGCTGGATGTGTTTGATAGCGGATGAAAAAAAAGAAGCTAAGACATTCCCACATGTAAAAATTCTCCATTTTCCTCAGAGATCCCCCATTACACAGATGAAAGCGAAGAATTTCAATTTGCATTCACTGAACATCTTCGTATCAGTTGTTTAAGAATAACTTCAGAGTTTGCATTCTCTTGTGGAAAGGAAACTGTTAAAATTCATGACTCATGTATCAGTCATATTTTGCTCATGTTTTAAAAACTCAAAGTGAATTTTAGTTTTTTCTTCAGTCTATCAAATGGTTTAAGAGAAAAACTTGTATGTTAAAAACTGAGATTAGTTAGGGAGATATTGTTGAGCCTGTTGGAAATCATTTTGGAATGTTGTTAGATTTTGAGTTATTACCTTAAATTTCTGGAGGTGCAATTTTCAGCATCTAGGGCTCAAGGGTTTGGTTTTGCCATGTCATTTTGAACAGTTGAAAATCATTTGTAAATGATAAAACATGACAGAAAAAGTGCAAAGATATAAATATTGTAAAAAATATTATCCGTAGAATCTTCTAGAAACTGTTTAATGTATTGATGTTATAAAAATTACTTTTGGTACCTAAACATTTTTCCAGTAGAATGTTCACTTACATTCTGAAGAAACCTCAAAAGATCTTTCCAAAATCAGTGCTACTCTCAGAGTCCTGTAAAATGTCCAAGTTAGTCATGAGTAAAATTTTGGGCCATTTACTGTTATTATAAAGGAGGCCTTGTTAGCTAGTTCATTCACTTAAAGTGTTTTCTGTGCCTGTAGCCACTTTGAGGGAGCCTCCATGGCCAAGGGGGCTAACACGCCAGCGCAGCATTATGAACCTATCCCTCTCACCAATGGGATGGCTGTGAGTTTGGCTGGCTTCCTCTCCAGCCTTACGTGGGAAGGCCCGTAGATGATCTTGGGTTTCCCCCCCACGCTCTGCATGGTTCCCTCCCACCATAATGGCGGCTATCGTAGAAGTGAAATATTCTTGAATATGGCGTAAAACACCAATCAGATAAATAAATAAATAAATGTAGCCACCTGGAAACTGACCATTTAGGACAGTGACTAGATTCTTGCTCTAACAGATTTGCCTGCTGCTGTAAATTAGGAGATTTCTTTGACACCTGGTCAAGAGCAATTTGTGCCTCCAGCCTCTCCTGGATTTTTCTCCACCCGTTAACTGAACAGCTGTCATATATATGTATCTGTAAGTGGAAAATTCTTCATATGGCATTTAGCACAAATCTGATATATAGAAAAAATATGATTGGCCAGTCATCCAAGAAAATACACTTGTCTTGCAGGTAGCAAAGGCTGGACATCCCTGGAGCACCCATCTTTACCTCACCTCTATCCCCTGGTGACTTTGATGCACACTTATTTGCAGTCAGCCTTACCTGCCATGCCTGATCTCGGTGATGAAAAGTTAGAGCAGGTGAGTGTATTGTCTGGTTATAGTGGCCCATGTGAATGTTTTTGGACTTTCATTTGTGTTTTTGATGAAGTTGTGTCATCAGTTCGATTTAAAAACCAAACTGGGAAAAGATTTGTATTGTGAATATTGCGATTTGCACCATATTGTTTGTTTCTGTGGGGTTTTTTTTTGTAATGGCTACCTTTTACATTATTCAAGACTTTTTTGGGGGGCTTTTTCTTTTTCTCATTGCATGTCAAAAACTACAGCTAGACACGGGGTAGTAGACAGTTTTTTGTATGTTTTCCAGATTGAACAAGGTTTCCGTTGGTTTTTACGCCTCCTTGACCTCTGTAAAATACCAGCTCCATGTGGCATCAGAGGTGTCTTGCCACAGCTTCATTTGCATTGGAATTGGTTTTATTCCAAGACGTTGCCAGTCCTTTGGGAGAGTTGTCCAAACCAGTGAGTATGAATTAGAGAGTGTGTTAACCTGACATCTATAGAAGCCTTCTGGGGATGAGGGGAACTGGGAGGAATTCTTTATGAACACAGTCTTCAGGGAATTGAGTCTGTAATGAACAGTAGAACCTCTCCTACCTTAAAGTGCACACCTATGTGTTATGCATGCACGTCAACACTGTTACATCAAGCTTTGAAGAAATATATACAGAATTTGTGTGATATGTTTCGAGCCTCAAAGATGGAAGGCTTTGGGGTTTTGATGGATGAGAAATGTAAAGGACCGACGTATTTACAAAGCATCCCCTGAGGGACATGACTCCAGACATCCGTTTTTCTAAACCCGCAGGTTATGATGGGTTGTATGAATAATTAAGGTATGGCCTTGTCCATCTGCACATATTTTCTGTATCTACGGAAGAGTTTCAAAAGTCAGAAATTTGTTTGACTTTTCGTCACTGCCTGTTAAAAACAGGTCTCGTGTCTTTTACATTTACAAACTTACACCCTTTTTGTGATGTAATAGTTTTTCATGTTCACAGTGCATTTGAACAACCTCTCCACCTAATAGTTTAAAATAGGATTCTGTGTAGTTTTTGCCTGCTGTTTTGTCTGTTATTCTGTCAGGTTAGTGCTATTTTCATATGTGATTGTGTGTGTCATAATGATGAGTATGTTGAGCTTTTGAAACTCAAAACAAAGATTTTGTTAATTACGACAATCACTGCTCAGTCCAGGTTCCTTGTTTTCTGCTGGTGTACTGGGTGTTTTCATGATTCAGGCAATCCTGTAGAGGTTTTTAAGGCTCACTTGATCATTTAAATATTAATAAGATGTGCCTTTGGGTTTGCATGTGTGTATGTTATTTTAAGGGCATTGAGCATAACAACTGCCCTTACAGGCTCTTTGAAAAGATCTCCCTCCACCCCATGTTTTTTTGTTTTGTTTTTTTTGTCAAATGCAGATGCATCTGTTGTTATCAAAGGGGATAATATTTGGACTGAAAAAACAAATGTCTTCAGATACATGTGCCTTGCTATTTCAAAGGCAATTTTTCAGTTCCAGCGTGGTGTTAGGAATTCATTTTCTGCATGACATCAAGTTTAAGATCATACAAATGCAGTGATACCCTTTCAAGCCTGCCAAATTTGTTTCTGTCAGCAATGAAAAACAACATAAAATTCTGAACATTATCTCACTGTGTACTCGCAGGGCTGCGTAGTACAATCAGTGATCAACAAACACACAAGGATTGAGTCTTCTATCTTTTAAATTTCCCCTTAGTTTTTTGGCCATTATTTTATCTTGTCAGGATGACTAGCTGTGAGTGGACTGGGTTCTCTGGTTTATCAGCTCCACAGGAACTCCCAAGCATATGTGTCCCAGGAACACAGTATTTGGCCGGATTAGCCTGTTATTTGGCCTGAAGGCCCAGCTCTGACATCGAGATCATTGATTCAAACCATTTTCTAAGATGGACAGGAAATGAGGGAGCACTTTAGAGGACACTCCCCGGGAAATGGCCCATCCTTTGGGCTCCTTGTCAGCCCGTGAGGTGCACTGTGAATTTTAACAGCCTGTGTTTATCTGGCAGTGTGTGCCCTGGAGAAACGCTTTCAACAGTTAAATATAAGATGACACTTCTGTGCAAGTTTGTAATACTGTGGTCTGTCTAATTTTACCAACACCAGAATGCAAAAAACCTTAAGCAAATACTATTGCCTGTTTCAAAGGGTATTGATAAAATCTCTTCTTTTCTGAATAAACAATGTCAAATTTTGGTGTTACAAGAATTAGGCCTAAATCTTTTAATTTCTGGTGAGTGGTCATCTACCTGTAGGGATTATATTGAAATGGTAGTTGTGCCTAATGAGTGGATCAATTTTATTGTTTAGCCAACTTGTTAACCCTTTCCGAAAAAGTCATAAGGATAAACTTGTGTCCAGCTGGATTCTCCTCATGTTCGTGTGGCTTACATAATCCCATCGTATTCAATAAAACTAGGCTCAGAATTCTCTAATCTCTGTCACTGGTAACACAATAGCCCTGGTTACTGAGATTCACAGAGCCTAATAATACTGGGCAATCTCATCAGGCTCTATTGACCGAGCCTTGCTGTGATCAAATTTGTTTGCCAACTCCTAATAGTTAAGGTACATTGATCGACTCGGCCTAATCCACCAGCGTGTCGCGTCGATCGGGTTTCCAGCTCTTCAAAATTCCTAAATGTTGATCAGGTTTTATCGCTCAAGTCCATGATACTTTGTTGCTGATGCACTTTAGGAGTCTGAGTGATGGGGTTGGTGCATTGGTCGATCTATAAGATGGAGTTGTTGTAACGTCTGGTTATGTTACTGGTCTTACACTAATGTAATTAACCGGTCATTCTGTTCACTGTTGTGGAGGAACTAGTAGTTGATTAGTAAGGTGTACAGCTTCTGTGGAGGGATTAAAGCTCCAGAAAGCTTGTGCTATCCCTATTAACGGATTGAGAAAAATAGCATTGTGCAATGGTTAATTTTTACAAAGGATTTTGATAAGACAGTAGTGTAAATAAACAGATTGTACACAGCTTGGCAACACAAGAAAAGAGAAGGTGATCCTGTTGACTGCTGATACTTTTATGTTCCTTAAAGACCATCAACTTGGCTCCTATCAGATGCAGCACTGTGTGCAAGGTTGTAGCTCCAGAGTTTCTGTGGTTTACCCAGTGCAATGGAGTCTCCATCCAAGAAGCTGTCCCCCCTCATATTAGTGACAAATTCCAGAGTATCACGTTCAGCAGCAGTCAGTCATCAGTCAGTTGCTATTGAGATCTTTACTCTTGTGGTTCAGGTACAGAAAATGATGAGGTGGGGGGGGGGAGGGGGCAGGAGGAGTGTCTGTTCATCTGTCTTAAAGTATAAATCCATGTGCAGTTCTCTGAGGAACGCGATGACTGTTATGGTCACTTAATGTATATGTATGGTGTGTAGTTTTAGATGTTTCGCGTGATTTTACATTGTGTTTTAAAATTTAAAATATTTGAACAAGATCGCACTCCTGGATCACCAAAACCTGAATGCTGTCACACTGTTGACATATGCTGGACTATAGTTCCAGACACCGACCATATAAATATGGTGGTACATTTTGTTACATACAGAATAGTGGTCAGGGGACCTTCATGGCAAAAGGGGTTAACGCGTTATGACCCAATGCCTCTCACCGGTGCAGTCGCTCTGAGTTCAAGCCCAGCTCATGCTGGCTTCCTCTCCGAACGTATGTGGGAAAGTCCGCTAGCAACCTTCGGATGGTCGTGGATTCTGCCACGGCTCTGCCTGGTTTCCTCGTACTATAATGCTGGCTGCCATCGTATAAGTGAAAAATCCTTGAGTATGGTATAAAACATCAGTGAAGTAAATAAATAAAAATAGTGCTCTGCATTACTCTTACAGGTTACTGTGTCACATCTTTAGGAAGTTAGTTTTTATTACCTCAATTAAACATAGCTGGCCAGGCACAGTTGGTATGTGAACCAGTGACTGGTTTGCATACATTCAAGTGTCATATCTTTATGCTCACATGGCGATCTTTTGTTACTGAATTGGAGACTTTAAACTGTAGATATACTTATGGTATAAGGTGGGTACACCACAGCCATCTCTAAAGTTCGTTAGTCTTTCATGCGTTATGATTTATGCATAATATATAACCTGTGATTTATCAGGTCTAGACAGGCTGACTGTAGTCATCCTGTAGACCATACTGAAGCCAATCATCTCAGTGAAGCATTAAAATTTTCTTATACAAGATCTGAGACAAACTCTATGAGGGATTTGTCACCTCCTCTGATATCTGAACCAATATATAGAATGGTTAGTTCTATACATATTTCATTGATGACCGGTGACTTTACCGCTGAGGTAAATAGACATGAGATACATACTGAATACATGTTGTAGAAAGGAAGACTCTTGACCGAGTCGTTAAAGAAACTTGTTTTAATTACTTGCATTCGCAAAGTGTGGGTTCTTGGGTAGGGAATTTTTTAATTTTATGGCTCTCAATGTTCACTCGTCCTTGGTTTTTCGACCATGCTCATTGTGTGGCTTTTAAAGTTATAACCTTTGTTGAAGACAACTGTTGAAGTCTGCCATCAATATAGTATGCGTACCTGTATGTCCTCCATCTGACCTGTAAGTCAGTTAGCCTTGAGTACGTGTTAAACATCAATCAATGAATAAATTTACATAGTAGTTAATGGTGATGGCAACTATCCAGTGCAACTCATTCTGTTTTGTGACTGTGTGAGAAAGTTTTTCGATAGACCTAGTGAGACCAACTAGCCTCCCTGTAAACCACTTTGCTGCACAATCCAGATGTCCCGTGATCTGTCAGGTTTACGGGCGAAATAATCAGTAGTAATAATGCTGGGGAAAATGTAAATGAAGTAAATAATTAAGTAACCCATAAAAGAGCAATCAATCATGTTTTGTTTTGTCTCAATTAATCCCAGACACATACATTCTTCATTAAATTTTTTTTCTTCTGTTTCAGCAAATTGCATGTACATGTAAATTGTATCACCCATTTTTTTATTTTTTTATCATCCTTTCTTCTTGTCATAATGTATTCAGTGGTATGCTCTTGTCAATTTGTTATTTTGTGACATTATTTATTGATGTGATTAATGTGTTCTTTAGCTGAAATTGAGTTATTAGAAGTACAAGGCATATAAAGATTGATTAGTGTGGTCGCTCAGCATTATAATGTTTGCATTATCAGGTAGTGTTTGTGTGTGTGATATTCTGATAGAGAAATTGCTTGCAGCAATCAAAAAAATGTTCTAAGTTTCCAGTTACATGTACCATTTCTGTGGCGTTAAGATGGAACTCAAGGGCCTTTGCCTCTGTGCATTGCAAGTTCTTTCCAACATTGGCCTGGGAATTTCTAGAGTCTGGAGTCTTGGATAGGGACTTTCTAGAGTCTGGAGTCTTGGATGGGGACTTTCTAGAGTCTGGAGTCTTGGATAGGGACTTTCTAGGGTCTGGAGTCTTGGACAGGGGATTTCTAGATGGCCCCTTTCTTTCTGTTCTTGGATCCTTAATTGGTGACAAGAAGCCGGGTATTGCACAGTTTTTGCATAGTGTTTGGTTTGTTCAAGACCTTTTGTACTTGCCTTCCACTGATATGGCAAACAAGCCTGGACATGACTTGTGGGAAAGCTTATCAGCATTACCTTGTCAGAGGTTTTATGGATTACACTAGGCATTGCCAATACCAATAAACCTGATCACAATCATCTGGGTGAATAATTCTTCTCTAAGGTTTTGAAGGCCAATGAAAATACCATAGTCACTGAACAGTGCTGTTGAATATTTTATTATTAACTTAATTTAAAAATTTAATTTCAATTTTGATTGTTTCTAATGGAAAAATTGCATTACTTCCTTGTTAGCTTAATACTAACAGTAAGTTTCTCAGGCTTTTACAGTAAATACTAGCATTGTATTTTTAGCTGAAATCTGAATGCTTGATTACTAGCATGGCATAAATTTTTGTTTTCATGGCAAAGAAATGATCTTATTAGAATTGGTTTCAGCCAAATCTTATCAGCTGTGATTCCAAGGCTACATGATCAATTACATTTCAAAAATTCATGTGAAATAATACAATCCTCTAATAACTTGTGCTCTTGTGCATATGACTTTTATGAGTGATTTCAAAAACCCACATATCCGATATTAAGTAGCGAGGTTTATGTTTAATTCATGTCAGCCAGACGTTATCAGTTGCATGTAAGTCGGAAGGGATTCACTGAATTTGATCTTAAGAAAAAAAATAATCAGCTGTTCTGAGAAGAAAATTTACATGAAGACCAACAAGTGAAGTCTTATGTAAATATGCTGCATCTCAAGCCTTTGTGAAAAGGAATTTTTTTTCAGTCAAAATGGTCAAAAACAAAGTTGCCTGCAAGCACGACAGTTAATTATCATCCACAGCAGATATACGTGTACCTGGTACAAGTGAAGTTAGGATAGGCAGATATTAGACTGTGATTAAATCGCTGGGGATTATCCTGATTATCCTTGAAAAGTCTGTGGTTATTATTCATGATACTCCGAGCCGACTCACAGGGCCTTGTAACATGTACATGCATAACAGCCTCTATACAGAAACAGGCAAACATGGTTTACATTTCCTGATACACGTATAGCAGTTTTATGAAGATAAAGCTTTGATGGGGAGTGGACCATGGTCAAGTGGTGCATGCTTTTTAGAACTTGTTATTTTGGAATCATAATCATGGGATTGGAAACATAGTACATGTAACAGGGTGTAAAAGAAAACAATGGGAGTTGGAGACATTTTAAGAAGATTTCAAATGGCCTCTTTCACTGCTTCATACGTTTTACCTGAAAAGAAAAAAAAATGATCATGAGATTGAAGGAGTTCATAGCAGTTCTGGTGCCAGTAAACCTAGGTGTTTCCTTGGGTGTCATTTTCGACTGTGATTTTGTGGGTAGACTTTGATTTTTCAAGCAATTGGTACATGTAGTAAAGGTGCCTGCGATTCTGTGCTACACTGGCAGCTGCGTAGCAACAAGCAACAGGGTGCTGTACATACAACGGGGTGCTCCGACCATGGCCCTTAACTGCGCAGTCCTGGTTGATGGCTGTGTCCTTATTGTTGTTTGTGCAATCAGTAAATTATCGATAATGCAGTTAACGTCACAAAGCATTGACGACCAGCTAGGGAAACACTGTCCAGGCAGACAGCGTTTGTTTTTAATCAGCCTCAAGTCACTGTGTAGGGCGCTCTGGCGTAACGCGTTCCCACTGGGGAAAGATTTCTGGTATATTCTAGTTTAAAGATAACCTGCCCTACAGGAATTAGTCCCTGCCTGAGTAAAACGGGCCTATTTTATGTAATCTGTCTAACTCATTTGTTCATTACTCGCTATCCATGTTCGCCTTTCCCCAGGCGCCATTTTTTCACTCCTTTTCACTTGCCGTTGGGCACTTCTGAGTTTCATGACGAAAAACCTGTAATTGAATGGCTGTGTAAGATGATATGCCATTCAGACATTCATTTGAAATAAAAACTGAAATGGATTGGAGTGTTCCTGTTTTCTCTCCTGTAACAGAAACCATTTCTGCTGTGGTTCTGGCCGTTCCCTCCCGCACATAATGCCACGCTCATGATGCGTGCCTAATAAATGCATCAGGCTTATCGTCCGTATTGATTTTCCTATTAGCAGACAAGAGAAAACTTTCTCCCAGTTTTAAGAGCTGTCTATAAACGCCTAGAAAAATTTGCTATTAAAGTTCCGAGTTTCCAGGCAAAAACAAATTTATGCTGTGTTTAAGTGTCGATGAATTGTAGTTTCATGCTAGATTCATAACCCAAGCTGTCAGAATTGCATCAGTGAGATCAGGTTTTATATTCTCTTACACTTTAGACGGCTATAAAATATTCATTGGCACATGTATTTGGATAGATACGGTTTGTTTTAGTAGATGTGTCTTGGGATTTTATGGCAGAAGTAGGTTTAGCTCACTAAATATTCATAGTGATAAGAATTTGTATGCCACTCGAATTCCATTCCTTGAGATTGGATAGTTCCGTAAGGAGAGCTGTTAATGTATAGTGAGATGTAGGTTTCTGGCTCTGTCGTTGGGGTTGTAGTCATAGTAAGGACTGCGAGTAATGGCTGAAGGCGCACAGTGGCTGTTTTTTGTTGAATTTTTTTTTGTTTTTTTTTGTTTTTTTTTTGAAGGAAGTTTGTGTCTTTGTTTTACCAGAGAAATCATCACACATGACTTTTTTTTACAAATGTTGAAAGACTTGCGTCATGCTGTTTCAGTCAGTGACACCTGCTATGCCATATAAAATACAATTTCCCAAGAACAACATTTGGTACGGCATATTTTATGAGTAGCCAATACATGGCTGCTTCATATTGCTTATTTCTGCATTCAGTATTTCATGACATGTAACTTGTAAAAGAATGATTTAAAACAGAGGGCATTAAGACCGAGTGTTTAGGTGTTTAAATAGTCATATGTTTGATTATTTTTTTGTGCCACACTCAAGAGTATTTCTGTTACCGGGAAAAGGCAGTGGTCTGTTTCATAGGTGAAGGAAAATAGAATTGCATTAAGTTAGCCAGAGGAGAAATGGGAAGTCTTTTATAGTACTAATGGATGTACTTGGATCTTATTCACCTTCAGGCCCTCAGCAAAGCTGCAAACAGTCCTAAGTTCATTAGACCATCATCTGGGACAGGACAACAGGAGAAGTAGGCTGTTTCTGACCCTATGGAGGAAGTATGGCCACCCGGAGCCATCCCGATCTGAAAGGGAAGGTGAACTGCGACTTTTTCTTCAAAACATCTGCAGAGTGCTGCTAAAATCATCCTCCAGGCCACAGGAAGTGAAATGTTCCAAAGAAAACAAAAACACGGCAACCAGGATGTTGGTGGCTGCCTTCAGGAAATTGTTGCAGAAAGACATTTTTGCATATGGTAATGATATGTTGAGTAAAGTCATATTTTTGTTTAAGGAAGAATTCTGTTAAAAAATAAAGAACTTTATTGACAAAAGTGAGGCAGAATGTCCATCTCATGTTGCTTTATTTCACTGGAAATAATTTGGTTTATCCATGCCTTTGCCTGTTTATTCCATTGCGCAAGTAGCCTGGGGAAAAGGTTTTTATTCTTTTGTGAACTGTAACAGTTTTTTCTTCCAAGCCTGATCAGATTAAGCCTAATCTCTTTGGAGTGAACAGTTAATACACTTGAAGCAACATTAGCATTAATCACTCAAAGTAAATCATTTCCATGGTAACAAGGCAAATGAGCTCAAGTTAATACCTGCACAAATTACTGGAAACTCATAAATCAAATCATGATTTCATTTGCTTTATAGACTCAGTAGAAATAGAGATTGAGAAAAGTCAAGCTCTTCTGTTAGGCCATGTTGGAAGCCTGGATCAACCCATGGTAATGGAGGAAAGATCTGGGCTCACAACACCACCTGTTGGTGAGATCTGTCCAAGCAGTGAGATGAAGAGAAGATCTGAGCCTCTCTTTGACCTGGTGGTGTTGCTGACTCAGCAGTATCTATGTTGGAAAGCTTTGAAGGATGGTCAGTCTGTGGAAGGCATAGCTGAATTCACAGACTTCTGTCTTCAGCATGGCAAACCAAACCCAGAGTTGCTGTCTTTACTGGAGCAGATTCAACATGGTGAAAGTAAAGTATGTTGTATAATGTAACCTGCTTATACACAGAAAATACTTTATATGTCAAATTTATTGTATAGTACATGAGGTCGACCAACAGGTTAGTTTTGACACTTGTTATCAAAGAAAACAGTGCTTCTACTAAAACTGGTGACATTGCCTTAAATTTTGATCAAGCATAGATTTTTCCAAATGAAAAATGATAGTGCATTAATACTTTTCTCTTTTTGTGAAAAATTCAAAGTTAACCTAAATATACTTTGTCAATTTAGAAAGTAAAGAAGTACTATGTGTTAACAGGTCTCGTTCAAACCAATTCCTTTTGTGTTAAACAGGACAAATGGCCTCTGATTCTCTCCTGTCTCCTGATCTCCCATGATGCTCTCTGGAAGGGAACTCTGGGTAATGAAATTGATCAGGCTCAGCAGCAGGATTCCCACACAGAAATCACCATCAAGGTACACCTCAGCATCACTGGATGAACAACCATATTTCCATGGTCATATGTGTACCATAAAATCTTTTAGGATTATTTTTCTGAAAAGTATATTTTGGGGTTCATTTTGATGACCTATCTTTCACAAAATAATCTAAACAGAGGAGGGGAGGAATGTATAAATGTTATATTGTCTTTTCACAAGACAACATATTTCTTGGATCAGATGCATCAAAATCTTGCTTTTTTCGCAAGACAACATACTTAGTGGATTGTATCGTCAAAACTAGAATATGCCATTCTTGCACTTAGCAGTCATTGTCAGGGAATACATCCAGTCGATCCCTTATTTATCAGTGTGGGAAGTCATATCTATTTGAAACACTTGAATACATGTAAATATTTACGTTAGTTAGTTTCCAATGCAGTTAACCCTACTGTGAATAAATAAAAACAGACTTTGTGTGTGTCGTTACAATACATCCTACCTTTCTCTCTGCAGGGCCCAGGAATTCTCCAGTTGTCTCCCCTAACAAACTTCACCTTCCATCTACTGAGACCTGATAACCACCAGGGGAAGATATCAGACAACATACCCTTAGGACAGTTCAAAGAGTCTCGGCAAACTCTACAAGATGTACAGCAGTTACTATGGTTACATAGTGCGGCACTCTCCAGCCCAGTGTTTGATTTCCTGTAAGATGTTTTGGAAGTACAGTTTAGGGAACATTTCAATTCCTCAAATGAAACTATTTATAACATAGTAACTTAAGCTCTTAATGGACAGGAAAGTATTAAATTTTAAATGAAGAAAAAAGAACAGTATCATCTGTCAAAAAATGCATTTAACAGCATAAAATCTCCTCGCAAACTCTCATTTTTCAAGGCATGATGCCTTAGCAATTTAATTAAATGCAGATTTGTTTTATCAGGAATATTGAAAGACGGAAGACTGTTCTGCTTTTCTGGAGACTGTTGGATAGCTTGTCATCTTTGCTGTCTACTGAAATAGCACGTGCCTGGAGGTGTCTTCTTCAAGATTTCAAAATGACAGAATGCCACAAACTCTGTAAGATTGCTGATGGATTGAGGGAAATTATCAAAACCTCTCTTCGCTCTACCCTGGAGAACACAATGACAAACGTCCTGCTAAAATCTCTGGAGCATGTATGCCTGCTGTTCTGTTGTGACATTCCCCCTGTTAGTGCTGTGGGAACAGCTTGGACGCATGTAGGGCTGTTACAATCACTGCTCCTCACTCCTGTGGGGCCTGTGGATCCTGTAGTTAAACAGAAAATTAAACTGCAGTATACTGAACAAGAGGTAATGTTTGATATTTTGCATATTGTGTTAATATTATTGAGAAATGCTTCATTATTTTTATGTTTCTTTATCATTTTAGGGTGTTAGGTACCAGTCAAATGAACAGAGAAATAAATTCAGTATAAATGCTGTATTTTTAGAAAAAAACGTGAAAGTTCAGAAGTGTTGAATTTGATCCCGACAACTTTTCTATTTGACAAAAAAGAATAAGATTTGCTTTTCCGTTAGGGTAGTTAACTTTGAAGTCTACTTCACAGATTATCCAGCATAACACCTTTAGACCAAAAGCGACTCTGCAAAGAACACACCTTCATTTTAACAACCTTCCTGTTCCCAGCTGTCCGAGATAGAGAGTGAGCTGTCTGTGAGGGATCTGAACCAATGGGTGATGACGGGAACAAAATTAGACGAGTCCAGACATGACCTCCTACATCCCAGAGTCCTGGCTCTGTTCAGGCGACGGAAGCTGTTACGGATGCAGCATGCAGAGTTGGAGAAGGAAGAGGCTCACAGGCCGAAGTCCTCACAGGTAGATAAGCAGGGGATGTCTGTAATTACCTGCCACGATCATGCTTGGTAAAGTGCATGCTGCACCGACTCTCGCCCCAGTATTCTTCACTACAGTTGTATAAGTAATGCTTGTCACTGCATAGCAGTGTTAAGCAGAAATATCTATTGACATATTAAGCAACTCCTTCCATTTTATCCCATATCTGTCTGTCTGTCATGACACTATGCTGAAATCAACGTTAAATCCTGAGGATTTAATCTGTCAATATAAAACGAGGTCAGGCAATCAACATTTATCTACCTTTGAGGTCATTCATTTGGAAAATCGCCTCTTTCTTGTTGTTTAATGGGTGCTCTAAGTATGAAAGCAGGTGAGGTGTACAGAGCCACCTCCATGTTGTCAGAGAAGTCTTGTTGATTACTACATGATACAGCAGACAAATACCTGTAAACAACTACCTGTGTACATATTGGAAGTGGTAATAATATTTATTTATTTATTTGGTGGGTGTTTCACACTGTACTCAAGAATATTTCACGTATATGATGGCGGCCAGAATTATGGTGCGAGCAAACCGGGCAGAGCTTGGGGGAAATTCACGACCATCCTCAGGTTGCTGGCAGACCTTCCCACGTACGTCCCGAAAATAAGCCAACATGAGCTGGACTTGAAGTCACAGCGACTGTATTGGAAGGGTTTTGGGTCATTGCCCTGTGTTAGTGCACTAACCTACTAAGCCACAGAGGCTTAACCCCATGATAATGTTAAGATCCAGGATCAGTACCTGGTTGGGTCATAATAAAGATTTTAAAAGTGGTACTTGTTGCTGTCTCTCTTGGTTCTAAGCACTAAGAGGCTAGAGCAAGGAAATAGGAATTGTTGACTGGGTGTCAGTATGATATGATTGGGTGGGATGTCGTGTCTGGTGTCTTCGACATGATGGTCCAGTGGTGGCAGCAATTTGGCACCATGGACTCACCCTGCCCCAAGAAGACACGCAGTACATAAATTCTAAAGACTCCTCGTCATAAAATGACTGAAAAAGTGTTGACTACGATGTTCATACATTCGTGCGTGTCAGGTACATCACAAACTGCAAGGAATTCTCGTGGGTTTCCCCCCAGGCTCTGGCCGGTGTCCTCGTATAAGTAAAGTATTCTTGAGCATTGTGTAAAACAGCAGTCAAAGAAATAAATAAACACGTACAATGTCGTATTTTCTACCTGTGCAGTTTGACTCGCTGATCCAGGACGTGACCAACTACCAGGGCACCATGGGTGACCCAGCTGCTATCCTCCGCCTGCTGGAGAAGTTAGTCAGTGTTACCGAGGATCAGTCGGTACACTCCACACAGGCACAGCTCACGTGTTTTCACGAGGAACAAATGTGGCAGTCCAGTCTACAGAAGTTCCTGGACTCCATCCTGCTGAAATACCCGAGCTACAGAGACCTGGTTGAGCCATTTCTACTGGGCATCCATCAGGTAGTTTTATTACCCTAATTCAATTACCCTAAATGACCTAAAAATTTTGTCCATGACAATGTTGTTCAATTTTCCTGTACTGAGAGTTCTGTTGGGAGTTTGTTTGGGAGGTAGGATGATATCCTAGTGGAAAAACGTAAGTTTGAGCTACAAAGGTAATATTTTATGGTATTTATTTACCTCTTAAACTGCACTTTTTGAGGCAAACCTTTAGGTCATTTACAGTATTACTTTTTACCAACACCATTTGTTTGAAAGCCAATGACATGTCCATAAATATAAACAGATCCTTGGAAATTCAGAAAGTTATCAATATGCAGATTCTTTCCAGTAAGCTTAGTGAATGAAATCCAAGTTGGGAATCAATTGGCAGAAAGTGTGTTCAGATGTTAGCACATCCCTTTTGGATCCCATGTAGCTCTTGATGATGAAGAACTTGTCAAGAGATGTAGTCGAAGAAATACAACTCAATAGAAAAGGCTAGATTTTTTTCTGGGCTGAGATTGAGAACTGCACATAGACAAATATCTGCACTTTAATGCAAATGTATTCCAGATGAAACATGGGATGAGGATGGTCTGTCAGTCTGCCTCGGTTCACCACCAGAGGGCACTGTGGTTTGCTGCTCTACCTACAAGCCTTAAGGTATAACATGTTATGCTGTTTACATGCTCGTAACATGCAGAGGTACAGGTGTTCGTGGATGGGAATTCTAGTCTGTTTTCATGGTATAAAAAGTGTTGTGTCAGCAACGTATGAAAGTGGATAAGTATCTACCGAATCACCTACTTATAGTAAACATTTTCTTCTATGCTAAGTGTGTGTATCAATCTTTGGAATCTAAGTATGCAAATACAATACATTTATTTTGCAATTCTGTGATTCTGAAACTGTGTTTTCTGCACCTACATATTTCTCTCCTTTGTACAGTTGCCACAGCTTGCCTGGGTTGAGGACTTCTTGCAGACATTAGGGAAATTCCCCAACATTTCCCAGCAGACTCCATGGCTGATCTCCCTGGTAGAGAACCTCAGTTCACACTCTTTCCTCCAGATGCTGAAGACCATTACTGAGGAAGGTCACTCTGAGACGGACGATCCTGTTGTTTCCCGGGGCCTGGTGTCAAAGTAGGTTTGGTCAACATATTTTTCAGACATACTAACTTGACAACATAATTGATTGACAGAAATGACAGTTAAGTCAATGCGAAGAATCACAAATTATTTTATCAGTGTGAGAATGTTCTGTTGCTTCAGTAATCTGCATTTAAGAATAAATGGAAGAACTTTGAAATAAAGTTGTTATAAAAAGTGTTGTTTTTTTTAAACAGCTGCTTTGATAGTAATGAGTAATGATAGGTGCATATATTTCGTAGATCAATTTCTTTTGTAAATCACATTACCTTATGGCACTTATAACCTAGGTGATGTCTTTTTCGAGAAAAATTAGAAAAGTTCTCTGCTAGTGGCCCATCTACCTGTGGCTTGTGATCATGTTTTATGTAGTTACATACATTATTCCGTTCTCAGGATCCTGTTGAGTGCCTTACAGATTCTCAAACAGCACGCTGCTTCATGTGCAACTCTCTCCTCAGAGGTGTTATCATCATTAAATCACCTGTTAGGTGTGTTTGTAACCCTGTGGGGAGAGCAGGAGGCAGGTCGTAGGCTAAAGGAGGAAGAGGACAGTAGTCTGTACAGGTACAAGAACGCAATCTATGGGGAGGAACTTACGGACGACGAGTTAAATGACCGCGATTTCAGGAAAACCTTCCCTCTCTATGAACAGGTGACTGCTATAAAAAAGTAATCCATAGATATTTTTTGTGGAGTATTTGCTCCTTATTCTGGTTGCATCATTTAGAGGGTATACAAGGTTAAATTGTCGAACTGCTGTATGTTTGTTAATTTGATCAAGTCATGATCTAGGTTAACTTATGTTCAGATTTCTGTGTCCGTCTGTCAGCCTGACTCATTCTGTAATTATTTATGTATTTATTTGATTGGTGTTTTACGCCATACTCAAGAATATTTCATTTATACGACGGTGGCCACCATTATGGTGTGAAGAGACTGGGCAGAGCCCGAGAGAACCCCACGACCATCAGCAGGTTGCTGGTAGGCCCTCCCCACATGAGCTTGACTTGAACTCATGGTGACTGCATTGGTAGTTCTGTAATAGAAAAAGATAAAGTGTTTTGACGATTTGTACAGTTTGAAGGATTCTCACTATATGTCCTTTCTTATGTATGAATCTTTTTAAAGGATTTGTGAATCATAGCTGTTAAAAAGTGGTTGTAAATACCCATTATTAAGCTGGCGCTACAGGAGTGAATAAAAGATTTTTTCTTTTGATATTTGTTTTGTGGTAATAAGTATTGCCATCGATATGAATTTTTTGCTAGTAACTGCTAATTTCCAAAAGTGACAACAGGTGTAAATCATTGTGACTGTCAATCACCCACCCTTCCCATATTCTCCGCGTCCCTCCCAGATAGTTGTTATGAAACTATCCTGATGTTTTACAGGAGTTTCTGGATGTCCTGGACAAACGCACTCTTGATGATGGTCCTATGTCAGTGTCAGAAGATGCTGACTCATCCAAGGAAGAGTATTCTGCTGTTGGAATATCTGAGCAGGAAATGGTGGAGGTCTGGCACACACACCAAGCCATCCTCACTTGTCTCACACAATCTGATTGGCTGAAAGAGCAGCCAATAACAACACCAGAAACACATTACCTCCAACCTTTCCTGTCTTGTTATCAAACAGCTGCTGTGATTGGACATAAGGCAGTTGAAAGAATGTGTGAGTATAAATTGACTTTTAGAATCCTATCTAGGTAACACAGACCACAGGAGTAACAGTTTTTCATTTATATAGAATGTGATATGCCGAAAGGTTTGCTCTAATTCCAATTACATTCAAAGTTTCTTTTTATTTTTTGAAAGCAAAGTTGTTTTTTGTTTTTTTTTTTTTACAGATCATGGTGTGGATAAAGAATTTGTTGGCAGTCATCTGGCTATGATAACGTCAATACAGAAAGCAGCATCGCTTCAGGAAAAGGTGGGCTCTTTAGATTGCTCTCTTTGTTAATAACCTTGTCTGCAGCAAGAAAGAAAAAGCAAGTGGAATAGATGAGTTTCGAGTGCAAACTCTTTTGATGTAGAAGGTACAAAGAGTTCAACTGTGTCATGTGACTTGCCAAAAATGTCAGGCAGTTTTAATTTGTCGATTACCTGTCTTGCTGTGTTAGGGAGGTACAAATGACCTCTCCTTCAATCAGGAGTTTCTAAAATTAAAAAATTTCCAGCTCCTCAGTTTTCCCTATTGTACGTCTAGTCTAAGTAACATTTTTTTTAACTTTTCTTAGACGCACATGTTATAGTAAATATAATCAGAAATAGTTGTCTAACATTTTTGACAGGTCACATGGTATAATAGGGCTTTTCTTACCTTTAGCAATAAAAGAGTTCGATCTTGAAACTCCCCTATTGCATATAGTCTTAAACAGTTGGCCTGAGATCAAAACTTTACTTTTTGCATTTTGTATGTTTTGTATTATCCAAGCTTCTGAAAACTAAATAATGTTTCGTTGCATTACAGGAGTTAAATGAGAAGTTGAATGAGACTGGCATTCCCTATGACATTTATCATGATTCCAATGTGGCCGAAGTGGTGAAGTGCCAACCCCTGCTGGAAAGATTCCTAACTAGGGTAAATGAACTCCAGATGGACTGGCCAGATCATCCAACGTTAAAGCAGGTAATACGGAGGAATGTGCAACGACAGAGGATGAGAGTTTTGTCACAATAACCTGAGTTTACAAGTGCAAGTGTAGGGGGTCCTTTTAACAGTTCATCAGATATCAGAATTATGCTGGAAGAAGTGATTCTGTTTCGAGTTTTGGTTTTATCTCATGAATGTTCAAGATATACTCACTTAAACAGTATGTAGGGGGATTTAGATTTATTCAGCGTTTTGTCTTTTAAGTAATGCTAAAACATGTTCAGTAATTTTAGTGTACCTATACTGTACCCTTTGTTCTTGCACATCTTCTCTTTCACTTACTTTCAGCTGAGCACAATTGTACAGAGGATTCTGGGATTCTCAGTTACCTGTCCCTTGATGAAGTTTCTTACCGGTCTGGAGTTGCTTGTACAAAAGGCTCAGGTTGGTCAAGTAGACATATATAACCAGACAGGATAATTTTCCTCTCAGAAATCGTTCTTTTGGAGTCCTGAGAGAGATGATGGTATGCCTTGTTAGAAAGTTTAAAACAGAACTAGCGAAGTTTTACTGTATATGTAAAGCAGAATAAACAGCTTCTTACACATCAGTGAAATGGTCTGCGTGCAACCTGTGGATGGTCGTGGGATTCCCTGCCCAGTTTCCTCCAACCATAATACTGGCCGCCGTCATATAAGTGACATATTCTTGAACACAGGGTAAAACACCAATCAAATAAGTCAATAAAGTTCACCACTGATTTTGGTACTATTTATATTTGTAAAGGAGTGAATTATGGAAGTTCATTTTGTTGGAGCAAGAGGATATATAAGTGTGAGATTGTTGCCAGATTTCAGAGGTTTGAACAGCACACATCTCCAATAGTAGAGAAATGTAGTACTATGTGTAAAAACTCTGATCAATTGTGCTTTGTACAATGTATTTTTTCTACTTGAATTTGCATTTAATGTATTATTTATTATCAGCATGGAACCATCAGGGAATATATTGTGATTCCAGGACTGGGAGAGTAATGCGGCTAGCTTTGTCTCCATGGCTACCCAGCTCCGAGAGGTGACGGACATGATCGTTGAGTGGCGAAAATTGGAACTGAGGTGGGCATATTTGTAGTTACCACTAGTTAACACCTGGCATGTACATGCACTCAAGACTAGAGAGAATCTGTCCTCTTATGATTTCAGTGTTCATTTTGATTTAACGATTCAACTAACGCCTCTGTTATTGACGAAAAAGCTCAAATCTCTATCAAGTTGTTCCCCGCTTCATTGGAATTTGTGAGCATTCTGTAGATTAAATAGGATTCCTAAGATTGCTTTAGAGGAAGTGTTCCCAATATTGCTAGGGGGCCTCTGTGGCTGAGGGGGTTAGCGCTCCAACGCATCTTAATGATCCATGTACCTCTCACCAATGTGTGCACTGTGAGTTCAAATTCAGCTCATGCTGGCTTCCTCTCCGTCTTTATGTGGGTAGGTCCACCATCACCCTGCAGATGGTTGTGGGTTTCTCTGCGCTCTGCCCAATGTCCCCCCATCATAATGCTGGCCGTTGTTGTGTGCGTGAAATATTAAATAAATAAATAAATAAATGTATATTATTATCGATAAAGCCCAAGTCTCTATAAATTTGTGCCCTGTTTCATTGGAAGTTGTAATTATAAATAGTCCTTAAATTAAATAGGATACTTAATATTGCTTTAAAAGAATTTTTCCCAATATTGCTAAGTTTTTTTTTAATTGGAGAAAAAGAGATAATAAATTGCTTTAATTTCAAGATGCTGGAATAAATCTATGGAGACTGTGTTCATGAAGACTTGTGAGAAGGCTTACAAATGGTGGTTCTACCTGTACCAGCTGGTGGAGTCTGTCTTGAGCGATGAACAGCAGGAACATTCTCAGGTGAGGAGGACCAGCAGAGATCAGACCATGTTCAATTTTTCATACAAACTGCCATTTAACTAAGCCTTTAGGGTTTAGTCCAGGGTCGTCTGCCTGGGGGGACAGTCTCCAGTAGTTCCCCAAAGGATTAAAGAAAGAGAATAAGATTCAGAATTATTCCTTAAGAAATAAGTCTGAACATTTTCCACAAATCTTTTAATCTCTTTTTTCTTTTAGACTTAACGTTTGTAATTTAGAAACATTAAAACTTGTTACAAGTTGCGGATCGTAGCTCGCTTTTGTCACACCATATTACAGGCCGACGTCATTTAGGTGAAATATTCCTGAGTACTATACCTAAGTACAGTCCAGTCAAATAATTAAACAACTAAAACTTGTGAATATAAAATTCAGTGGCTGCAGTTGAGTGTTATTTCCTGTCAAGATTTTGAGATGAAATGTTTTTTGTGTTTTTTCAGTCTGTCAGCTTGGAAGAGAAGAAAACCGATAAGGAGGTTGTGTCGACCTTGACAGAGTTTCTGGAGAATTCACCTCTGGGAGAGTTCAAGGTCAGGCTGGAGATGGTGTATGGATTCCACTGTCAGTTGGTCCACAAGAAACCATCAGAGAAACAAGGTAGAGAAAATGCTGTCTGTTTGTCTGGAAGCGTTTAATCATTGCTCTTGTTGTTAAACCACTAAATGCTGTAAGAATGAACCCTTGAAGAACTATTGTCCATATGCTTTAGCCATGGCCCCAGAAACAGCAAGAGCAAGGGAATCAGCCAATTCCCTGTCCAGGACTGGTATTGAGCCTCACCATATGTCCTGTTGATGGAAACATCTGTCTTGACCACTTGGTCACAACCCACTCCCATTTTTTTTAATAAATGAAGCTGCAACTTACGAACACTGACTGTTTCCAGTTTTTTTCCATAGGTAAATAGTGTATCTGTCAGTGTGTGTTCAATATGCTATTGTATGTCTCTGCTTTCAGTGTGGCTGTTGAATGTGCTGTGGAATCTCCATCAGTTTTATCAGCAGTTTCTAACAGCGGTCACAGATGAACTGACCAGACAGAGGACTCCCATAGAGAAAGAATTGAAGGTGAAATATTAAGCATCTCATATATACTATAGCGATTAGCATAGTTATTAGTTATTCTTCAAGAATATTTATTTATTTATTTGATGGATGTTTCACACCATATTCAAGAAAATTTCACTTGTTCGACGACAGTTATGCCAGCTACCTGCAGATGGTGGTGGGTTTCCACAGGGCTCTGCCCGTTTCCTCCCAACATAATGCTGGCCGCCATTGTATGAGTGAAATATTCTTGAGTATGGCGTAAAATACCAATCAAACAAATTCAAAAATTTATGACTGACTAACATTATAATGGGCTCACAAATCCACAACCATCTACAGGTTGCTGGGTGGACTTTCCCAATGCAGCCTGACTTGAACTCCAAGCGACTGCATTGTTGAGAGGCTCCTGGGTCATCATGCTGCACTAGTGCACTGAACCCCTGAACCCTACTGCCATGGAGGCTTCCCTTGAAGATTATATTTTTTTACAGCAGATGTATTTAAGTATGGCAAGGTGTATACGAAACTTCATTTGTGGAAATTATTGTGTCAGCTTTGTCAAGTACACTGAAGCTGGCAGTGAAAGGTCATGGTTGTATCCACCATCTGTATTCAAGACAAAAATTTAATAAATATCTGAAAGTATGATGGCTAATATTCAAGCTGTTGCATTTGATTACATCTGACCAAAATCTGGAAGTTGTCTGGCTGAAAAGCTTGTCAACAAAATGTATCCAATCACATTGTGCATAATTTCTTGTTCGTAATTTATTTTACAGGGTTTTGTGAAAATTGCCAGATGGAATGACATCAATTATTGGGCCCTAAAGCAAACCACAGAGAAAACTCATCGTACAATCCACAAACACATGAAAGGTTTCCAGGTATGTGAGGAGACTATGAGGAGAATATGACCTTTTCATGTGCCTGTTCTTACAATTACTGGTGTATTTTATATTGTTTCTCTCTGGGTGAAGAACTTTGCGTGTGTTGTACGTACATGTGGGAGCAAATCAAGTTTATTCCATTAATTCCCAAAATGACCATTTTGAAAGATAAAGAAACATATATGAACTATTTGACATCCTTAAACAGTAAGTGTGATACATGCATTAACAACAGCAGTAGCCATTTTTCACCATTACCATGTGATATAATTGCAGGCTGTCCTTGCTCAGCCAGTCAAAAGCTTACTTGTGGAGACCCAATCAAATTTGGACATTCCACACAATCCTGTCAATGAGACTTGGTCAAACAGTGTTGAAACTTTCAAAGCAGAGATTGAACAGAATTGGAAAAATTGGAGACATTTACAGGTAAAACTTCAGCTTTTACTTTTACAATATGTTAACATTAACGTAGTATCAGGTAACTAAAAATGAATTTATAAAAATGTATAAACTTTTAAAATCCACACCTGTAATTGTGAGTGCCCTTTTTGCACAAAAAATATCTTGCCTGTTGTAAGAATGAAGTGCACCAACACAATGAAGTTGTGAATTGACTGGCAAATAATTGATTTTCATGGATATTTTGGGAACCGTCTTGCTGGTTTACATGAACTGTGTATATACTTTGATCATTTGGAGAATTTTGCACGATTAGTGTGACATGAAGGCTTTTCAATCTCCTCGTTCCAGACACCATCACATGATGACCTCCCGGTACTGGATGAACTGCCCCTACAGAGCCGTACTGGCACCCTGTGTCGCCGGATGAACACCCACTGTTCAAATATCACCTCGTCAGCAGAGTACCCCCAGGATGTGAAGAGCTTGGATGAATACACAGGCAATGACACACTGTTTCGTCTGTTCTGGCTAAATCCATCTCCTCGTTGTGAAGAACATCTTCACTTGAAATTGCTACATGGTTATATGAGCCTGTTAATCTTGTCGTCCTGTATCTTTACAAAGGCAAACATTACAAGTAGTATTTATTTACTTTATAAGTTTTTGGTAATACCTTTGTAAGATCTACAATAGGTTGTGATGTACTTCTATTCATATTGATTTATTGTTATTATTATTTATTTGTGTCCTTCGTTTTTCTTTAGGAATGGTCATAGAAGCCATTGGAGACTTGCAAGCTTTGGAAGTTAATAAGGTATGTTTAGAAAGAAGGGTTTTGTCTTGTATTGTGTGAAGTTTACAAATAATTTGCCCTGTTGAGGAGTTGCTCTGCCTAATGAGTGGAAAACTCAGATCTGTAATCTGCCCACTAGCTTTTCACTGGGATTCACCTACCACAAGCAGACAAATGGCATAGTAATAATGAAATTCCCCCCTAGAAAACGTCCAGTCTTGTTCCATTTTACTACATGTACCTGCTATAAATGTAAAACCTGTTAAAAGAACAAGAAAAGAAAACCAACTTTTCATTGGTAGATTTTATTTAAATATTTCCTCTTCACTTTGTTCAGTTTCCTCCAAATATTCGTGTTAGTGTGAATGCTGATGTTTAAATTGAATTTTCTTAGGTATGGTGCAGAACAGCAGTCAAGTAAATGGCTGCTGAGAAGGGATGTTCTCTTGTCTTCTTGCAAGATATGGCCAATATGTAGATTGATTATGAAACTAAACCGTGGTCATTGATTCATTTATTCTCCTGTCTTCATCTGCCTTGCAGGGCCACCGCGGCTGAGGGGGTTAATGCTCCAGCACAGCATTATGACCCCCTGCCTCTCACCAACGTGGTCACTGTGAGTGCTGGCTTCCTCTCCAGCCGTATGTGGAAGGTCCGCCAGCAACCTGTGGATGGTCATGGGTTTCCCCGGGCTCTGCCTGGTTTCCTCCAACCGGCTGGCCGCCATTGTATATGTGAAATGTTCTTGAGTATGTCATAAAACAGCAGTCCAATAAATAAATATATAAATCATCTGCCTTGCCAGTGGTTACTCTCTAACCAAGATTATAGATGGATTTATTAGCATATTTATATTTTACAGGAGGCTGATAAGGAAAAGCAGAAATCTGAGGCCAAGAATATTAACTTGAGGAAGAGAAAAGCTTTGTCAGATTTGTTCAAAAGTTTGACAGAATTGGGTAAGGATTAAATATCGTTCTAGTACAAATGAATGTGATTTACCACAGATATGAAGAAATTGTGGGTCATTGTTCTGTTACCGCAAATAATAATCTCTGAAAACGACCGATAACACATGGATCTTTGTTTTTTATTTTAAATTTCAAAATTTGTTGAGCCATTTATTTGCTATGATTTGACAGGTTTGTCGTACAGAAAGGGGCTAACTTTAAACACAGAAGAGCTGCAAACAGCGTGTTTACTTGTGCCACCAATAGATGTTGCTGTGCTTACAGAGAAACTGAATTGGTAAGGATTTCTCTTGTATTCTGTGCATACACTGATTACCTCTCCTTCCTCTGATTGCATTATTTCTTTATTTGATTGTGATTTTACGTGTGTTCATGAATGTTTAACTCATGCAACGGTAGCCAGTATTATGATGGGAATAAACTGTGCAGAGCCCGAAGGAAAGCCACAAGCATCCACAGATTGCTGACAGACCTTCACACGTACAGCTAGAGAGGAAGCCAACATGCACTGGACTTGACCTCACGCAATCATGTTGGTGAAAGGCTCCAGGGTCATTGTGCTACACTGACATACTAACACCTCGGCCTTCTCTGATGATCATCTTGTCTGTTCAGTATAAATTCAAGAGCCGAGATCATTTTGATGGATGCAATGAAACTGAGAAAGCTTGATCTATTCAATCATATTTTCATACATACCAGTATAAAAGAATTGTGGACATGTTTTGTTGATTAAATAGTAGCCCTCAAAATTTCATACATGTGCTAAAGTCGCTTTGAATCCAGGCTAACTGTAGTCTTCTTAGGGAAAGATCTGCTTCTGTTAATGTCATCTGTTATCATACCATCTTTTTTCAACCCTCTCAGTTAATAGTAATCTTGTGTAGGTTGCAGTCTTCATACCAGGCATTATATATATGGGTTGATGGCAATTTGTTCTGTTGGCAGTCGTAGCAGAGGGCTGACCAGGCTGTGGGAGGGTAGTTCTCACTACTACTACAGGTGTATGTCCAGAAGGGCTCAGTTACTGGCAGCACTGGAGACCCCCTCACAGGTAAGCTGGTGTCTCTGAGTAGTGATAACTTGTCAGTGGTAGCAGAGGGCTGGTCAGGCTCTGGGAGGGGGGACTTGTCAGTGGTAGCAGAGAACTGGTAAGGCTGTTGGAGGGTTGTTCCCACCACTGGAGGCCTCCTCACAGGCAAGCTGTTGTCTCTGTGATAACTTGTCGGTGATAGCAGAGGGCTGCTCAGGCTGTGAGAGGAGCAGCACTGGAAACCCCTCACAGGTACCTGCTTTATGTACTTTTTACCTCCACATAATGATAACTCTGGGGTTGGCATGCTTCTTGTCATAATGAAGTAAAGAGGTCATTGATCATTCTGGATGATATTGGGTAATTAGCCAGTTGTAAGTCTATCAGATTTGTATGCTTTTTTACCACAGCTAGTAGCCAGAAGGCGGTATCTCTGCACGGGGAGAGCAGTCACAAGATATAACTATAAAGATAATGAGATTTCTTGGCTGCCTACTAACAACATGAAAACAAATGACTCATGACCATTGAGGTTGCATGTTCACACTCCTGTAGGATTGGCTGGAGTCCTGTATCAGGAATTACAGCTGATAGCTGGTGAAGAGCCTAAGGTGGCATGTTTTATTCTTTCACTACAGGAACTGGGTGTCAGAAACATTGACAGATGCCGAGGATTTACTGAGCAAATGATGAATATCCTGATTGAAAAACATAGAGAAACGGCACACCTAGCTGGGGCCTACAGCAACTTAATGTAAGTTCTTGTTTGTTGTTTAATATGAACAAATTTCTTTTCTTTTCACACACCCGAAAAAAACACACAGTACAGCGTCGACTGGACCTAAAAGAGACTTGAGAATGAATTGTATTGAAAAAGTGTGTTTTACAAATGAGAAATGTAGATTCCTGCTCTGTACATGTATACGAATGTTTGTCTATTTTGCCTGATTAACTATATTTCCACCTCTCTCGGCAGGAAACTGACAGATGTGTTAAGCCATTTGAATGATCAGCTGTCAACCAATGAAGGCCTTCCACCCCAAGATGACTGTCAAGCATGGCTTGTGAGCATAAGGATTTCTTATTTGGCTACAGCTTTATTCGAATTTGTATTGAACATTACAGTTTCTGGAAATAGTTCAATAAATTTGTTCTGGCAGCTGGGGAGGATTCACATGTAATTTGTCAGAACATTAAATTTCGTTGTTAATTGTCTCCTGCATTATAAAGTTTATATAAAGCTTTTATGCAGTTTACACCAGGCAAAGTGATTGACCAAAGTAGCATGTTGGATGTTTCAAAGAGAACATGAACTTGTTTCAAATTTCATTTGAGTTTATTGCCAGAGTAAAGAACATTTCACTTATGCCACAGCAGCTAGCATTAGGGTAGTAGGAAGCTGAGCCAAGCCTAGGGGAATTAATCTTTTATGTTTTCATTACTCTAAAGAAGCAAAATTATCTAAAGTTTGATTTATTTGTCATTTCAGGATGAGACAAAGAAGCTGTTGTTGACTGTGATGGAAGGTTTACAACAGTTCAGAACCGTCCTCCAGTGTTGTCCAGAGTCCACGTCTGCACCTGAAGTGTGTATGTCACCCTTGAAGCAGAGGTCACTCCCTTTGGTAGCAAGGATGAAGCTGGAGGATGAGAATTGGAGGGAGATGGTAGACTGTATTGAGGTAATTTTCTTCTTGCAGGTACCTGTGATTTTACATGTAATGCTACTTTAATATTGTGTAATATATGAGGATGGGGAAAATACATGTAGCTTATATGTACATTACAACAACAGCAAAAGTCAGACATGTAGGATGAAACTATTTGTCTTGAAATACATTTGGTATGTGAATCAGACCTGATAAATTACACAGGAGGATTCTTACCTTGTGTTTTTGGCTTTGCTGCACTTGTGCAATATAATAATAATATCCACTGTCAAATACATGTATGTTGTAAATGTGATTTAAGAATTTTAGGATTTAGAACGGTTAAAGACAGTGTTCCCTTTGCACGGTCACAAATCAGATAAAATGTCTGGCCTGTTGACAGGGATTACAGGACAAAGCTAAGAAATCCTACTCTGTGATAAGAAGACTGGATGGGAAGAGGCTTTATGTCTGGTGAGCAATACCAAATAACGTACATTTAGGTGGTAGGGTTTGTCAGCTTGTATGAAAGGTCTGAAGCAACTTGCCAAGTCAGTGGTTTACCTCAGCCGTGGGTTCCTTCCATTTATAAAACTGACCCCTCATTGTGTGAGGGAAAATTCATTAGTAAGGTGTTGGGGCCTCCGTGGCTCAGTCGGTTAGTGCGCTACCACAGCGCAATGACTTGAAGCCTCCCACCAATGCAGTTGCTGTGAGTTCAATGCCAGCTCATGCTGGCTTCCTCTCTGGCCGTACGTGGGAAGGTCTGCCAGCAACCTACAAATAGTCGTGGGTTTCCCCCAGGCTCTGCCTGGTTTCCTCGCACCATAATGCTGGCCCCCGTTTTATGAGTGAAATATTCTTGAATATGGCTTGAAACACCAATCAAATAAATAAATAAATTTAGTAAGGTGTTAAACAAGAGTCTAATAACCAAATAAGTATGTTTGTCCTGATACCTACCTGTTTGGCTTCATCTGTGTTCCCTGCTGTAACCCTTATGCCACGTACCTGTAGTGTGGTTCATTGTATTGTCTGAGCGTTTTTCACAGTTCGAATAAATAATGAATGAGCTCCAAGGATGAAAGGATTTTTGACTTTTGACTTAAACATAAATCTTCATGCATTGTGATATTGTTAAGTTATGCCAGTCAGGACATCCAGTCACATTCTGTGAATGAATGAGGCTCAATATTAAAATTTATATACATTGTTATGTTTAAAGACAAATTACTTTCAGTAGTAAAATGAATTGCAAAAAGAAAACTTAATGGATATTAACAAGTTATTTATTCTTTGTCGTTGCAGGTCTGACGTTAGTGCCTTATCACAGGAGATGTCTGGTCTCAGAGATGCAGTACCAGAGATGGAGGCTGTTGCTAAGCAGTTCAATGACCCTGACACTGACTGTTCTTCCTGTTTAAATGAAGTTCTGTATTACCTATGTAATGAAGTCACAGTTACAAGTGACAGTTTTAAGGACTGGGAGAAGTTACTGTCTTCTGTAACTCAAGTGGATGTTCCTGGCACTTCAGGGACAAAAGCTCAAGGGTTTGCTGAATCTGTGGAAAGTCTTTTGGCAACCATGTTACTGGCCATTCAGAATGTGTCAAAAAGGGTCAACGGTGACACTCAAACTGAAAGCAGTACAGTTGGTAAGTTATGTGAATGGCTGAAATTTTGCTGTTGTTTTCAGAAAATAGGTCTACCTGTATTTCGCATCGTTAACTTGAACATAAAAATGATCAAACATATTAAATTTGGTGTCCATGTTTTTCACAAGTTTTTGCCACAATTTTTTTTTTCTGGGATAAATTTGATACATTTCTTACAAAAGTCTTTCAAAATAATGATGAAGTTTTTGGCTGTGTTTGGTTTTGTAGAGGACACTGGGACTTTGAAGGACAAACATTTGACCCATGGTCTTTATTGTAACCTCAAGGGGGACCTGGCTGCTCTCAACTGTCAGAAGGTTTGCTCTTTTTGTAACCGGGTCTGGTTAATTGTATATGAAGTGATGATTGGTTCTAGAGGGAAAAAAAGTTAATCTGACTGAAATGTAAAGTTATATAATTGTTAATTCAGATAGAGGTCGTTATCACATTTCAAGCAAATGGAAGGACATTTTCCAGTAACATCAAATTCAAGGAACGTCCTAACGACACTGTCTCTCATTTGAATATAGCCCTTTAAATGAATCAGTTTTGCTGGTGTAGGCAGGTGATATGCATATACCAGGAGAACAGTTATTATCGTACACGTAAATTAATGAATCATTTGATTTTGACTTGCCAGATGACTGCTGAGTTGTCAGGGTTAGTGGACCAGGTGCGGGTCATGTTCAGTGTGAGGTGTGCTTCACCCCAGTTCACTGTCCCCGCCCCACAACACTGCCTACCGCGCCTCACCCCACAACACTGCCTACAGTGCCTCACCCAGTGCCTGCCCCTTCTCCAGCAGTACTCCACCCTGGTGGAGTTCTACTTGGCCCAGGTGATCTCCACCCACAGGGTCACCGGCAAGCTGCTCTCTGTACTGCTCAAGGTCTTCACAGAACTCGCTCTCAAGGTCGGTACTCTTTATTAGTCTCTGAAGGCAAAGTACAGTACATGAGTTAAAATTTCACTTAAATGACTAAGATTTTATTCACCCATGACTAAGCACATGTTGTAATTTTGGAGGATTTCCTCCGGGGTAACATTTTAGGACATATTTTTCCCACTAAAAATACACTTTTTAAGGTGAAATTTTTGGGCACTCACCATATTTACAATTGCAGGCATGAATAAAAATGTAAAAATGTCCTAGAAAGTGTACTTTAAATACTAGGCATGTACTACTGTTATCATTTTGTGACCGTTTTGTGATTTTGAAAGTGCAGTCTGTACATGTATGCTTGCTTGTAGATGTAGGCTCTGACCATTGAATTCTGACCAATGAATTCTGTATCAAGATATGTCTGATTTATTGCCTGCCTGCTTCAGTGTCATGTACATGTACTTTTATCTGTGATATGAAATGTTGTTCTGTTTGAACAAGCCCAGCTTGAAAACTACCAAATGTCAATTACGCACATATTTAAGTAGACATTGATGTGTTTGTTACCAGGGTTTCTGCGTGCCTGCAGAGTTTGCTGGTGAGATGGAAGGAAGCGGGGCCACGGAGTTTGAGGACATTGAGGGTGGGGGACTTGGAGAGGGGGAGGGTGCCAAGGACGTCAGTGACCAAATGGAGAACGAAGACCAGGTCTGTTGGAGTTTGGCTCATTCTGGGACAACTCTGGCTTTCTGTAACCATCCTGACCTTGGTTACACATGTCACATCGGATCTCATGGGATAGCCACATCTATGTGCATCCACATGCTGTGCTGCTGACCAATAAGAGCAAATTTCATTCCGGCCATTTTGCCTAACTGTGAACTTCTGTAGACACTCTCTACGAACAGATGTGTTCAGTAGCTTTGATAATTAAGTTCTTTTACATTTGATCAAACGGCTACAGGTTCCAGGTTCAACCATTCCAGGTGTTGGCATATGAAAAAACACTTTCTGTTGGTTTCCGGGATATATTGAGAGGATGATAAAATCCTCAGATATGTTTTCAGTTCTCTCAAAAACTCTGAAACATGCTTGCTTCTATGACATCCTCTGTGTTCTTACAACATATTTGAGGGATAAAATACAGTTACTCCATTTTTTCACCACAGTTGCAAGAGGCTCAGAAATCCGGCGAGAAGAAAGAAGAAGAATCATCTGATCAGCCAGATGTGCCATCCGAGGACAATGCCATTGAGATGTCTGATGACTTTGAGGGCAAGATGCATGATCTTGACCCAGCTGGTATGATCATTTTGACCTTGACCTCTTAGCCTATACAGTATTGTAAGCTTGACATAAGTCTATAATAGATTGGCAGCTGATCTCATGTATTAGAGACATATGTTAAATTACAGATCACAACTTGATTTTGTGCCTGCTTGTCGTGTTATATTTGGTTTTTGCTTGGCACTTCATTCAGAAATCACAATAAATTCAGCATCGCTGAAATTCTCCCCCCATGGTCTAAACACAATGATGTTGTAAAGCCATTAAGTGATACATTGTGTTTTGTTTGCCTGTGTCACCTTCCAGACGGTGAAGAGGATGAAGATGGTGGTAATGATGAAGAAGAGAAGCTGGACAAGCAGCTGGGAGATGTGGACGGGGAGGGAAGAGACAGATTGGATGAGCAGATGTGGGGCAGTGATAACGAGGATGAAGAAGAGGCTCAGGACAAGGTCAGCACCGCAGATCCCGGAAGCACAGGAGAGGTCTAATACACTGCTTGTGAGGCGTTACAACCCCACACACTCATTCATTCTAGGCCTCTGTCTCCCTTAATATCAGCACAATACTTTTCACATTTGATGTGGCTCGTCACAAAAGTGTTAAGATGTTAACGGTTTCTTGTCACGCAGAAACTGGTTATATGAAGGTAACGTCATGGACATTTGATTGACAAAAGAGAAAGTGTTTGTGGTTAGCCAGATAAGTGTGGTGGATTATATCGGAAATGCGGGTACTTGATATCTGTTCGATTCATTAGTGTTTGATGCCTTACTAAATATTGTTTCTCTTTGACATAATTGAGGAGGTGAGGAAAACTTCCTGGATATCACTGGAGCTGCTTGGATTTGCCTTATTCTTGCAGTTACCAGTACCCCGGGTTTCCGTAAAATTTGTTGATGTCGTGAATGTGTATTACAAGTCTCTTAACTCAAAGCTAAAACAAATTGAATACTTCTGTATCACTTTTATAGCCTTTCTCTGTGAAATTAACAGGAGAGTAAAGAAGAGACTGGTCCAGGGGCAGGTAAGCAGAGTGAGAGTGAGCTGGTTGCCAAAGATGATCTGCCTGATAAGTCTGAAAGGGAGGGGAAGACAGAACCACAGCTTGAGGAGGGGGAGAGAGAGGAGCAAAAACCACATGACCTTGACAAGCTAGATGAGGTCAGCAGGCACTTTAGACAGTGCTCAGTGTTGTTTTAATCTTGAGCTAAAACTTGAAAAAAAGACTTTCTGTTAACTAAAAGAAACGTTCATGAGTGTGATTATTAAAGAGTGGGCCGTTAATTGTGAATTAGTGTTCTATTATTTACCAATATTGTCCAGTTTAGCATTTGTACATTACTGCTGATAGTATTGCAGAGTACTGTAACAACACCAACAAAGGATGCAAAGCAATACATGATTCAGTATTTTGCTTTTATTTAAACCATTTTCTTGACACTTCATGAAGTTTGTCAAGTCAGTAAGAGATACTGAAATTATTATACCTTGAGACTATCAGATGCTGAGACTGCCTCAGTGCTCCTGTGGTTAGAGCGTCTGCCTCAAGGTCAGGAGATCCAGGTTCAAGCCAGGGTCAGGTCATACCAAAGACTTTAAAAATGGTACCAGTTGCTGCAGTCGAGCTAACCTGTTCAATGTTTGGTGTGCAGAGTGAGTATGATGATAACCAGGTGGACCCTCATAACAAGCAACCCCCAGGAGAACAGCCAGATGCCCTTGACCTTCCTGATGACCTTAATCTTGATGAGGAAGAAGGTCAGGAGACGAGTGAGGAAAAACAGGCCCTGGATCATGGTTAGTGATTTGGATATTTTAATGATAGCATACCGAAAACTTGAGTTTCGAATATTTTAATGATAGCAAACCGAAATATTAAGTTTTAGACAAATTTCATATTGAGTTTCCATGAAATAAATTGAGTTTTTGATTCGTTGGTGATGAAAAAAATACTGAGTTTTCTGATTTGTTCAAATTGAGTGTCTAAAAAGAAATTGGCTAGAAAAGTCTATGGATAGTTGACAAGTGTGGTTGAGCATTGCTAGCACAAATTCAAGAACCATTCCATTAGATTGTCTTGTAGTGTTTGCTTGTTTTGACGTGATTAACTCAAATATGTAATGCTTTACGATTTGCAGAAATTGGGGAGGAACAAAGTACCTCAGACCTGCCTGAGGATTTGAAAGAGGACGAACCTGAGGATTTAGAGGACAAAACAGGCGACGACAAGGGGGATAACCCTGAAGATAAAGAATCTGAGGACACGACACAAGAAGCAGAGGTGAATATGTGTTTTCCAACAGTATAATGAATAGTATCCTCATTGGACTGACCAACCGACATCTGTACAAAAAATCATAGCTGCTCCCATCAACAAAATGCACCCTGCATATTAAATTCTACATGTGGATAAACACAACATACGAACTTGAATTACAAGGTGGGCCGTCTCGAGCTTCTCAACATTCACCACAGAGAAAGTCCTAAACTGTGACGTCTTTTTGACTGTCGTTGATATACAAGAACTCAGATTGCTGTTTAGCTAGAACTGAAAAATTACAGATGAAAACTTTTCTCCGTGTGTATGATTTTGCAACTTTGTCAGACAAACGGTAATCAGGCTTATTATAACATTTATATGTTCCCTGGTGGTTCTAAAAACTGGCACATGGTGTAATTTCAGGAGTGTATGGACACTGAACAAAGCGTGGACACGCCACAAATGGCTGAGAAAGAGACACCTGATGACCGTGGGGTTGACGAACAAGGTAAACATGATGAAGGCCTTGATCCACAGGTGAGTAATCTGCAGTTCTGTGGGTAGATTGTTTGAAGCCAGATTGTATTTCAAGTATCTCTTGTGGAAATACTCTGTATGTAGCATGTGGAACGGTCAATTTTGAGACATTTGGCAAGATAAAACTTGTATGCGTTATTCAGTTTCACTAAGTACTTTCTTTAACAGATAATCTGTTTTCAGATGTTTCCATACCGCAAACTTATTGTATTCAGGATAGCCCAGAAGAGGTACCTCATAAGGACAGTCTTCAGTCAGAGGAGGCAGAAATGTCAGAAGTTCAGGGGCAGACAACTCATGGTGTGGAGGAGACAGAACAGTCAGAGGCAGCTAAAAATCGTGCAGGAACCAGCGAAAACAACCAGGATGAGGTGAGGAACATGCTTGAACTGAAAGGTTGCTACTTGCACATGTAATTTTTAAATATGAGTGATCAGACGTCAGTTTCCAGGGGACCAGAATTGGAAAGCTAAAATTCCAGTTTCCTGTTAATGCATTGAACTTCTTGTTCCATAGCATATTCTCAAGTGGCCTCTGTAGGCTTGATTTTATTTACACAGGCCTTGTAATTTAAGGTGAGTTGTCCTATGTTTTAACCTAGACCGCTGACCTCAAATTACTAGGCCTGATTTATATCTTTTGTCCTGTTTGATGCCATTCGCGATTATGCTGTTACCCTAATGAAAAGGCAAACTGGCTCCTTCCCCATGCCAGTAGGGTGATTGTTAACACAGGCTTATGAGCTTACTAAAATGTACATGTTTGACGGTAAAACTATATCATCATGCGAGTGTACCTGTAGCTTATTTTGATTTCAGAGTGATGGCACAGGTCAGTCTGTAGCACAGCAGAGTGAGGGTCACGAGGGGCACACCTCCACGCAGGTCAGCCAAGGAGGCTCCACACAGGAGAATATACAGGTAAAACATCACAAAACTTTCAGATGTTACCTTTGTTCCACTTACGTTGTGGTTGATTGAAGTTTTGTGTCAAACAGTCCTGGCAAGACTTGAAAAAAGTACCCACCAACTTAATTGACTGAACTGTGAAAGTTTGATGAAATCAGTTTTGATCAGTTGTTGTCTCTGAAGCACTGTATCATAGCAGCAAAAAACTCCTAATCATTTGATATCTTTACCACCCAAGTTACATTATTTAATTGTTGTACTGATAAAAAAAAAATCAAATAACTATTTACATATTCAGAAAATGAAGCCATGTCCTGAACCTTTTAGCTTTAAGTAGCAAGGTTTCATTTCACCATCAAGTTTGGTGGCCATCAAATTCTTACAGAGCAGATTTTTCCAGCACTTCTGACTTTGTGTGTTTTCAGAAACAGAAGCATAAACCAGGTGTCAGTGACAGTGAGAGAAGTTTGGGCTCTGTAGAGGAGAAATACAAGCGACTCACAACACAGGACAACACTTCTGAACAAGCCAAGGAAAGCGAGGTCAGTTCAGTTACTGTCCCCAGGTGGCAGCCAGACTGATGTCTTCTTCGATAATTTTGATGTGAAGGGTTACAGGAGTGGCTTCAAATTTGTGTATCCTTGTATGAACACATTCCGGTTGTGGAAAATTTTGTGGGTGCTTCACAACAGTGCCTGTTATCACCCCTCAAGCCAACCAATTGTCTGAAGATTGCATTAATATTGTAAGACAACCATTTGTTGTATGCTGATAAGCCTCTTGGAGGGCAAGAATTGTGTTGAATTTCAAGATTCCTATGTTAGTTTTTCCACGGCCCCAAAAACCCTATCTACAGCATTTTGAAAGAATGTACCTGCATCTTGATGAACAGATTTGTTAAAGGTTGCAATCAATTTTAACAAAGATGAATTTATCTTTGGTGGCCCAAATACAAATGATGTTTTTGTGCAGTGCATGCTATTTTAGCAAATAAGAATGGCACAGCACTATCTACATAAATAAAATTATTCATGTAAAATAATACTTACTTCACAGGACACCCAAAAAGAGGGATCTGATTTGTTTGAGCACATCAAAGACCCTAAAGATCACAGTGACATGCAGACCTTAGATGTGGCCACATCAGAGCAGCAGGAAGAGCAACCTATACCAAATAAGGACATGGAAGAGGCTGAGCCAGTGGTAGAGGAGGAGGTGGACTCTGTCAGACCCGATGATCGACAGGATGAAGACAAGGTGAGAAGACAAGGTGGTGTAATGGAAGGCCAAACTCCGTTTTTTAGCTCTAAACCTTTCCTTCAAAACGCTACCACTCCTACAGTTTTTTGTGATTTCCACAAAACTCTAGTGTAGACTACATCGAGATACATAATTCCAAGCATCGATTTCCATTTTAGTGATTGGTTGTACATCTGTCTCTCTGTTTACCCAGTATATGTTAATCTACATGTATCTTTCAAAACACTTCTCCTCCAACAGTTTTGTTCAATTTCAATGAAACTTTGTTGAAGTGTAGACTACATCAAGGTACATAATTTGAAGTATCGATTTTTCATTTCGATGATTGGTTGTACGTCTGTCTGTCTGTTTATCTAGTATATGTTAACGTACATGTATCTTTCAAACACTGGTCCTCCTACATTTCTGTCCAGTTTCCACAAAACTTGGTGTAAGTGTAGACTACATCAAGATACATGAATTGTGTTATCAGTTTTCAATTTTGATGATCGGTTGTCCGTCTGTCTGTACATTCAGCTTATGTTAACATTTCTTTCCAAATGCTACTGGTTACTGCTATAGTTTTTGTTCAGTGTCGACAAAACTTGGTACAAGTGAATCAATATACATATATCGTGGTATTGATTTTTAGTTTTGGTTGTCCATTGTCCGTTACATACATAATTTTATTGTCGCCCTCATGATAATTTTGCCCCAAAGAGTAGAGCTATTGTCTCGTCAGAGACTCCGGTCTCAGCATCATCATCATTGAGAGTTGATTTGGAACAGAGTAGAACATCATACAAATGTGCGTTAATGTTTTGTTGGACTAACAGTAAAAAGCTGCCATATGTGTACAAGAAGCTTTTGTTATAAAACATAATGTGATTGTATTCTGTTTGTGTTACCCACTGATGTTGTAGTCTGAATTTGTTCATGATGTTCATATGGTTTGGGTAAAATGGTTGCCACTTTGTAACTATTGTCTTTATTACATAAGGACCAAGATGCAGTCAAAGAGCTAAAGCCAGGCAAGTTAAAACCTCCAAAAACTGAAGAGGGTGAGAGCAAGGGGGGGGACTCTGGTGAGGCCCAGCAGTATGTTTCCAGTGGAGAACGAGTGCTCACGATGACAGCAGAGAGAGGACCGGACTCTACCATCCACACAGCCTTGGAGCATCTCAACATTCAGGTGACTTGAATTACACTTAAGGAAATGAGTTAGACGTGTAAAATGCTGAAAGACAAATAAACTGAAATTTTGAATGGTCACATTTTAATGTGACTGAAATCAAAACTTGTGGCTTGTGGAAGTGGTGATAAGTGGCTGATGATGCCATCATAAGTTTTTTCTGTGTGACACACATTGCAGAAACTCTACCCATACTTCATGTCTTAGACTGTTCCTAATGAGTAACAAGTGCAACTACAACTCAGACATGTTAATAGGTAAACTGTATGTGATTTTCATCCACTCTTGAAGTAGATTATCACTGAGTATGGCATAACATCCCAATCGCTGAAGTGCATTGTGCAATACTGTTGCTGCCTTCCCTGGTTTCATCTGCATGGTAATTTCCCTGACAACACCGGTGTGAAGCAAGGCTAGAGGATAACTGTATGATGATTGATATGTGAGTAGTCACCTACACACACATCTGTTACACAGAGGACAGCATAGATACTTGGCAGACGCAAGAGCTTAAGATGCATATCAACTCGACCAGACTGTTGTGAATGTGTCGGGCCAAAGTGCTCCTCTTTGCAAAGTAACGTGACTCGTCTGGAGTTAAGATCAATCATGACATATATGCCGTTTCAATCCAAAGTCTTACTCCCAGTGACTGCCCTGCTCTCACTGCTTGTGGTGTGGTGCCTTGGTGACAAGCTTGCGGTCAGTGTAATTTATGCGGCCATTGTATGGCAGACCTCTTCCACCAATAAATTGTGCTTATCCGTACTTCACAGGTGGCAATGTTCATCAGTTATTTGCCAAAGATTAGTGGTTTAAACCATGCACTCTGCTTTCCTTCTCGCATAAAACACTGACTGCCATCATTTTTAAGTGAAAAATTCTGGACATTTCAGCATTTGGTAATACATAATTAATCATTCATTTTGTTGCATATAACTGGATGCACAGCTTGTTGTGTCTAGTCATGTGAGGATGCGGAGCTTATTGTGTCTCGTCATGTGAGGATGGAGAGTGGCTATAACTGGATGCATAGCTTATTGTGTCTCGTCATGTGAGGATGGAGACTGGCTGTAACTGGGTGCAGAGCTTATTGTGTCTAGTCATGTGAGGATGCAGAGCTTGTGTCTAATCATGTGAGAATGGAGAGTGGCTATAACTGGATGCAAAGCGTATTGTGTCTCGTCATGTGAGGATGGAAAGTGGCTATAACTCGGTGCAGAGCTTATTGTGTCTAGTCATGTGAGGATGCAGAGCTTGTGTCTAGTAATGTGAGGATGCAGAGTGGCTATAACTGGATGCAAAGAGTATTGTGTCTAGTCATGTGAGGATGGGGAGTGGCTATAACTGGATGCAAAGCTTATTGTGTCTAGTCATGTGAGGATGGAGAGTGGCTGTAAGTGGCTTAGTATGCCATGAAAGAGTGAGTAGAAAGACACGTGTGTAGAAAACCTGCCCATAAATCAGCATTGGTTAGTGCTGCAGGGGGGAGGGGGGCTCTGTGGCTGAGGAAGTAAGAGCACAAGTGTAGTGTAATGACCCAGGAGCCTCTCACCAGTGCAGTAGCAGTGAGTTCAATCTCATGCTGGCTTTTTCTCTAGTCGTACGTGGGATGGTCTGCCAACAACCTGCAGATGTTCATGGGTTTCCCCCCGGGCTCTGCCCGGTTTCCTCCCACCATAAGGCTGCCTGCTGTCGTATAAAAGAAATCCATGTGTTCTTGAGTACTCTGTAAATGATCAGTCAAATAAATAAATCAGTAGAGCTGCATGTCAGATGTGCTGATGGTCAAACTGTGTGATGTTTGTGTGTGCATCCAGGCATGAAGGAGAATATTCTTGAGTGTCAAAAACTCCCGGTCATATAAATATATTGCGTGAAACTGTTGCTGCCTTCACTGGTTTCATCTGAGTGGTCGTTTCCATGACCACACAGGTGTGAAGCAAGGCTAGAGGATAACTCTGTGTTGATTGATGTGTGAGCTTAGTCACCTCTGTACACATCTGTTACATAGAGGACAACATGTGCAGGTATGCATCTGTAAACAATGTCAGTCCATATCTGAATTAGTACATACGGTGTTGAAATGGTCCTCTACAACAGTTCCAACTAGAACGTTTCTCCGGTAGCTTACCACTAGCTTGCCACTAGCACACTTGTAGCTGGCATCTACATGTCTAGCACTTCTGGTAAATCCATCTACTTTTCATCTGATGAGAGCGTCAGTGGCCTGTGCATATAGCAATAAGCCATGTGACTAATTTTCATCATTCCACACTCATTCCACTGGGAGACAAATGGTAGGCTATTGGCTTGCTACTAGGTTTACTCATTGAATTGTTTGACATGGTTTATATTACACCTATGTCGGAGATACGAAACCCTTTGCTTTTTTATATGCCACAACTTTTGACAAGGACATCATTGTTGTAGGAAATGTTTTTTGTTTAAAGATGTGTAGTCAGTGTCCAGTGTCGATCGAAGAATGAGACATTTACCTTACATGTATGTGCAGGGTGAAACACAAATCCGTCAATCAGTTATATCCTTCAGGTGGCCGCTATGGTCGAGGCTATGGCACTAGCCAACGTGATGTTTAGTCCGATTTTAGTCAATTTAGAATTTAGTCAATTCTTAATCATGTTGTTTGCAAAAGTCTTCTTTTTTCTTTGCTAATAGGAGGAAAATGTAGATGTTGAGAAACTGAGATCAGAGTTAGAGGAGCGTCTTCCTGCATGGCGCCAAACACAAGCCTTACATGCTGTGAGTATTTCACCTATACGGCATTGTGAGCAGGAAAACTTGGAGATACTGGCCCACACCTTTGCCAAAGTGGCTGTGTTATCCAGATACTGATTGTTTTGCTCTATTCATCACATATTTGTGGATTTTCCTGTCTGTACTAATAAAGCTTTGAGTACTAAAAATCTATGAACATGGCCACAGTGGATATGGTTTATTATAACTGAAACAAAGAAACCAACATTTTTTTGGTTTCTCAGAGTTTTAGTCTACCGCGTAAAACTTGTAGTAGAAATCTAAGTATTATGTCCTATATTGAGTAGGACGGTAGTTGTAATAATAGTGGAAATTTGGTCGTCCACTGCTCAAAACAGTGGAACAATGGAAAACCTTTCCTAGTTGGAAGGAATGCTGGCGTCGTAAATTGGAAGATCCGCCAGCAACCTGCAGATGGTCGTGTGTTTCCCCAAGCAGTGGCTGATTTCCTTCCACCATAATGCTGATTACCATTGGATAAGTGAAATATTCTTGAGTATGGCGTAAAACACCAATCACATAAATAAACAAATAATTTTTGCCTAAGCTGTGTATACTCTTGTTCCTTACTGCCTTTGTGATGACTGGCAATGTGGAACTCATGCATTGCAAGAGAGCCATGGTCAGGTCATCTTGGAACACCTAGTCATCAGAGCTTGGGGAAAAGGCACCCCAGTGGATATGTAATGTACTGAATGCTTGTAACATAATGCATCTTACGTTGCAGTCAAGTGAAGCCATGGAGGCATGGGTCAGGTATGAAGCGATCACCTCCTGCCTCTCCCAGGAGCTCTGTGAGCAGCTCAGGCTAGTGTTAGAACCCACCCAGGCCACAAAACTCAAGTAAGCCGTTTGTCGGTAATCCTGATCTCTGTACTGAGGAGTGAACCTTGATGGTAGAGTTGCACAGGTTCAGTTATCTTCTTTGTTGAGGAAATTCTGTAGTCTAATCTTAGTAGGCAACATGGACAATTTTTTTATTTTATAAGGGGCTACTGTTATAATGCTGAAGAATATTCAACATACATGAAGCACATTAGGTGTTATTCACAGAGTAGGGTGGGGTTTGTCTGCCCAAAGATACTTGTCTGGCATCACGTACTAGAAGGTGAAGTAGTCAGAATGCAATAAATCCCTAGTTTGAGAAAATAAATTATGGAATAAGTTCTGAACTTGAATGTTTCGTCTGGACATATATTTTACTTTGAGTAAGCTTTGCATAGAGAAGAAGCAGATATTGTCATTATCTGATTTTTCATGATAAAAACTACATAAATTTCGGTGTATAATGTTGTTAGAAATGCAGGAGAAATGCTGATGTACGTATAAATCATTATAAATTATGCCTTTCTAAGGGGAGACTATCGCACGGGAAAACGTCTGAACATGAGGAAGGTGATACCATATATTGCCAGTGAGTTCCGCAAGGACAAGATTTGGTTACGGAGGACAAAACCGAGTAAACGAGAGTATCAGATCCTGGTTGCCATAGACGACTCCTCCAGTATGATGGACAATCACTCTAAACAGGTGAGCCAGTCATTCATTTGGGCAATTCCATTTTAGAAAACAGTAAGGATTAGGTTATTACCATTGAGTTCATTTTCTATTCTTAGGCATATCTCACTACTGTACGTTTCTGTGTTTTTGTTTTTTTCAGCTCAGACCAACAGATTTATTATTTGCTCTGTCAAACTGTGGACATCCTATGTTTCAACACTGACTTTATGAGAGATGTTATGGACTCCTGTGGGATGTCTTGGCTATTCCATATTTGCACATTATAATGCATTTACATGTATACAAATCTTCGAGACTCTTAAATGTAGTTGCTAATTCTGAAGAATTTATGTGATAATATACCCTGCAAATTTGGTTAGCAAGTCATGCCAGTGAAAATATGTTTGTCATTTTCATTTATAGCTGGCCTTTGAATCTCTGGCTGTCATATCCAATGCCCTGTCATTGTTAGAGGCTGGACAACTGGGTATCTGCAGGTAAATGCACTCAGACCTCCTTCGTATGTAAACACTGTATATGCAGGAATTGTGTGCAAAATTACCTTCTGATGTATATTAATATTACTAATGGATGGATAGCTTTAATTTTGTTAAATGAAAACCTTAATTTCCTTTAAACTTTTGAGTGGGAAGAAACTTTACCAGTGCTTATTTACCAACACCATTCCTGTTTTCCATCATTAGCTTGTTATAATTATTTCTTAAAGTAATGGTTAAGGAGAAATGTCATTGTAGACCTGAAGATCTGACTTGAGTTACATGTACTTGACACTTGCAGTTTTGGGGAGTCTGTGCAAGTCTTGCACCCATTCACAGAGCAGTTTACCAGCCAATCAGGAGCCAGGATTCTTCAACAATTTACATTTGAACAGAAGAAGACAAAGATCGCTCAGGTTTGTTGTATATCCTGGGGTTTTTTTCCTGTTTTTTTTTTTCATCCCTCTAGTGAAAGGCTTAGTGTAACAAAGCTTTCAGCTGCATACATGATAAGGACTGTTCAAAAGATCTGGAACACATTCTTTGAATGAAGCTAAACCATGTGTTGGTCTGAGAATAATTCAATCTGTAACATGGCATGCTGAACAGTTAAAGAATATTGCCATGGATTTACAATGACATATAATTTCATGGAATTTTCAATAATTTAATGAAGTTAATGATTTATATGTGACTTACTGTTAAGTCAGGCATAGTTTCACAGCAGGGTGGTATGTAAAAATTAATCAGAGTAAAAAAATTCAATGAAATTATGGTGGATTTACTTTTTAAAGTGGTCTATAATTATTTGTTATTGATGATCAGTTTTTCAGTTTTATCATGCAGATATTTCTAACTTGTCATGTTGTTTTCTTGTTGTAGCTTCTGAAGGAAGTAACGGGTGTGATGTTGGATGCACGAGCTAAGCACCCCGGAGCAGCCAGTCGGTCTGAGACAGCTCAGCTGCTGTTGGTAGTCTCAGATGGCCGGGGTCTGTTCATGGAGGGTATGGATGTGGTGAAGACAGCTGTCAGACAGGCACGGGCTGCTAACATCTTCCTGGTGTTTGTCATCATTGACAACCCTCAGTGTAAGGTGAGGACTCGGATGAAGGTTAGGTAAGGTCAGGGGCCACGGAGGGTATGGATGTGGTGAAGACAGCTGTCAGACAGGCACGGGCTGCTAACATCTTCCTGGTGTTTGTCATCATTGACAACCCTCAGTGTAAGGTGAGGACTCGGATGAAGGTTAAGTAAGGTCAGGGGCCACGGAGGGTATGGATGTGGTGAAGACAGCTGTCAGACAGGCATGTTAAAAGACCTCAAACATCATTTTAAGGTATTCTTGGTACTACCTCACTTCGCGCTCAGGGGCCCAGTTTATAAACAGGATGTAAGTTATGTCATAGTACTTGCCATAGCGACACACACTGTAGAGATATGTCACTGTGGTAGATTCGTTTGACCAGACGTCACACCTTCTTCATAAAACGGGCCTCTTAATGGGAGGAATATGTCAAGGGTGAAGTGAAATCACTTTTTGGTAATGACTCACATGGAGATACGGGCAGATTCTGTGACAGTGAAGACGTGGTATAAGTCTGAACACACCGGAACTGTTCTGCTAAAAGGATGAGTAATTCAACTTTATTGCACATAATATCATCATTGTCATCGTTAAGAAGCTTTCCTGGGCAGAGTTGTCTGACATTATGCAAGCGGACTTTGGGCTCTTGTTCTTGATGCAAGCAACCTTTCACTGCAGAGGGGGAGTGGTTTACTTCAGGCTCTCTGCTTTTCTCCGCCATAAACCTGTCTGCTGTCATAGAAATAAAAATCCTTGAGCACAGCATTAAACATCAGTGAAGGAAAGAAGTAAAACTGTATTTATGTTTCTTCTCGTTTGTAGGATTCCATCTTAGACATTAAAGTGCCACATTTCAAGGGACCTGGTCAGGTGAGATATCTGGCCCCAGTTTCATGAAGCGAACTTAGCTAAGTATTCCTGTAACCTCTATGACAACATATGTTGTAGAGATAAGAAGTGCACTAAGTAAGTGCTACTTAGCACTAGGTATGTTTCATGAAACTGGGCCCAGTTTCTGATTTCCATTGCTCGTTGGTTGTTGTTCTCACTCCAGTCATAGGTTATCCACCTGTAGTTTTAGCTCTTAAACCAATGCTTGCAGGGTGTGGAACCTGAATGTAACTAACGTGTCAAAGTCACTAGAGTGACGTCTTGACTACTTATCAGCATTGGAAGATTAACAGGTGGGCCCTGGTAGTACATTGTATACTTTGACTAGTAGGCAACTTAAAGCCACATGGAACAGATACACACCTTAGAATAGGAATGTTTCTGAAGAAGCCATGCTGCAATGGTTTATTTCAACTCTTCTCCATTTTCAGCTGCCAGAAATCCAGTCCTACATGGACCACTTCCCATTCCCATTTTACCTGATCCTGCGAGACATTAACTCCTTGCCAGCCACTCTGAGTGATGCCTTACGACAGTGGTTTGAGTTAGTCACAGCCTCGGACAGATGATGAAGCAAACTTTATGCTCATGATGGTTTTACAGTAACCGTGATTTTTGGAGATAACGTTCTGATGGAACCAATCAGGGCTTCAGTATTTGGGCTAAAATTGTGATGCGGAATTTGATTGGCTGGACAGCTATAATATATGCATTTTGATGTTCATCCTATTCAGTATTATATCACTTAAGTCTTTATTTTTGCACACAAATCATGGTGTACTGTACCTATGTAGATTCTGTATATATAACACTTAGTCGTTCTGTTTTGTTATGTACATGTTACACAGTGTATCTGTCTGCTGTATGACAGAGCAAGTACATGTACTTGTCAGCTTCATCGTTTAAGTATGTATGTTGCATTTGTATTGTTCACTAATGTCAAGTAATTCTACTTTGCTGAGTGGTTAGGGTTTTGGCAGTTTACCTGGTACAAGATATAAGCAAATCATTTCTCTTGGACAGATAGCAGGTGCTTGCAAGACTTTGTCAAGTTGTGCATTCAGATTTAATAGGTTGTGGTAATTTTTCTTTCCAGGACTACCTATTAGTCTGCTTTGGTTATAAATAGTAAAAAGTTATGAATTCATTGCTTGGGATTGTTAAGAACATTGACGAATATACATTATCATAAGTACTTATATATTAAATATTATCTGTCCAAAATGAATTGCTTATTTATTTGTTTTTTTTTTAAGATACATGTATGTATACCATTACATATATATGTTCATTGTGAAACTTCTTCAGTCATTGAAATTCATTTAATGGATTGGAAAGCGTTGTTACTGAATGTGGTGCAATATTTTTTTGTAAAATATAAATTAAATGTTTAGTGGGCTTTAAGGTCCACAAAAACAATAAAACTTCGGTTTGTTCCTTCATTCAGTTTATTCCACTGATAATACATGTACACATGGGTAAAAGAATAGCGGAATCCAATACACCATTGTGCATAAATGAGCATGATTTGATTGGGAGGGAAACGACAGAAGGCCTGCGTTGAACAATAGTAACATTAAATATAGAATCACAGAAATTGGCTGCTGATAATGCTGACACACGTCTGTCTGTCAGGCTTACATGCTTATAAGCTAAAACACTTTATACATCAAAAATATAGGGATAAAAAGGGATGTTTCCACGTACAAATTTGCATGTCTCACACACTGTCAATGGAATGCAAGTTGGAAGGTTATTTCAGGAGGGTTCAGAAGGCACTGGGGTGTGACATGGCATTTAGAGTAACCACAAGCAATGAGGGCACACAAGGGGAAGTTACTGAACTGTTAAAGATATTTACAGTTTCAAGGAATATCAATGTATGGAGTCATGAAACCTTGAAGACTTTGGTTTTCACAGTGATAATACACTTCCTGTAGCAAACGGGTTTCACAGTGTTATTAAATGCACACTGTGTCATAAAAGGGTTTCTCAACGATGGTACACATGCTGTACCAACGGGGTTCACAGCAATAACAGGGATTTAAAAGCAATGATATACAAGCAGTAACAAATACATATCTCTGCAATAACACTCACTGAAACAAAAGATTTTGCAACTTATTTACTGTAGGCTGACTGATACTTCGTGAGCATTCAGAAGTAAAGCACTGATGGGTTATACACATTATATTTTGGGAGAATAATTAAGCCTGTATTAAAAAATATGGTAAAGCATTCAATGGGAAGCCACCGGGTGGTGATGCTTTCACATGGGTCACGGTAAGCACAGCCTTTAAGGTATGTAACATACATACATCTTTTAGGATAAAGGCACAAGGGTATTAATGGACAAGTTGGTACACGTAAAACAATCCAAGATGAATGCTATATCAAACAGTAACAGCGCACTCACAGCTCATGGTATTGCTGAGGAACCTATGCAGACAGAAATCCAAAGTGTGACGGGAAGTTTAAGACATAAAAATGTAGGGTAATAAAAAGGGATTGGAGCCACAGATAAATGTACACATGCGTATATGCAAATCAGTCCACGGCCAAATACCAAAACAAAGGCCTTGTCTATCAGATCATATCCTAGGGTACATACTCCTTAATAACGAAAGAACCTTGTTAAATGATTAGTAATATACTGGGACTAACAAAAAAAAAAATAACAAAGGAAATAAATACTACAGAGATTCTATACGTAACGAGAGGAGACTCCTTCAGTGATTCAAAAGCTTCGGCTGGCCAAAGATGTCCATCACACAAAACAGCTACACGTAAAATATTTACTGCATCCAGACTGGGTAACTTCATAAAATTCTGCTGATCTGGAGCGGCACTTCTCCGAAAACTAATTCAGATATATTTAAATTTATATGCATAAAATTGTCGATGATTTACCACGGATGTAACTTTTTCCAAGGTACACAGATGTCTGATTGTTTGCACCACATTAAATAACCTCCCCTAGTGACATCTGGAAATCCTTGGATGCCTGAGTTAAGTCAGATCTGTAACGTAATAAGTCATTCCAGCTATTCTTGCTCTTCAACATCTCTGTGTTTTTGTGGGCTTCGTAGTGAAATTCAGGGGATTTCATTTCATACCTGAGGAGAACAAGTGAAATAAAAGATGACTTTAATATGAAAGATACATTGTAAAGACACTGAAGAAATTTTGTGTATGCATTTTCAATGGAGTGTTATTAAAGTTAGCCTGACAGCACATGGAGATATATTTTGATTTTGACCCCATGTACTGAAACTGTTGAATACAGTGTATCTGACAACATTTCAAGTTTAGCTTTGAAAAAGTAACATCTGTATTTTAAACATCAGAGTTCATATCGCCAATTATCACATTATTGGTTCCTTGGCACACCAGTAATTTCTTGGATGTTAGCTGAGTCTCAATCAGAGCTGGGCCATGTTTGAAACAATTTGAAAATTTAGCAAGTGCAAGCAACATAGCAGTTTTAAAAGTCTAGTCATGCAGTACAGGTCCATCACTGACTTAAGAGTCTTCTCCTCACACGTGCTAGGTCAGGGGCCCACTTTACACAGCAATTGTAACCTACAAGACTAACTTTCATGGCAACACATACTGGGGATGTATATTATCATGGTAAATGTGTTTGACGCATTGAATTGCTTTGTAAAAGACTTTGGAGTTCATCCCTGAACCAGGTCATACCAAAGATCAAATATTGTGACGGTAATGGTCCCTCACTTGGTGACAGGCATCTGTGTGGAAGTGGGAGGGCTAGCCAGTCTGGTGCAGTAGATGTGTAATGTGACTAGGAGCTGTGTCAAGTTCTACATTTTCAGGATGGTGCTGGAGCAGAGAAATACCAGGAATGAGGATCAAGACCAGGACTGCCATAGTTACCATTTGGGTTTGGGACCTCTTATCCTCTCTAGCTCTGACTGTCTCTTCATCTCCAGCAACTGTTCCTCCTCCAGACGAAGCTGCTCCATCCGCAGGCGAGATAGCTCCTGCTGGTACGGGGATGTCACGTACACCTCTGCAGATCCTGTCCCAGACATCAGAAAAGATGAATGCCATGGATAAACAGAGCAATATAAAGAGTTCCTCAAATAAGCCTATTAAAAGCTAAAACATACTTGGTACTGCGGCAGAAAGCTAAGGTGAAATCACATGATGAATTTCACATGCTGCAATTTTCATCTTTGGTTAGCTTTTTTTTTTTTACCCAAATGAGGACACCTTCTTCAGAAGTAAGGAACTCCAGTTCAATCCTGAGCCAGAGCATATTTAATTCCTCCACTGGAACAAAACACAAGGAAATACCGTAGGCCAACTGTCCTTGTACTGTCCGGATTTTCAACTCGTGCCCACACACATAAAACAAGACTGCTGTAGAAAGCAGGCAGAAAGGATTAGCATCCAAAAAAGAGCCAATATCCTGGATCTTTACACATTCTCGTGCCATCAATACAATACAGACTGAGAATAGCAACAGGAACAGGATTGGGCAACTTGCTTTGGAAATGTAATCCTTCTGAACAGGGATCCGTCAAATGCCCAGCAACAGGACAGCCCAGGACCTTGACGTCATTTTATTGACACTAGATATTCGTTTCCTGGCTCATCATAATGACACCACATTAAAATAGAAACCGACACACAGTATCATGGTAGACGTTGCGATACAATCACTTTTTGACGTAATAATGGTAATACTTCACACTAGCGTCCCCTCATGGTATTCAAAAATATGCCGCCTTCTTATTCATGGCTCAATTGCCCTGCCTTTCAATTACTAGGACATACCAGGGGCAGGTTTAAACCTGTACTTGGACCAGGAATTTGTAGATTTCCCTTGCTCTCATTGTTTGTGGGGACTTGGTGACAGTTAGCAGTCGACGACACTTGCCTGGCCATGTGCGCAGTCTGGCCTTTGTTGAAGATCACTTGTCTTCCACCAATATGGTGTGCATATCTGTACATCACCTGTGGGAATGTTTGTCAGCGACTTGCCAGGAGTCTGTGGTTTACACCAGGCACTTCAATTTCCCCCACCCATAAAACCTGACTGCCTGAATTCTTAAGTAAAATATTAAGTCAAATGAAATGAATAAAATATTTCTGAGTAAAGAAAACTTTTTTGGTGCACCTGCCAATGACTACTTACCAATAGCTGGTGCCTCCGAAGTCATTAAGTACAGCTTTTCCAGGTTTTTAGTAGCATCAAAGCTTTGATCATTTTTTGGAGATCTTGAGGCTGATTTTGATCGCATAGTAGATTTGGACCGCGTGGGTGATCGCGACCTTCTGGGTGCCAGCTTCTGGGCGATGCCGTGCTGTTGTAAAATAGCTGTTGGCTTCACCAAAGGAGGCTCTGGACCAACCAGTTTTGAGGCTGACATGGTGACAGGGAAATGGTGGACTTCATCTTTGCCCAGATGGGATCGGACATAATCTTTCATCTCCTCGGCACTCCGGAGTGTGTATTGCTTGGGTTTTTCTGATGCTAGGGAAACACCTGTAAATCCAACTGGGCGACTCACGGGTGCTACATTTCTCATGGGCACACCCATACTGCGGAACAACGGATACTGGTCATATTCTTCGGATAAATGCACCGGGTTTGTATACCAGCTGCTGTCTGATGTAGATTTGGGTCGGCCACCAAATGACATAAAATTGTCTCCCTTCTTCAGACTTGAAAGTCCCGAGTCATGACTTCTGACTAGTTCCTCTGTGTAATTCTTAGGATGATAGCCATATGCCTGGTTCAGATTTAGTATGGTTGTGGTATCCTGTGAATTTGTCAGGCGGCCTGGTCGATCTCTACAGACATCAAAATAAGAGCTGGTAAACACACAATGCATCAGTACGCACATACTTATATATAAGTAAATACACATGTACATGTTAAATTACTCCTCAACAATTTCCTTTGTCTTATACAGAACACACATTCTTCAAAAGCTATTTAATAAGAAATTTACCAAATTTTTTAACTCACATATGGTAACTTCCCAGGGACAAATTTCTGAAAACATAATTCTCCTATTTTACTCTATATACTCACATGGAATGCAAGTAGTCTTCTGCAATTTCACCGGCATGTGAGAACTATTCAATATCATGCTCATAATTTATTGGTGGTCACAGTGCTCGTTCAGTTACATCAAGTATTTTGTTCAGTTTATCCTACCCTATAATGCACAGTCCACTAAAACACAGCCATGCATAATTTACAGCAGAGCACAGTTTGATGAATTGGTTTGGAGCATAGAGCCAATCACAGCTTCATGCAGGCAATAGCTAGTGGAGATGACATGAATTAATTATGAGGGTAAGGATTTCCCCGAAAAAGGGTAGAAAAGGACTAACACTACAGGAGTCTTAACTAAACCAGAAGTTAGAAATATAAAACACATTCAGTCATTTTTATGGATCATCAGTTGGCTCCTATACTTGTTTGCCTGACACAACACAATAACTATAATTACCATAATCTGCTTGAACACTGTAGAAATCATTGTCAAATACGGAAAATATTTAACAGAAACTAAAAAGAAATAAAAACACTGCCCTTTTATAATTCCATTTTAGTGTTTTCAAATCATAGGCTTACTCACACAAACATTAATCACCATACATGTGCTTTCTTGGGTTTGGAGGGAAGAGAGCATGCAAGTTAGTGCAAGAAATTTTGACAATTCAGCGACTGGTACACTGTGGGTGTAAATTCTGATAATGCACACAGTCATTTGTACCAAGAGCCTCACCCAAAAGAAGGAGGAGAGTTCCCATGTAAAACAAAATCTCTGTCAGGATTAAACCGCTCATAAATGTCCGTCGAACACATCTTCATCCGTGCATCAAACCGCTCGGTTTGGGCGCTCTAAGCTTCTGTGGATACAACGCATGTGTAAACATGTTCAACCTCGGTCTCAAAGCCACTTCCGGGGGGAGTGGCAGGTGCCCTCGATCGTATGTCATAACAACGGTGGTGATCGTAATGGGGTTGTAGGGAACGTGGTAGATCACACTCATCGCAACATGGCTTCAGAGATGGATCCAGAAAGATTCGATGGCATGCTGTTGGCTATGGCTCAGCAGTGTCCGGGAGGAATTCAAGAGGTTTGTGAAGCTGAAATAAACAGTTGTTGTGTCGTACAGATTTTGTAAAAAGTTCCCTTATATGAGGTTTAGTTACAATCCTTATTTTCAAGTATAGCGAAAATTGAACACCCAATGGTTATTACACCATGTGGCTATCTGCGTTGTAGATTGATATGTAATAAATCAAAAATGACTATTGTGTGATTAAATTGTGTTCATTTCCTAGTTATTTGACGATCGATTACAGATTTGTGTTAGTCTGCGTATTGGTTTCCTTCATTATTGAAACATATATTGAATGCATAAATCTGTTCTTAATAAGGTACACTTTTATTTATGAAGTTTATGGGCCTAATAATTATTTGTTTTGATTGCAGTTGTTGGATGTCATTTTTAATTTCCTCGCAAGAAAGACAGATTTCTATGTTGGAGGTGATAAAGGCCAAGCGTCTAAGGCAAGTCACTTACTACGCTGTGTTTGTGAGCAGTAAGCAAATAACATGATAAACTGATAGAGCGATAATCCCTTATTGTATGGGCTTGATGGGCTTGTGTGATTTCACCTGGTACAATTTTTATGTTAAAAAAAAATGCTTTGCTTGGTCTGTGCTGAATACAGGGTCTCCCTACTGTGACTGAAGAAGCTTCATTCATTTTTGTAAAACAAGAAATCTACATAGATATGACTAATAAGAGCCTTAATGTTCTTTCTGATCCACCATACTAAGCTGAGTGTAATCTCACTTGTGTGGCTTTACGATTCTGGGTCCTGTCTATCAGGATATAAATTGTCCAACATTATAAGTGTGTAATGACAACACATACTGGAGAGAAACGAGGGTATAGCAGTTATGTTTAATGAAACGTTTCACCCTCTTTGTGAAACAGCTCTTTTGAAGACTATCTTGTTCCGTGCATGTGCAGTTTGCACACTGACAGTCCTAACAATTGTTGTCCTTTTCTTTAAATGTTAGATTCATATATTGATGGCAGTATTTGGCTTGCACTCAGCTACTGGTTGGTCTATCTGCAGAGATAGTTTAGGTGTTATGTAGTGTCGAGAATGACAGGAAAAGCGCTAAACTGGCAGTTTACAATCATGAGTTGTCACCATTTGTGCACAGTGCTACTGGCAGTATCAGTTGACTATGAGTGTAGAACTGAAGTAAAGCTTTACATTTGCTCGGTATTATCCAACTGAAAGTTCCAATTTTTTAAAAACTCTCGCAGAAAAGAGCACTGATCAAAAAAATCAAGCATTAATTGAAATGTCATGAGTCAGACTTGCTCACAAACTATCACTGCATAAAACTTATTATTCAGTACCGGTAACATCAGTTCTGGTAACATATTAGTTTCACTGAAAACAGGAACTCTGTAAGTTGTATTCATGACTTGTTTAGGTGGCATTGTGAAATTGAGTTAATAGGCATGGCCCTTCTGTGAATTCTCTAACAGTTTTAATTTACAATTCAAGTGACATTGTGATGAATTTCCAAATTATATACTTCTAGCTTGTGACAGAGGTGTTCAAAAAATATGAGAAAGTGGCCAAGGAAAGGATGGAGAAGGATAAAGATGAGCGTGAAGAGGCAGAAAAACGTCGTCAGGAGCGGCTAGCCAAGAAGAGAGAAGAGGAAGCCAAGAGAATGGAGGAGGCTGAGCAGGAACCAAAGATCAAAGAAATCACAGATGAGGAGGCAGAGAAGATACAAAAACAACTGGACCAAGTGAGTCTGACAAGTCGATGCTTTGTGAACTTTAGTAGATCATATAAACAAAAGTATTTGGTGCATTAACCCTAACCCTAAAGTTAAATATTTCGACCAATAAAGTATAACTTCAGGGGGAATTTGAAAACAAAATTTGTGACATTGTGAAGATTAAAATGTATTGTTGAAGTAGAGGCATTTATGAACTTCACAGAAATTGTAAAATAACCTGTCTAGATCAGATAACATTTCTCTTGTGTGCGAAAACATGCACTTTGTGGTCAAATTTGTTGAGGAATTATGTACAGGATGACTTTATCATTACGTCCTTAAGTTTAGTCAGGTATTGTCTCAGCAGCAACTTAACATGGTTTTGTGAGGCCTTGGTGCCTGTTTCCCATTCATGCAATCTTGTCTGTCGTGCAGTAATGTTGTGGAGTAAAACACATGAAAGCATAAGTTATGGTGAAGGATAGCCTACATGGACCAGAATTCATTGTTCTCATATACATATAAGCTGGTATAATTTTTTTTTGTAGGGTAGTAATTCTAAAGCTGAATCAAAAGATGAGTCAGCGGCTCAGAATGGGGATGGAGACAAGACTGAAAAGGTAAAACTCAGACTGAAGAAAACTGATTAGCTACACTCATTGTGGTTGTCAAATCTTACAGTGATTCAACTTGTTGAAATAGTTTGCTGCACAAGTGCGTAGAAGATGAGAAAAGGAGTGACACGTCAAAGATGGCTGTTTACCCGATGTAGTCCAGTGTCCTCAGCTTTGTCATTTAATTGTGAAAATTTTGCAAATATATCATTAAACAGTAGTCGAATAAACAAATAAATAAATCTGTAATGTAGCATATGCTTATTCTGCACTGAATACAGATGTGTTGGTTGGATATTTACATTTATTATGAATGGATTAAAGTAGTGATAAATTTGAAGGTTTTTTGAATAAAAAATATTTTTTTGTGTGTAAAAGTGTGTGTAAAAAAATAAATTTTTGTGCAAAATTTTTACTAGTGAATGCATACAACATACAGTTAAGGACTTAACATTTCATCCATGATCTTGTATTCTTCGCTACCAAAAGTATTGAAATATTATGACTTTTATTTGACTCTAATAGTGGATTTTTGTTTGCAAATTTTCGGTAATTTATTGTATTCTTCTAGTTGTGATTATTGAGTCATAGTAAAGGTCTTGACAGTAAAAGTGTTGATATAATTGTTTCTGTGTTAAACTGGTTTTGAAAACTTCTCAGGATGATGATGAAGAAGATGAGGCAGACAAAGGCAAACTGAAGCCCAACTCTGGTAATGGTGCGGACTTACCCAACTACAAGTGGACGCAGACACTGGAAGAAGTCGAGGTCAGTAGCCAAGGGTTTTTATCTTAAGCCAGTCTGATGTAGAATTCTCTGCATATATATCCTCCATTATCACATGACTGAATAAGTAAATTTATTGTTTATGACTGTTTTGGCGTTTGCTATAAGTGTCTGATGGTTTGTTGAGTGATAATGAAGCTGGGGGCATATCTCAGGTATTGTATAAAATTGTGAAGAGAGAATGACTTGGTTCTTGTGGTTTCAGAGCAGCCTACATTGCTTTTGATTGAGACTTTTCGTTATGTATACTACCTTGTAGGTGAGAATTCCATTTAACGTGAAGTTTCCTCTGAAGGGCAAGGACATGGATGTTGTCATAGAAAAGAAGGTAAGCTGTTTTCATGACGTTTACATTTCATCATTTTATACTTCTTTGATGATTGAAATGTTAGGTACATATATAGTAGTTTGAGCTAACATTGACCATAACCTGTTGAGTATTGTCATGTTGTTTTATTTAAAAAGAAGGTCCTATCCTAGTGATAGTGAAAACAGTGTTTAGTAATGCTCTGTATCAGTGCTAGACTCTTAACGCTCTTATTGGTTGATATTTTCATCACATGATAACAACAACTGTTGCCACAGCCTGTAATTATTGAGTTGTGATGATCAGGGCCTGCTTATTGCCTAACATTTTTTATTTCAGAGAATAAAGGCAGGGTTAAAAGGTCACCCACCCATATTACAAGGGGAGTTTCCTAAAGAGATCAAGGTGGAGGAGACCACCTGGTGTTTGGAAGACAAAAAAGTATTACTGATTAATCTGGAAAAGGTAAGATTTTCAATCAGAAAAGACTGGTCATTTCTCTATTGTTTTTAGCCTAGAGTAGCTACTGATTGGGTAGGACTGAAGGCATGTATTGCAGTGAGGTGATAGGACAAATAATACTCTACGATGGCTGTCTTTGTCTTTCTATGGAAAAGGAAAATTAACTGAATTTTTAATGCGTTGTCAAGAAATCAGATACATTCACTTGTACTTGTCAATGATGATTTTGTTTCATTTTTCAGGTGAACAAAATGGAGTGGTGGAGCAGACTAGTTACCACAGACCCAGAAATAAACACAAAGAAGGTTCAACCAGAAAACTCCAAGGTTAGTATGTGATTTAGTTCAGTCGCATATGATCAAAGAAACTACATAATAGTGAATTTGTAGCAGGAATAATTGTTTTGTTTTATCATCTCTTATTGTGTTGAATGTGAGTTTGCTCTGTCTTAAACATTTTGGGGAAGTTTTATAGTTGCATTGTCCATAGAAACAAGAGCAAATTTGCTTCCAAAATTTATTGATGCTGGCTTTCACTCCAACCCTGTGCTCCGTCAATAAGCCCTGTCAAAAGATACGATGTACATGTACAGTGAACAATTTGACCAACAGACAGACCAACAGAGCGACTTACAGTTCTGCTTGCGAGACCTTACATTAGGGTGCATACATTTGTTGAAGATTTTCTTCATGTAGTTGTACTTTGTTTTCCTTCATTTTAAATGGTGTATTTTTTGGTTTTATGATAGCTGTCTGATTTGGATGGAGAGACTCGCTCCATGGTGGAGAAAATGATGTATGACCAGAGGCAGAAGGAAATGGGACTGCCAACCTCAGATGAACAGAAAAAACAAGATGTCCTCAAGAAGTGAGATATCATTTATTTCCATGATGAATGCACGGTTATTAATGCTTGTCTTTGAAGGATCACAGATTTTTAACACAGGATGGGCGTTTGTTTAAATGACCACAAAAGCATCATTCTGTTTTGATGTGTAGTAAAACTGTTGCTGAAAGTAATGTTGAACCCAAAAGGAAAAAAAACGTGTTCTGCAACCATACCTGTGACAAATGTCACTAAAGTTGATTTGATGAGGCCAACAACAGGTTAATTATTCATATATATGTGTATATGTTATGTAGTACTGCAATGTAGAAAACCTTTTGGCCGTCAGAAAAAAAAAAATGAATTTCCACCTTTTAAAGTAGAAAATCATAAAAAAAAACATCTATTTTTCCATTTCAGATTTATGGCACAACATCCTGAAATGGATTTCTCAAAATGCAAATTTAACTAAAAGACCACTGTTTATGAAAGGCTTGTGAAAGTGCGACGAAAAAGGCCCCATCTTCTAGGACCCCTGACATTTCAATGGACTGCATTGTGTGTGCATTTGTGTGAAGCAGTAAGCTTCAGCATCTGAAGACTGAAGAAAGAAAGGAAACTTTTCCTGAACCTACAATTCATAGTATCATCAAAAGATAATGACAACAGATGCAGAATTCAGCTGTCCTGAACTCATCTCAATATTCCATGTTGGAAGAGTAAACTGAACTAATTTAGATTATCAACTTTTAATAAAACATAATTGAAGCTACTGAATGTCTGTTTGTACATATAACTTTGTTGTGCCATATTGCAAATATTTCTGGGAATGGATGGTCTCATCAGTCCTTCCGTCAGACATCACATTTGATCACAGCTTTCCTTGAGTGAAGAAATTGTACACTGCAAGTGCATGATTCAGCTTCAAAAGCAACAGTAAAAGTCTCCAAAACAGGACATTTATCGTTAAGTTTTCCAGTATTTATGTGTTTACGAGTCATTCCTCGAAGTTTTTGTGCCAGTGGTACGAGTGTTGTATGGCAATGTTTAAATTAATTTTGTTAATCTTTAGTCTGGTTGGTTGTTGTCAATTCACACAGGTTCACTGATTGCATATTGCCACCCATACTGTAATTAAGCAGAGTTTAAGTGGATACCATCAAACATTAATAAACCATCGTCCATTGTCTTCTTATATCAGTTTCTGGTGAAGTTTTGTTACATGTTTTAGTCTTGTCCTGGGTGAATCACTGAAGACATAATTCGGATTGGAAGATGTACTTTCTACAAAGCAATTACCGGTATATGACGAATAAACTGTGGTGTGCGAAATTTCAAGAGCCCTTCCTTCCACAAACCAGTGTTGTTTAAAAATCCGAATTCAAGAAAACAGGTGGTGTTTATCTCATTGAGGGTGGTGGAAGACTTACATATCACTGTGGATGTCTTGAACATTGTGTATATCTGCTTTTGGATGAACGCTGTATGGCTCCATTTTACTTTTGATGTGATGTTGCTGGAGATGCACGTGGACCTCGTAAGGTTAATTGTACATGGACAGGTTGGAGAGTCTACCTCGTACGAAGCAGATGTTCCTAGTGGCATGAAGCGGTTGAAGCAGTGTTGGGTGGCCCTGTTAGACTTCCGGGTATTGCGTCAGGATGAAGTGGCATCTTTGTCTTGGGCCAGTGAGGCAGCACTCGAGACATAATGGCCTTCAAAGCCACATTAAACCTGAAACCAAAGGCTAACAAAAATATTAAAACTCAGCGTTTCCGCTGGTCCTTAAATTATTTGGAAATACTGTAATTGTTTAGGAAGGTTTTCAGTCCTTAAAAGTTTAAGAAAAGATGTTCATTATGGGACGAGCACTGGATGTTTGAATGTTGAATGTCGCATTGTTTTGTGTTCGAAATGAACAAGTATATAAGTGCCGAAATAGCATTCATTAATCTCTACATGAAAGTTCGTATTACTGAATGGCCGTCGTAAGTCCTTGAAACACAGGATACTAGTTCCGGGAAATTCAATGAAAAATATTTTCAAGTGCAGGAGCCCAAACAATTAGAAAATAGAAAGATGTGTTTTAGTGAGGAAAAGGATTTGAGTCGCGCGCATCTGGAAAGGTAGTGCAGTGCGGCTGGTCATGATATTATGTTCCTCATGCAATACTACTGAAAGTAAAGGATCGCAGACACCGTTATGTTAACTGTTGACCTCTATATCTGACGGCGAAAGAGGACTTTTTGTGACGCGTGCTCTAATGAAAGGTAAGAAATCATTTCCTAGTTTATGTTTCCCGGTATACAGTGGAGCTTCACATGCGATTAAGTCTTCAGACAGTTCATAGTTACTCCGCATATTGCTGACCAAATGCTGTCTTCAGTATCGTGTAAAGGCTGACAGAGATCTGCGATACATATATAGGCCTACTAACAGCGTGTGAAGGTCATTTATATGAATCATACGTCGCCGATATACAGTTCTCTGCCTTAGCAAATACTTTCTATAAGGTTTACTGATATTCGCAAGGTTACAGATATGAAAACAGGCTAGACAATATATATCTTCAACTATATAAGGTGGCTTTTTGTTGCAAACCACCGCAATATATAAATACACATCAATTGTCTAGAAAGAAGTGAATGTGTCACGGATGCCATGTCTCGTGTATACAGGTGTATCCTCAAGGTCGACCAAAGCGAAAATTATAAGAAGTCAGATAATTGTGGACTGGTTCGTAAGGGAAGACTTGTGATATAGGGACCATATGCATGTGTGAGATCCATAAAACAGGCCGCCCGTTGTCCCCCATAAGCGACTTGAGATAAAGCAGATGTTATCAAATGTTATTGCATGTTGATAATGTTGATCAGTATATATATATATATGTATGTAGATCTACGCGTAGGCTAAGACTAGACCTACTCGTAAATTAAAAACCTATGATTCCTTTGCCCTGTCTGTACCACTGAATAAGTTATCTATTCTATTTTATCGTGTTTCATTATATATGTCTTAACTGTTTCAGTCTGTATGTCTGTAGGCCTCTGTGTATAATTGTTCTCAGTACAGTTATAGTGTCGGTTACTTGGGTTGTGATGTAGCGGCCTACATAAATTGCTTGTTCACATCAAACACACTACAATGTAGACGGCGTGGAAGTATATAAACGTCACACTTCGGAAAGTTCATTAGTTATTTGCCAAAGGTCGGTATGTTATTTACTCCAGACCCTTCAATCTACGACTGTCGGTAACCAGACCATTGAGGGCACATGTTCGAAAGCAACTTTCGCTGGCTTTGGCATCTTGCCAAGACATTTGTCAGGTATTTGTCAAGTTGGTCGGTTCACTTCCTACAGAATAGCTTTATTAGGTATGTGAACAACTCTTGAGCAGACCAATCTATGAATCAGTACAAATTGAGTATATACCAAGTAGCCTATAAAATTCTTGAATATATAGGCATAAAAGACAATCAATTTATCAAGAAATGTAGATTAAATACTCTATTAAATGTCTAGGGGCCCCCGTGGCTCAGTTCGTTAGCACGCTAATGCAGCGTAATGACAGAGAAGCCTCACAGCAATGCAGTCGCTGTGAGTTCAAGTCCAGTTCATGTTGGCTTCCTCCCCGGCCGTACGTGGGAAGGTCTGCCAGCAACCTGCAGATGATTGTGGGTTTCCTCCCACCATAATGCTGGCCGCCGTCGTATAAGTGAAATATGCTTGAGTACGACGTAAAACACCAATTAAATAAAAGAATAAACAATTAAATGTCTAATTTGCTGATGTACATTTACTCATTTCGCACCGTCGTTTGTTTCCTTACTGATGACCAGTATGACGTCAGACGGGGCTGTACGAGTTGTCCGCCTTGGTACACGAGACGTGGCCTTCCCATCAGCGGAGCTTGAGCAGTTACAGGACAGTAACGGCCTGTTGGGGGACAGCCAGGCCTTGAGGGAAGAGCTGAAAGACAAAGGGTGTGCATGTATAAGCTTAAAGTAATAACCGTTGTCTGAGTTTGGGCTATACATGGATAGTACCACGATCTACAATATTTTCAACTAAGCCTGCATTCATTGCACTGGCAACGATATTAAGGATACATAGAACCCCTCAGCTGAAATTTGGTCATTTTTTTTTTTATTTCGCATTCATAATCTCCATTCTCCTATCTCGCCTCTCATTTAAAGATGAAAACCAAACTGGAATTGTTAATCCCTTAAATTTGACAAAAGGCATGACATGTTGTGAATCAAGGCAGTTGTATTTTCTTAGTTCCCCCTGATTAGGGGGATTAGCTTGCTGAAGCGGGTTTCATGTTGTGAATAGACAGGCCTCTAGTAAATGTGTATTGCCTCCTGCTACAAACAAAGCATGGCTACTTGTGCAGACTACGCTAGCAGACCTATTAACTATAACAACAGCCTTAATCACTCCGCTAAGGTGCCATTGCGGGAAGGGTTTATAAACACGCATTGATAGAACATGATAAGATTTAAAATTTAACAGTAGATGCATATGTTCAAATTTCAACTGGAAGCAGGACAATTTTTGATTAAAATTAATTGGTGAAGTAATTAATGATATATTTTGTCACACATAATGCTCCTCGAGACATTTTGGTTTTTGCTCCCTTTTCTATTTTTGAGACGGCTATGTGGTGAAACATTTATATTTCTCGCTTATATTACAATATAATGTTATGAAACTTGGCACACGTGTAGCTAAATACCTACGTTAAAGAACAGTCCCACAGATTTTTGATATCTTTTTTAGTTTTAGTAAAACAACACCAGAGTGTCAAAATGGTTTAAAATTTTTGAAAGTTTTAACTTTAAACGATCAGTCAGAACTATCTAAGATGAATATCAAAGATATATGGGATCGGTTGTTACTTTAAATAGTAAATTATCCACTTCAGCAAAAAAAAATTGAAAATTTTGCTCTAATTTTTTTCAGACTTTATCTTGAATAATACTAAAGTTAGGTAAAGTTTAAAAGTTTTTTTGAAATCAGCAGTTGTTTAGCTTTCAAAGTATATATACATATGGCCATATTTGATCAATATTTTCAGCTACACAAGGCAAGGGGTTCTGGTATCCTTAAGTGGGAATTTCTAGTATTCCGATTGGTTGTATATCAAAAACTCGCCACGACATGGCTGAAACATTGCCAATGAATTTGCATGAATCTGAAAATGAAAGGCCTTCATGCTTCTGGTATCCTGAAATTGTCTGCGTTACTTGGCACATGCATACACAATTCGCTCAGTACCTTTGGACAGGTTTGCTTTGTTGTTCGGACATCAGAAACACTGGCAATGACAGTTTTACAATAGTAAAAGCTTCTACAGGGATTTGGCTCTTACAACCGTTTTAGAAACTCCACGAGTGAAAGAAGCCTGATGTTATAAATTAATGTTAAAGGTTTTGTGTTAGTGTGTGTGTGTTAGTGTGTGTGTGTGTGTTTTCTTTGGGGGTGTAAGGGGGGGGGAGGGCGAATACTCTACGCCTATAGGCGTACGTATGATCAGCGGCTAACATAACATATATTCTGCTATATTCGTCCCAGGTGTGATAGGTATCTAAAATTGCTCGTTTTAAACGCCAGTAAGCAAGTCTGTCACCGGTGAGAGGAACTATTAGTTGATCTGTATATTCTTGTATATGGAGCTCCAAACTTTTGAGACATACAGTAAGTGTATTTGAAAAAATACAGTTACTGTAGTTGAGGTAGCATTGTAAGCACAACAACATAGGGTGTTCTGTGTTAGTTTATGTCTGTTCAGATTTGATATAATTGTGTGTTTGCCTTGTATGTACCAGTTATTAGAGAGTATTGTCCTTGTACCAAGGCATTCTGGCTACGAGTACCTCATTATTGGTGAATGCACCTGATCATCCATCCCTAGGTACTTATTCATCCGCGGATTTCATGACCCTGAAGAGGTGGCCCAGGCTAGACTGGCCGTGTTAACGTACATCCGTGAGGCCGGGGAGGGGAAGTTACAGATGGGCCACCACTGGGAGACTGGGGTGCTAGACCAGAGGTGTGGCAGGGGTTGTCTACCTTTCATGGAGGTACATGTATATGCTGGATTGATGAATTGTTGTTTAATTATTTAATTATTTATTTTTTTTATTTCATTGGTGTTTTATGCCGTACTCAAGAATACTTCACTTATACGACGGCTGCCAGCATCACATGGTGCATGGTTGGAAACCCAGGGAAAACTCACGGTCAGCTGCAGGTTGTTGGCAGACCTTCTCACGTAGGGATTGTTGTTTGATTGATTTATTTATTTATTTGACTGGTGTTTTACGCCGTACTGGAGAATATTTCACTCATATGACGGCGACCAGCATTATGATGGGAGGAAACCGGGCAGAGCCCGCTGGAACCCACGACCACCTGCTAGTTGCTGGCAGACCCATTGTAGTTTGAAACCATACTCCAAAATTGATGACTTAACTGGTGGTGGTCAGTTTTATGGGTGGAAGAAACTGGAGTGTCCGGAGCCAAACCACCGACTTATGGCAAGTATAATGTGATGGACACATGTTGTGCTTTTACCTTGCCTTAAGGCATATATCTTTCAGTGATTTCAGAAAATTTTGGCCTTAACATGCAATTGGAGTATTAAACTCTCAGTATACGGTGTGTAAAATCACTGCTGGAATAAGAATTTGGTTGTCTGGCGGATAGGCAAGGGGAGGGGTTAATCACGGTAGAACGTTTATTTCTTTCAGAAGATAGTTTAAAACTGTATGTACATCTCGGCTCTAAATTACAGGGTGTCCGAGCAATAACTCATGTTGACGCAGTTGCTAAAGTTCTGGAAGGATGCAGACGTGAGTTGAACACAATAATCTTATTACTGCTACAGTAATGAAAAGAAATGCTCTATATATGTATACATCATTCATCAATGCAAAACAAAAATAAAAGTCAACACGTCGTAATCCAGATGCAATGACGTGTATGTCCCATTTCAGTGGATGATGTTTCTGCATACTGAGACAAACACTCTTTGCAGGGAACTAGGTTTAATCCAACCAGGTAAAATTTGCCTCCATCACCTACAAGTGCTGAAGGCTCAGAATCCTGCATTTCGTACCTACTTTTTGTCTTCCTTCTAAATCGTCCAGGCGTCCAACGCCTGCAGCTTTTTTTGGACACATAACCACACCCCTGAAATGAAGCAGGCGAACCTTCGGCATGATTGGCTAATGCCACTGGATCAGTATGAAATGTCGAGAGTCTACGGCATTATAGACGTTAGGTGTCAAAATGTTTTCAACGCTCAACTTTAACTAAGTTGACCATTCTCTTCCGTATTGTGTACGGCCAAGAAATTAAATCGTTTCCATCTTTTGGGGGGTCTTTTTCACAGCCTTTGGTTTCTTCAAGAGCCTTCTTGGACAAGAAGTTCGGACATTTGACTACAAATGGCTACGGTATGGTTTCTCACTACAGGCCTGTCTGAGAAAACAGGTTTGGAGTATAATGTGTTCGCATTAAGTTGTATGATGTCTTCACGTTTAAATACTGGAGTGCAGTTGAACCCGAAACTTCATTCATTTGAAGTAATGTAGCCTGTATGTATTCAGCGTAATATCTGGTCGTGTAAATAAAAATCACCCACGATTTCGTACACCATCCACACTGCTCGGCACTGAAAGCGTTTTGGTGTGTCTGTAATTGGTCTGTACAAAAAACGCTAGGAAAAATGATATTTAGATCGTGTATGCATGGCAATGTTATATTACGGCGAGAAAGTAAAACCATATTTGCAAATCAATAATATTCGTTCGGAGCAGAAAGATTAGCTTATGTTTTGTTTAAATAACCATTTTATTATGTTTCCCTTCTGAGGGCCTAAGTGGTTAGCGTGATACAGCGAAATCAATCCAATCAATAAAACATTATATACATTATACATTTAAAATCAGTAAATAATTTTCCTTTCCGTTAACAGAGGGATTAACAGAAAGGAATTCACCGGAGCGCACGTGGACAACGTGTACATGTCACGTGGTACAGACCAGTTGTACACAGTGTGGACACCGTTGGGTGACGTCAGTGTAGAAATGGGCACGCTAGCGGTTTGCGAGGGATCACACAAGTTACCTGAGTTAGTATGACAATGTGATAAATACACAATGCTGTCTAAAATTCATTATGAAAAGCAGACGTATTCTTTAATTCTTAATATGCCTGCAAAACTTTCTAAATATGGAAATAAACAACAATCAATCAATCAATCAATCAATTACAGGCCCACCAGAAAATCTCCCACCACGACATCACATATCGTTATGATGTAACTTCCATGCATGGACTGTATAGAACCAAAATTTTTATCTAATATTTTACTGAAATAATATGTTGCCAATATATGCCATGTATTTGCAGATTTCAGCATTTTCAAGACACGTACGGAAATATGGATGTGGAAAGAGACAACCTAAAAGGTACAGCAACGTTAAACATCGTTGGTTCTCTCCCAACTCCTGAAAACTACATATGATATATATAGTATATAATGTGTACGTGTATACAGGATTCGAACGAACATGTTTTATAACACTTGTCATACACGGTTGCATTCTGAAATTGATCAGCGAATTTCTACAGGTACCGGATGGTTTACTGAAGACCCGTTTGAGATCATCCTTCGTTTCGGAGGACAGTGGAAGACAGCGGATTTTCGAGCGGGAGATGTCCTTATCTTCACAATGAGGTGTGCCACCTCATAAAAATTCATATTATGAAGGCGATCTCAATGTCAGACGACAATGTTTCGCACCAGGCTTCAATATAACGCACCGATTATTTCAGTAACAGGACTAACACTCAGCACTTCATTTTGCTTCTCGAGTTTGTAATGGAGTGCCTTGAACATAATTTGGAAAATTGGTCTTGCTGTCATTGATCTGAAGTGTATCCGGATTTCCACGAGAACTTGTGTGTGCATAATATTGCACACATTCGATTCCTTATCGTACACTCTGTTTATCCGGTATGAAATATTGTAAATATAATAAGTTGTAACCTAATCACCAATGATTCTAGATCTCAAAACCATAGCCTGCCCTACTCTCGTAAACCTGTTGTGCACAGAAGCAAAATTGCAAAGCACAAATTGTAACTCTCGTGGTCAATCATATCCAGTATATTGGTGATTATAACTGCCATGTATCTCGAGCAGTACCACGGTTTCAACGGAGTTTCGGCGAGTTTCTCCAAAACTTAGGTATACCCTGTAACTCATTTCTCTTCATTTTTCAGGACAGTGCACATGTCCACTGCTAACCTGACTGACTACGTCCGGATCAGCTGCGATACCAGGTAAGCCATTGTATACTGGGTAATTTACATCGTGTGTTCTGGTGATGATGTATCCTGATTTGGCTTGAGAAGTTTTATTAAGGCACTCATATGAATGGATTTGTTTATTCGAACGTTGATTTACGTTTCCCGGTTTATTTCGAGAGCTGGTGGGGAACCGTTTCCTCCTGAAATCATTCGAGCCTAAAATGTGTAGATCTTTCCTTTGCGATGAGGTTTTATAGACAAATTTGTAATATAACATTCGCATGTTGCAAGAGAACAATAGTCAATGGTTCAACACATCATTCTCATGTTGCAAGAGGACAATATTCAATGGTTCAACACCACATTGATATGTTGCAAGAGGGCAGTAGTCAATGGTTCAACACAGCATTCATATGGGGCCTCTGTGGCTCAGTCGGTTAGCGCGCTATCGCAGAAAAATGACCAGAAGCCTCCCACCAATGCGGTCGCTGTGAGCTCAAGGCCAGCTCATGCTGGCTTCCTCTCCAGTCGTACGTGGGAAGGTCTGCCAGCAACCTGCGGATGGTCGTGGGTTTCCCCCGGGCTCTGCCCGGTTTCCTCCCACCGTAATGTTGGCAGCCGTCGTAAAAGTTTAATATTCTTGAGTACGGCGTAAAACACCAATTAAATGAATAAATCAAATCAATGGTTCAACACAACATTCATATGTAGCGAGAGGGCAGTAGTCAATGGTTCAAGATAATATTCGTATAGGCCTATTTTAAGAGAATAATGATCAAAGGTTTGGACTCGATTGGCCGTTGTGCGGGCAAAGTTACCCCTTTATCGGCACAGCTTAAGAAACTTGAAAATTTGTGCCGTCTTTCAAATTCTGCTCCAAGATTTCTCATGTCTGGGTATTATTTCATTTTTCTTGCAGATGGCAGCCTTTGAATCACCCAGCTGATCCTCGATATGTTGATAACTTTGTACCAAACAAGCCTCGGTTTGGATTGCATGCTCAGACCGAGGCATTGTCACAACCGAGCGAAGCTGAAGTCACCATAGAGACATTGAAAAAGAAATGGGGGTTTTCGGAATTGTCAGAAAAAGAGAAAACGAATTAAGTGGTGTTCGCCTCAGGAATGAAGAAGTTTGTAGAGGAGTGTTTTGGAGAACAGTTCTGTTATTGTTGACCACTTTCACTAGCCAAGTTTGTACTTCTCCATTTCACTGTCAGTTTGTTTTGCCTGGACGAAATAAACATGACATATATATACACGTGGTTGTTGTCACAAATAAAAACACACTAAAGCGACAAGATGTTAAATGTGTTTCCAGAAATTTTATTGCTTCAGGATAGGTTTACAACACCGTTAAAGTGTAGAAATCTCAGCAGTTTAGTGGGCAGAGGTAGACTGACCAGTCCCAGGTTTGGTGTAGTTCTCAGTATTGCCGCTCTACACAGCCTCATTAGGTTGGGCAGGCGAGGAAGACGTACCGTACACAACGACTTCATGGCAACCGAGCCACGCTTGAAATGACACACGGAACAGGATTCGTCACAAACTGACATGATCGGGGAGAAAATCTCTGTTTTCATCAGGGGCAAGGGCACGAACTCTGACTTGATCATATGGCTCGCGACCGAGTGCATGGATTCGGTTTCATACAGGTACAATTTGATGTAAGTGTTCTGCTTATTGTCAGCGACGAAGCAACACAGGGCTATGATGTCACCTTGCCTGCTTGATGTCATCGCGCATTGATGAAGAAGGAAATAGGTTTCCTCCTCGTCTGAGTCGGAATCGTCAATTGCTAGGTACGTTCTAGCCCTTTCGCCAAGTCGGTGAGTTTTCTCCAGAATGATGGATTTTGTGCAAACGTCACGAGCGGTAAATTTACATTTTGAACAAAATTCGTCCACCACTGCGGTAAAGATAAGGCATGGTTTTGTAGGATGAGCGGCAATGGCTTGGAACTTCCGGTCTCTAAGGCACGATGAAGCCGTACCGGAAATGGAAAAGCTGCCATCTTTGTTAACTTCGTTCGGAACATTCTGCACCCGTGAAGGTGCCTGAGAATATTCTACCTGCATCAGTTTGGACCATTTTCGGCATGTCAACACTGTTTGTGGCAGTCGTATGAGAATGGTTCTCTTGTCAGGGCATAAGATACTTTCCAACGGACTCACAGACGCCATGTCTCGGTTGAAAAAACGCTGGGTATCTTCGAAATAACTAACATTTCCTGCCACAACATCCACCAAGAAAAAGCGAATAAATCGACAGTCGATTGTAATGTATTGGAACAGAAGTAAACAACCACGACATCCAATACACACTGGTTTCCCAACGATTCTTGTCTTGCAGTGATCCTCCTCCATCTTGATAAATGTCACTTTGATATTGTTCCTGTCCAAAATACTAGTAGCAGTGTCGCTGGCTTTATGTTGTTGAAAGAATTCTTTTATCATAAGAATGCCAGCGTCTCTGTCAAGATCTGCGTTGAAAAAACGCCCATTTACACATTCTGGTTTGACGCCCTCGAAAACAAATTCCATAAGTCTTTCTTTTGCTGTCGTATAAGAAAAATATATAGCACTGAAAATAAAAAAGAAATAATATTAGCTAACCTTATCAATGGAGCAAATTGTATATCTAGAGCACTTTTATAATATTAACAAACACAGAATTATAGTAGGAACGCACCATTTTCCGAAAGAGGAACTGCTGACTGACTAAGACGTGTCATAATTAACAACCCACAGAATTAATCGGCGGTTCAGAACACAACCGATGTGCTCAGTGACCATCGGCGACCGCATTGGTGAGAGGCTTCGGAGTCACTGTGCTATATGCTAGCAGTCTAACCACTCGGCCCATAGCACCAACAGGCATATTTATGACCCCATGCCTAAGTCAGGTCGACATTCCAACACCACCCTACTTGGCCGTCATGTAAGACCAAACCTAATTCAGCCACCCTCATTATTTCACATTCTGACATTTACTTTGTCGTCTATAGAGTAATTGTCAGAAATATAACATATGCAGGTAGAATTTTTAACACTGAATTATACCAAACTGAGCTGAAGATCGAGTTCCATGGCAGCAAAGGCCAAACAATGAAGAAATACTTCATGCAAGCCTAATGACTATAACGCCCTTTTCTCCGATTTTACGGCGGCCTTACGCATGGGCATCGATGCACTGCTGCTCCCGGGTTTTATGTACACGACATCCATGTATGAATGAATGAATGAATGATTATTGTTGGCAATTTTTCAGCAGTATCGTGGCGAGATCCATGTATGAAGAGGTCTACATACATACAACCTATAATAGACTACGCAAATTTTGTGTGTATCACCAAGTAACGTACGGTACCCTACATTCATCTAACTTTATTATTACACACCGGTTTGTTTTTGAGAGACACAGTTTATTAACCAGTCAACAAATGCATGACTGTCAAGCTACAATCAAGCCACGAACGTTTTGATCTCCTAACTGAAGTTAGCCGCCGTCTAATCTATAAAACGAAGACAGCGAAGCCAGTCGAAGGGAATAACCCAGTAAGCCATTCCAGTCCTGGATACACGGTACTCACGTCATTAAAGGTGATAAATCTTAGGTATCTTTTGTCAGTGAACTTTATGCAGTCCAGTACACGAAGAATGTGCCTACGTACCTTTACCCCTGAGAATAAATACATAAAACTGTGACATCAACTCACAACCTTCACAAGCTGTCACTTTGGAAGGGAGGTAACCCTCGATTGACTTTCCGCGGAACACCCGGAAATGAATGGGATGTGACGTCATATGCAATATCCAAACAACGCGATTCACCACCGCATGATCTGGGTGAGACATTCGTGGTGTGACAGTTTATCAATTGATTTCATATCCTGAAGAAGACATTCTTGAAGAAAACAGCGGACTAACAGAAAGTCAAAATGTTTAAGTCCGGCGCCAACTACAACAAACTGAAAACAAATTTACGGTTGACGGTCAACCGTCTGAAATTACTGGAAAAGAAGAAAACCGAGTTGGCGCAAAAAGCTCGGAAGGAAATCGCTGATTATATTGTGGCTGGAAAGGAAGACAGGGCGAGGATACGAGTTGAACATATCATCAGAGAAGACTATCTGGTGGAGGCTATGGAACTGCTGGAAATGTACAGCGATCTGCTGCTAGCAAGATTCGGCCTGATTCAAACACAGAAGTGTGTATTTCATTTGATAATCATTTACCTCTTAAAAAACAAAGTTACAGATGGACAGCAACCCCAGCTTTACAATGTACAGCTCTGTTTAAGCCTACACCTTCATCTTGTAATGCAGTATTTTTATGTCAAATCAGAAAATCATTGATATTAAGTGATATTTGCCTTCTGGCTCCCACAGAAATGTTGCAATAGAAATGGAATTTGATGAGTAGGGATAGCAGACTGTGGGAAAGCCTGTCACTTTACACTGGATTACTCACTTTGACCTACAAGCACTTGTTAGCTATGAACTGATGCAGGAAAATAATTCATCTGAATGTCTCCATATGTGTTTGCAAAGTAATTGATACATTGAAATGAACAAATGCAATGGTAGATAAGTGTCAAAATAATTAATAATTACAAGCCTTCACAAAATTATCTGTAAGTCCTACTCACAAAATTTTATTACTGTGTTGAGGGGGAAAGTTAAGATGAATGGCCTTGTTGATCTCAAGTCAAGTTAGCTTGGTTGTTGTTGTTTTTTGTTGTTTTTGTTAATCTGTTAGTGTATTTTTTTCCTTCAGAGAACTAGACCCTGGACTGGAAGAATCCATAGCAACTTTGATCTGGGCCACGCCTCGTCTACAAACAGACGTGCCAGAGCTGAAGTCTATTTCTGATGAATTTGCCGCTAAGTATGGGAAAGAGTTTCAGCAGGCTTGCAGGGCAAACATGCTGAGTAATGTCAGTGAAAAGGTTATGCACAAACTGGGTGTTCAGGCCCCTCCCAAGATCTTGGTTGAGAGATACATGATTGAAATCGCACGGACGTACAGCGTTCCATTTGAGCCTGATCCCTCAGTGATGCAGCAGGATGAGATATATGCGGCAGAGAATTTGCTGATTGACATTCAGGACGACGGGAAGAAGCCTGGGGGTGGTGGTGGAGGAGGTGGGGGTGGCATGGCCGTCATGCAGCCACAGCCTGCAGGTGCAGCTTACCCTCAGCCACAGGTATAACTCCTGCTACTGCATGCTCTTAGTCCAGGTTAATACTGCATTCATTTCTAAACATTCTACACCCCCATACGGCAGGTGGCGCTGGGATTAATTTTCTTCTCATATGTTGCATTTAACCATTGTTATACATGAGGCTCGAGGGGGTTTGTGTCTACCACAACTAGAAATGTAGGAAAATTTAGTTGTAGACAAATTTTGTATTGACTTTTCATTAAATAAATTGACTTTTTGATACATTGGTGACGAAAAAATATTGAGTTTTCTGATTTGTTCAAAGTGAGCTTCAAAAAAGAAATTGGATAGAAGTACCCCTGGAGGCTTCATGATCTAAGAGTCTCTCCTTAGTGTATGTTAGATTCATGGCCCTGCTAAATTCCCTAAAATTTCCTCCTGAATTTTCTGATGTGGTACGAAAAATTGCTTTCCCTTGACCTTTCCGACCCCAAGTTTCTTTTCCTGAAAATACAGAATCATTTGCAATGAGTACTGTATATTATTTCTGCTGCTGGCCTTTTTGTGTGCCAGTTTATTGGGTCCATTGCTTTCCTGTGAGCTGCTTTCGTGAATGAATAAAGTTTGTTCATTTTATTTAAATATTCGGAACAAGTTTGTGAATTATTGTAGCTTGCAAGTCTTACAGCATTTTCTGAAGGGCAGTGCCACTTTATGTTATTTAGCAAAGTGAATTTTGAAGTAAAGTAACAGTTGATTAAAACATGAGGTTTAGAAAATGGCTGTAATATGTTCTTCATAAACTTTCTATTCTTGTAACTGAAGTGTGCAACTGAAAGGATCCTGCCTCTAATCAAACACCTTTGATTTAAGTATTACTTTCATATGACACGAATGTCATTTTGTGTGAACATATTCTTGTTGTAGGGATTTCCTGCTGGTAAGGTTCCCCCACCCTTGCCCTCTTCAGCTCCCAGTGGAGGTAGCTTATCGGAGAAACCTCCCTACCCGTCTGGCCCAGCCAGCTACAATGCCCCATACCCACCAGGATTAGTGGCAGGTGGATATTCTTCCCCACCCAACATCCCAGCCGAACCTGTGCCATCTTATAATGATCTGTACCACAGCCAGCCGCCAGCGGGCACAGCCATCAAACCCCCAGCAGGAGGTGTCAAACTCCCCACAGTGCCAAAACAAGACGATACCTTCCCAGAGCTGCCGTCTGTACCTAACAACACGTTACCCAACTCTGTTGGGACGACATCTGCAGGAGGCGAGGATGTAGATTTTGACGATCTTACAAGGAGATTTGAAGAACTGAAAAAGCGGAAATGAACTGTGGATAATGATGTTTTTATAAAGTCAATATATATAAAGTTATATATACATGTATAATAAATTGTATTTTATGTTTGTGTGAACTGGAAATAATCAGAAATCTGTGCTTACAGAATGTGACATTTCTGGACATCAGAACAGGTGTCATAAGTGTTGATTATTTATTATTACTACTTGTACCTCAATATATGCTGAATTTGAGAAATCAAATGTAATTTGTGCCAGGCTATTGTTTCAGTATAGATCAGCATGATGACAACAATTGTTTAATCTTCTGTGGAAGAGACCAGTCGAGTGACAAACTGAAACTTCAGATGAGCACAGCAGCTTTTGGTAAAGAAAGTTTGCTAACCGCTTGATTTCTGCATGTCACAATAAAAGTACTGCATGGATTAAAAAAGCTCCCAACTAATGGCAGAAAGGAGGTCAAAATTGAGCTCTTGCGGATCATTTCATAAATAACATGTTAATTTCAAAATGAAACAGAAAATTGCAGTTTTCTCATTAAATTAAAGAAAATTTTGTGGTACTATTGCAATGTATACTTGGACCCACTTGAAAACTAACACAAGTGCATTGCATATTACCAGTCTTTAGTCAAGTTATTAGGTTATTGATTGTTAGGTTAGTTTTCGTTTAAAATGCAAAATTTGTACACTAATGAAAACAACTTTTGCTTTAATTCATGCCTTGCACTGGCATATAAAGTCTTTTGTTATTTAGTGGTAGTTTTTATCACAAGTACATGTATAGGAATTCATATGTCAACTTCAAACAGGACGCCTTTCCCTCGGTAGCATCATTCATCCTTTCCTATGATAGTTTGCAATTATTTGTGCCATTTTCCTTTCTTAGTAACAGTACGCCAACAATTTATTGTCCAAGTGGAAAATTATATGATCTGACAAATAAAGCTGCATCAATATAAATACAAGTAAAAATGTAATATATTATGATAAAGTCAAATGGCATGTAAGGGTGGCATTAGCATCATCATGTAGATAAGTTATATTATTACTTTAAATGGTATAGACATGTCATCCCTATCCTTATTTCCATCTGTGCTGAAAGCTAACTTTCATCTGTGACAAATTCCTTATTGGTGATGTCATGATTGTAACAATTATTTTGTGATAGAGGACATAACATAAATTCTTGTTTGACAGCAGAATTGTCTCTTCTGGTGTTCAACATAACTATCACTTTGTTTGTTTCCATGGAATTTGTATAACACGTAAACCTCTTCTTCTGTCTGCTTGTAAATATTTTCATTTTTGACATAATAAAATAAATGTACACATATCTGCTATTGTACTCACTGTATTATTTTAATTCATGTGATTGGTCTTTTCAGTGATTTTCAAACTTATTTGTTAATGCCGGAGTCTTTATGAAGACAAGTGCATGTAGCTGTGCAGAATTCAAAGGAAGCTCACGTCCTTTTTGATATTCATTTGATTGACCTTTTGCATCATACCCATAATTATTTCACTAATGTCACAGTGATCATCTTTATGAATAAAAAGGAACAAAACCCAAGGGAGCTAAATTCCAACAGAAGGCTATTGGTGAAGCGATGGTGTTCATATGGTACCTACATGTAAAAAAGGAAGATTACCCCAATTCTTCGACCAATGTTGTAAACCATTGCGACAGACCTATGGGGTGTAGGGAAATAATTTGCACAGTTTTATGAAGCTCTTATCTCAACACAAATCATTTTTAACGTCATGTTCATGATCATTATATGCATAAATTCCACTGAAAGAAGTGCTTTAGTGCTTGAAAAAGTGGAAGATTTACAGTAAAACAAGCTCTATGGAAATGGGTGTTCTTGGCCCCTCTTTCTAGACCATAACATTTTTGAGAATATGGCCTTGGTTTTCATCAACGTCTAGTTGGCAAAATAAAGAACAAGTCTTTGAAACCTGTATTTTACCAATGTCACATTGGTCAGGCTTTATGAACAAAATAAATCCGGCAGACGTCAAGGGAACAAGTTTCACATCATAGGTGAAACAAGGACCCTTATTAGGTATGCACATGTACATAAAAAGAAATAGATTCAAATCAACCTAACAGAGATTAATGTACATTGTACGCTTTTAAAGCCATTCTTAGACCACAACATTTGCGAATGTGGCCACAAACTCTTTCAACGATTAGTTGTCAAAGTTCTGCGAAAAGTAAGAATAAGGTTTTTTAACTTGGAACTCCAGATTTTGTTGCGAAATTTGCAACTGGTAAGCCTTGACAAGTCAACTGTCAGGTTAACCTATGAGAGTTATCCCCCTTCCACTGATCTTGTGAAAGTGAGATTGTAAACGTCAAAATTCACAACTTCCGCCACGTGTTTTATTTTGACGAACGTTTCGTGAGATTATTCTGAGCACAAAATGGGTCGAATAGCGAGGAAAAAACAACATAAAGGTGACAAACCGTTAAAGGAAAAATATCGTACTAAGCGGAAAACGAAAGACTTAGACCAAATTCATGTGGACATGCGACCGAAGAACTGTGAGAGGTTGTTGAATCAGGAGATCGATTTAGACAAGGCGGGCGCTGGTCAGTTCTACTGTCTGCACTGTGCGTAAGTATCAACAGAGTAAGCTGTGGGTCGGTGAAGTAGCCAGTGATAACGTGAATAATGCATCAAGACGGAATCAGAATTTCCTTCTGGGGAAGGATGGGTTCAATGCTGACCCTATACAGCTATCCATCTGCATGGGCTCAGGCTGTTATTTTAAAATTCATGAGGGTTGCGATGAATGTCGGAAATAAAAAAAAAGTTTTAAAGTAACACCCTGAGTTCACCTAGGTGGACTAACCCGAATCGAGTTAAGTTTAATTTTAACATCGACAATCTTTGTACTAGTGCATCCGAGAAGAACAAACTGGTCGTTCTGGTGCCAAATGATCGGCCTGGTGATCCTACAAGTGATGCAGGTACCAAAACAATACGCCTCTGCCATGCGATGGACTTGGTCCCAACAGTCTGATCTTGAATTAGCAGTGATTATTACACGGCTGTAGTCCCAACAGTCTGATCTTGAATTAGCAGTGATTATTACACGGCTGTAGTCCCAACAGTCTGATCTTGAATTAGCAGTGATTATTACACGGCTGTGGTCCCAACAGTCTGATCTTGAATTAGCAGTGATTGTTACACGGCTGTAGTCCCAACAGTCTGATCTTGAATTAGCAGTGATTGTTACACGGCTGTGGTCCCAACAGTCTGATCTTGAATTAGCAGTGATTATTACACGACAGTGGTCCCAACAGTTTGATGTTAAATTAGCAGTGATTGTTACACGGCTGTAGTCCCAACAGTCTGGTCTTGAATTAGCAGTGATTATTACACAGCTGTGGTCCCAACAGTCTGATCTTGAATTAGCAGTGATTGTTACACGGCTGTGGTCCCAACAGTCTGATCTTGAATTAGCAGTGATTGTTACACGGCTGTGGTCCCAACAGTCTGATCTTGAATTAGCAGTGATTGTTACACGGCTGTGGTCCCAACAGTCTGATCTTGAATTAGCAGTGATTATTACACGACAGTGGTCCCAACAGTTTGATGTTAAATTAGCAGTGATTGTTACACGGCTGTGGTCCCAACAGTCTGATCTTGAATTAGCAGTGATTATTACACAACAGTGGTCCCAACAGTTTGATGTTAAATTAGCAGTGATTATTACACGACAGTGGTCCCAACAGTCTGATCTTGAATTAGCAGTGATTGTTACACGGCTGTGGTCCCAACAGTCTGATCTTGAATTAGCAGTGATTGTTACACGGCTGTCGTCCCAACAGTCTGGTCTTGAATTAGCAGTGATTATTACACGGCTTTAGTCCCTGAATTATTGATATCAGGAAATAGTTGTCACTGTTAATTCATTTATTGATATCAGGAAATAGCTGTATTTGTCACTGTTAAGTCATTTATTGATATCTAGAATATACACATGTAGTATATATTGTAAGGCTACCACTGTCGAAGCGGAAAAATGATAAACAAATGGCTTGTTCAACTCTCAGACAGCGATACGCCTTACACAAGGTCATACAAGAAACACGAGAATGCTAGACTAATCTCAATGCATATATGTGAACAAAATGGATGAATAGTACAACTGACAATAATATACAAAACGATACAGATAATTACAAAATATATATAGTTTCTCACTGATGATAGCGTCCAAATCCATATTGGATATTTTGGCTTCTAAAGGCAAGTCAGCCCACCGTAAATATAGAATCCACAGTCCTTGGGAATTCTCAAATCCAAGGACGACAGCCCTGTAAGTGACAAACAGCAGTGGGTACGGTATTCCGACGATGGTATATATCCAACTCCTTGGAAAGGTGCAACTTGACAACGGGTTGACAACAGCATCAGTGATGCCATGCTGGAAATGTATGTTTCAGTCCTCAGAAATATTCACCAAGTCACTTCCAGGTTAAACTGGGATGAAATGTACGTAATCGCAGAAAGAGACAACGAGTGATACAAGCTCCAAAATAACATGTCAAACAAAATAGCAAGTGGCGAAACACAAGCTCTCAAAGTGCTACGTACAGAAAGACAGAGTATAAAATGACGTATGTCGAATGGCATGAAAGTCAATATCTCCAAATCCCACAAAATCCTTCAAGCTGTATGAGAGTAAATATGACTGCTCTCAAAATGGGCATGAGTAAATGACTGCAAAACTTCTAACTTCTTTGGTCATATTTATAGACTAACATGAAGAAAGTTCTGGATAGTTTGATCGTAAACATGTTTACAACACGGGTACATCTTTCCAGAATGTAGGCTCTATGTGCAATGACACAAAACTCATAAACACAGAAGCCTTGAGAACATGGCAACTGAATTGGAGTGCGTGCTATAATGTACACAGAGGAAAAAATGTAGGTCAGACACTAACCTGGTTAGATAAGTCAGTTATTGATATGTATAAAAGGGACAATATATCGATAATTCATCAATCCGTATCAATAATTTAATTATTGATATGGATAATTCATTTATTTATGTAGAATAATCCATTTATTGATATGTAAACAATTATTTGTTGTTCTCAATATTTCATTTATGGATGTTGATAATTCATCTGAATTGGTATTGATAAGTTTTGAGTAAATGTTAATTTAACCCCTTCATAAATGCACACAATTGGTTCTGGTAGTGGGTGTTTCAAAACCTGACAGCCCTCACAGTTATTTCCAGTTATTAGCTCACTCTGTTATGTCAGCGATATTGCTGAAGTGGCAGCAAGACATAATCAGTCATTCATTTGTGTGATTACATGTAGTTCCTGAAGAAGATCCATTGTTTTGCAAGTTAACATGATTGTGTTTGAAGATGATAACCTTAGTGATACAAGAAAAGTGTGTCAATATTTCAAATGGAAAACGGTATTTACTGTGTGAAATTACTCATTTTTTTTATGTTTCTGTCTCATCAGGAAGTACTGCATCAGCAATGCTGCTTTAGAAAGTCACTTTAGGAGTAAGCCTCACAAAAGAAGGTAAGTTTATTATCTTTATTTATGATTAGCAGAACAAGTATGGTTTTGATGTTGTAATTATGAGATTATGCACAGCGTGTATTGAAGTCAGCCATTGACATCATCAGGGTCATCATGTAATTTGACCTGCAGTTCATCTTGTAGTACAATACATGTATTGTAAATTAGTTGTGTTAGTAATACTCATGTTTTTGACATAAAACTGTAAAAAGTCTTAATACCAAGGTATGACTCGTTGATTTCACAATCACAATTGTGTATGGAGATTCTCAGGTGTAACCATTATCTGCATATTTGGATCCCGAAACAGTCTAAATGTGTGTGAGCCTAAAATAGGCTTCCACTGATCTGCTGACAGCGGCAGAATTTTGGTGGTGTGTATTTCTTTCTTGCCACACTTTTCCTGTTTTAAATCATTAAATAAATTATTAAATAAATCATTGCCATTGATACAGGATAAAGGCTCTGCAGATAGAACCCTACACACAGGAAGAGGCAGATAGAGCAGCTGGCATGGGATCCTACGTGGCTCCCAGAAAGGTCAAAGTTCAAACACAGCCGTCAAAAGAGGCAGGAGAATCGACAGGGCCCATGGATACATAGACTGTGAAAAATGTGCCGTAATTGGACAGTGTCAGAACCAGTGACTCATTGTTGGTGACATTATACCCCTGAATTACTGGTGATTGTCCAGTTCATCAGGTTCATTTAGCCACGGACGATTCACATATATTGCAGAAAAATTCTACCTGGGTAATTAATTTATGTGAGCCATTCTTCTGACATTGATGATTGAAAAGAAGACTGTTTCAGAGATGGAATGATTGATTAAGCAGATCAATGTTTACACATAGGTGTATATTTATTAAACGCATGTTAAACATGCCCTGTTTGCTTAGATTTACTACTGACTAGTTCTACCATTGGTTCACTATCTACATACCTGACTAATCATGCAATGGCCTTTGTGGTATTATGGCTGATCATATCACATGATAAAAAAAAAAGGTTAAAAAGGAAACTGCTTTTCAAGATTATGTTAAGTCTGCATTAATACTTGAATTACTTTGGCGAATTAGTATTCTGTCTTCAGAATCTCACCGATTTCTGCAAATACATTTTGCTCTTATCGTTTTGGCTGCAGCTTTAAGTCATATACCTGGCAAAGGCTGGTGGTTGACCCTGGGCACTCCAATTTCCTGCACTCATAGGCCGACCACCATGGCGCCGTCATATAAAGGGGCAAATTCTTTAGTGGGGCGTTCAATACGTATAAAGGAGTGTTCATGTAAGGTTGTCCCATGAATCAATCTAAACACAATATGAACATCTAAATTCAGTTATACTTTCTCGAATTTGTTGAAGGTTTATTCAAGATACAAAACCAAACAAATAAATGTCAAAAATTCTATTTCTACAATGCAGATGTTGTTGCGTTCACTTTCAGATTTATTAAATAAATACGATGGATTTGGCCTTTCACTTTTGCTGTTCAGTTTGTGAATCATAAAATGGTGCAGTGAATATTCTGTGTAGTTACACTACTTAGTTTTACATAATATTAAGTACACCAAAACACCACGTTACGAGATATTTGGGCATAATAAGCCAAAGTCAATGTAGAGCTTGCAAGTGGATATGTAATAGTTTCTTTGCTTAATATGCTGATAAATCCAGCATGGCCTTACGTCTTTAATGTATATGTATACAACCTTAAGTTACAAGGAAACATGCAGAAAACTAGTTTATGGAGCGTTAGATACTTAGTCTATGCTCCCGTTTAAAGTAAGTAGATTAGCCGGCTTTGTTCTGAATTCGCCATGTAATCTGCCCCGCTAACACTGTGTTAATCGAGCACAGAGTATAGCCAGAGTTTGCAGTAGCGACAGTTTGCGTTGAGCTATCAGGCAGTGAAGACGTATACGAGTGTACCAGGCTGGAGTGTAATGTACACGAAAACCTACCGATATGTTCTCTCTGAAAATTGGGGAAAATATTGGATAAGGCAGCGAACGCAACTGGATAAAAGAAAGAATTAATGAAAACGAAACAAAATGGTGGCCAAACTGTTCCAGACCACCATTCCAGTGAATGATCCACCGACTTCGCCAAGGAATGACTCCGATCGAAAGAAATGTAACTTGATCCACGATGTGAACGAAATCCGAACACGGAACCGTCGTTTACCCACGCCAGAAAAGGCCGCCATTTTGGAACTTTCGGACAGCTTTGAGAAACGACGCTTAGGCAAGCACCAGCAAATGCTGCACGAGATTTCCCAACGATGTCGCGAACAAGAAGTGGCGGACCTGTCAAAGAATTTGTCCATAAAATGTCAACAAAAGCACCAAAAGCCATTGCGGAATGACATTTCGTTTTATAATACCGCCAGCATGACACCCCGCATGTCCAATCCGACCAAACTGAAGGCCGTCACCCAACAGGCCGACATTCAGAACCACATGTCCATCAGACCGTCGTATGACAAAGCGACTTCGCATTTCCCCGCGAGAAAAATCATCAAGAACCAGAAGAAGAATGACGTGTCCAACACACTGTCGTCTTCTCTCAAATACAACAAGTGTAAATCCGATTGTTCAATATCGGCATTCTTCCGCTCCAAAACAGAAAAATTCTTGAACACCGTCAAGGTTAATGAGTACTCCAACGTTCAACCAGAATATTCGAACAAAAGAAACAACTTAGCCCCTAGAATGTTTGACAACGCCAGAGAGATGGAGAACTATTTCTTTCCTCGGAAGCGTCAAATGGATGAGAAGTCATTTCTGCCACAAATGGAACAGAATTCTTACCAGGAAAAGGTCAGCGCTTATCTGGATGGTCTTCGATGCCACAAGGAACACTCTGTGTCAATAAAGAGTGGCAACTCCTATTACAGAATCAAATCTGACTCTGGAATATACATGATGAACGGCCCGCGGGATCGTCATTTCTCACCTATGGACCCCATTTCTACCAGAATCGGATCGTCCACGTTGGTGACGAATAGAGACAAGTATACCGTCACACAAACTAGTGTTACCAGTTTCTTGTGAGCGAAGTCCAGCGGAAATATCCTTTGTTACTAATTTTTTTATACATGTATCTCATGTGCCAATGTAAATATTGCGTTTGTTGGTTTCGTTGAAGATAATTCACTAATTTACGAAGTTAGACAATATTTGTGTTCCAAATCAATCCTTCATCGAAGGCAGTTGGAATTTAAGAACCTTTGCAAACGATGTCGAGATTCGTATATCTTGAAATTCGAAATTACAAGGAAAGAAATATCTTATTTTCGCATATATTGTTTGCTGCCTTTACTAAGATTTTAAGTAAAGTTAAGTAAATTGTTTCGATGTAAAAACAAATGTGTATGCAAGAACTTTCGACAGCGGCTGTTTTCGTTGGCTGAAATATTTTTTATATTTGGCTTTTTCTTAAGTGGTACGTGTCACTATGGTTTGTGAAGATGAAGATTTTCGGAAGGTCGCTGTAATGTGACCAGTTGTCGTTTCTACATAGGTTCTGTTTCGTCTAGTTTTGTGCCGATCCTGTCAACTTTCCTTTCTTTTCTGTATGGTGGGAGATATTTCTCATCTGTGTTTCGTTGTGGTTTCGTTTATCACTGATAGGTTATCAGTGCCTCCAAGTTTCGAGTATTGCAACCGCCAGATCAAATTTTCATTTGAGTATCTTAATTTCGGAAGCATTTAAGTCGAGGAGCTATGTTATATTTTGGTCTTCGACACATTCTCTCACTGACTGATGCTTTCACTTATTGCGAAAGTGTTGGATAATGATGGGAGCCTTTATTCTGAGAAAGACCTATTCACCCGCTGGACTTCAACAATTTTCGTACATCTTTTTGCTAGTTTGTACTTAATTACGATAATTTCAAAAATTATTTTGAGATTTTTGTTAGAGGTAAAAGATTTTATATTTCGTGCATCGTATATGTTACGTCAAGCAAGAACTAAATTTAGAATGCAGTTAAAAATTTCGTTTCATGATGTACATGTAGATATGATTTCCACACTTAACACTTTCTTGCGGGAATCCAAGTGTACGTGTGCCTCAGAATGGCCTTTTGATGGTAAACTTAAGATATTAAATCTTAAGGAGACTTATTAAAGGAATTTCGACGATTTGAAAATTTCGTGTACGTAGAATTTTGAAGTCGATCTATGGGGAGTTTACAGTATACGCCAATGGAAGCCACTATCCCGCTTGATGTTTGCCAGCTAATCCGTGTAACAGTGAAAGTGCTTATATATAAAAATTCTATCACGTGTTAAAATGTGTCTATGTTTATCATATTTTTGAAGTAATAAAAAAATGGAAATAAAAATGGAAAAAAAAAACTGTGTCAGCCTCCTAGCTACTTGATTAACGCCGGCCCCTAGTTAGTATATTTAAATAATTGTTGATAGACAATTAAGAGAAACATAATTGTGGAGTGCCAGAAATAACTGGCAATTTCATCCGAACATACCATCCAAATAGCAATTTCCATTTGTATACGATCTGCATATGCATATGATAAATTCACCATGTTCTGCCACTAGAAGGTATATCAGCTTGATATTGGGCGTGGCAGCACTGAGCATTTTGTGTTTAGTTTTGTTTATTTTTTTTCCACCAGAACCTAGGATAATAGCCGCGATATTGAGCTCTGCTCTGTATGTATACAATGCTATTATGTGTGCATATAACGGGGTTCATTATGAAGAAAAGGAAATATTTGTGGACGACTATTTGCAAGCTATGTAAAACACTTGTAACTTGTCTTTAAGAAATCGACAGCCGGTTTGGCACTGGAATAGGCCAGTTAAGTTCAGGCACCAGTCAAAGTGTACAGGAAGACGTAAATTGTGTATTAAGTTTCAAGCAGACTAAAGTGCCATTTACTTTGCGTTGGGACGAGACCGGAATTAAGATTTAAATCTTACTAAACTTTTAATGGCGTTTAACATATGGATAATCACCGTCTCCGTATACCTCACGTGACGGTATGCATGGTGTCATGTCTGGTGTCCGGAACATGGTGTTCCAGTGAAGCAGCACGATGTGGACATGTCAACACAGGGGCGAGTTAAAAATATCTAGATATGACCGATGATACGTTAAACAGCAAACAAACGAACAGACAGACAAGCATATATATATCACTTGTGAGACGGCTTTCATTTCAGTTTCCCCGCGAAAAGCTGATGGCCGGTGATAATCAGTTAATTTAATGTAAATTTATGTTCGTCATAAAACACAATGTAATGCTGAGCAAGGCTGGAAAAACATACGTCCGCGTGTATAGATAAGGAGTTTATTATGAGGAAAAGCAAATATTTGTTAAGGATTATAAGACAAGCACGTAAAAACGAATACGTTTGTTCTAACTAAAGTCTTCTCGGGTTTTTAAACGTTATATATGGAAACTATAGGGTGTAGCCTTTGCCAGCCCTGGTTAAATCTGAAACCACTTGGCGTATCGTGTTGTATATAGCAGAATTAAAAGCGTAAATACGTATGTACATATTTCTTATAATGATGTGATGATATGAATAGTAACTGATGGCTATTTTTGGGAGGACATGAATATTTCTATCAGAAAGAGGGCGTGGGTTTTGATCGATAAGAAATACATTTCCTTCGCATGTCTTTGTAAAAACCGGAATCATTAGTCGTGTATATATAGGTAGACAATGACCTTAGTCAATCGATGACCTAATTGTGAAGAGTATCGGTCTCGCTGACCCAGTTCGATGACTCTAAATGACCAGCCCATCGCTTACTGGACAGCCTTGTTGAATTGGATACTGATATATACAGTGAGGGCAAGATGTTAGACCTCCCAGCATATTGACAAAAACAGTGGAGAATGGATATTAATATCGTTTAATTAGCATCGTCCAATATTATTATTCTGGCCGAGAGTGTGTACATTTGTGGTACCTAATTAAATAGCTCATCACAAAGAAACGATACGTTTTCATAAGGTCGGGTTATACGCGACTTGTTTCCGTATTTAGATTATATAGATCTTCCTTGAAAGGAATACTGTTGAACTCCATCAATATTCCATGTGTAACCGACCATAGTTTTACTGTCAGTTGGGACACAAGAACAGTACGGCGGATTATTTTATATGCTATTGTTACAGTTCTTTTGAACGTAAATGCAAATTATTCAACGGGGAGGTATTGGTGTATGAGACCATTACAGGCCATAACACGCAGACATAAAAAAAATTCCAGAAAATCGTTACTGCTATGAAAAAGTTTCCGCTCCCACTTCCTGTTCCGGTTCTTTTGTGGCCCCATTCGCTTAGCCCTGAATAACAAACACTGCTTCGACAATGAATATAAGAAAGTTATTTTGGTCCTCGCAATTGCATGTTTGACTTCGGGCGTTAAACTCAGGTCGTCTTCAGTATGGAGTTATAACTATCAGCTGGTGTGCCAGTGATCTTCATACTGGAATGTCACAGACATTATTTATGGCCTCTTTGTCCTCATTCGAAACCTGTAAAACATGCATGAGGCCATACTCCGTAAAAGTTCTCATTCGTCGTCGCGAGGGTACACGGTATAAGGTGAAACAACAGTCGTTGTACGGGCCGGTGGCTGAGGATAATACTAGCGTATGGAAATGTTGTTATGAAGAGAACCGCCACAGATGGTACGACCACTTCATTCACCATATCAGCATCAAGGCCGATTTTTATTGCCACAATTTTTCACGTATTCTGGCGCGCGATGTATTTTAGCGTTCCCTGGCTAATTGACGGGTAAAAGTTGTGATCAATATAGTTTCCACTGAGTTGTTAAGGAAAGCATGGAGAGGCTATCCGAAGCACCGGTCGTGCATACACGGGCCATTCGCCGTAGAAAATCGCTAACAGATGGTGTTCCTGTCTTCGATGGCACTTCAGCTTCCCCGTTCTCATGGAGGAGTGTTTTCCAGAGAAAAACCGAATTTGAACGGTTGCTACAACACAGGATGAATCATTCCAGTGTGGGAGTTCTCCCAGCTTTGTCTCGTTCCAATAGCGCCGTGGCTGGTCGAGATCAGGCCAAAAGAAGGCAGCTGACTGGAAGGAGAATTTTGGGACAGCCGCGTTCGGCAAATGCCGCGGCTTTGGCAAACTTGCCCATGACACCGGCTGCAATGCCACCACGTGTCAATGCCGTTGACCTTACTTGTTTAGAAATTACGACTGCCGTTATAACGTCACCAACTTTGAGCCCACGTCACAAATTCGCTTACGAACGCTTGGATTACATCAAGCGGAATCACCCAGATGATCACTACGCGGACAAATCACGTGATTTGAAGCCGGAACTCATCAGCAACGGTGTACCGGTGCGCAGATCGCTGTCGTTCACTCGATCTGTGTCAAATTACAAGCTTGAAAGTAAGACGCCTCCCAATGGCCTGGCAAATAGCGTTTACGAAGACGCAATGGAGTTAAAATCTATGTTAAAAGATTCCAAACTAAGGAAACCTACAAGTACTGTATCCCGCGTAGAAGCTACACAAAAACCTTTGTGTGACAGACAGGCCAACTCGGATATGAAACACAAACCATTGTGTGGTGACAAGAAGACCAACTCGGAAAGCTCCAAGAAATCCGGCGGAAAATCCATCTTGAAACGTATTCGAGAAAAATTCGAAAAGGATGTAAAGCTGACACCAGAAAAAAATCCCGACGACAATCGTCCAGCGGGTAACAACATAAAAGATGTGTCGTTCGACGGGATTAGCAATCTAAAAGCGTGTATAGTGAAAAATAAACAACATCCTGTTGAGGTGAAACGTCGGAAAAACTATCGACTGTTTGGATCTGCCTCAACTCAGTCGAGTCAAAGATCTGTGCGATTCAGTGTTTCAGATACGATATATGAGTATGATTCGGAGACCTGAAGGGACGTGGTAATAAGATTCTCTGTAAGATGAGTATGTATGGTGAATAAACTATGTATATATGTATAAAACACACCGCGAGTTAGTGCTGCGGCCATCAACCATTTGGAAAACAGCCAAACTTTCAGAGGAGTACATTTCCGTTTATTATGGTGACGCTTAAGATGGCCAGTTAACAGGTGCTAATTTCATAAGTGGTTGTTTTATTTGATTAGATAATGTTTTAACTTTTATCCAGTCTTACAAATTCTTCACCACAGACCTTATGTGGAGTCGTTGACTAGCGAGGGAAACGTGTGGATCTCACTTATAGCATTGGTGCAGTATTGCCGGACGTTGGATAAGGCTCCGGACATCTATTATTTTGTCTCATTATCTCCATTGACTTGGATTTAAAGGGGTTATGGGTGTTGGTTATTTAAATAGAAAAAAAATAGAACCCAAAAATGACAACAGCGCGGAGCATCTATAAATAAATGGCTTTGTTCGAAAAACGACATGACAACAACGTCGCGTGCGGTATTATTTATTGATGTCTTAACAACACAGCACAGTAAGTGAGTGAAACATAGCCGGTGATATGTGGGTATGATTTCGCTTTGTCATGCCTTAGGAAAAAGTATCAGGGTGCGTTTGACAATAGCACCATGTTAAGTGAAATAGTGGCTTCCACAATTTCTGTTTCATTTCTTTTCAGTATAGTTTGACCCATGTTGTATACGACAAAGATGGGGAGGACACCTTTTCTGAAATGGACGTGTAGAGAAGGTGGTTTCTGCCAAGTAACTTTCAGATGAACGTATCTCGAAGGAACAAACGCGAGCGTTAGCTTGATTCTAAATTTAATTGTGTGTTTTGTAAACTTGTTGGCATTTGCTCTCTGAACTTTCCTGGCACAAAGAAGAGGAAGGTAACACAGCCACGCCCTTGTATTATCGAGTCTGTGGAGAATGTTGAGTTTTATATACAATAATACTACACACGATTGAATACTGATAAACACCAGCAACCATTCCCGTCTCTCCATTACAGAAGAACTAACTCTAAATGTCCTGTTAATAAATAATTAAAAATTCAGCGTAACTTACTCTATCACGCATTCTGGAGACATTGAGATAGTTCTGGAAATGCCATTTCACCAGCATTCAGTTCCGGTATGTTGACACAAACAGGCCGCTTACCACTGGGTTAACCCTGAAAACGACTACCTCTTGACAAACAAGGTTCAGAGTTCAAATCCAGCCCCTGTTAGTTGGGCCGTGGCTTATAGGATTTATTTGATTTGCGTTTAACACCTTACGTAAGAATTTTTCACTTGGGGTCAGGTTTATGGGTAGAAGAAACTGGAGTGTCGGGAGTAAACGGCTTTAAAGAGCGATATAGTCTTGAGTTTTATGATTATGTCATGATTCATGATTATGATCAAGTGTGGGGAGTAAGATCGGATGTCTTTGTATATAGCGGTTGACACTCTACAGTGCGATTCTTCAATTCTTTCTTGACATAATAGATTTAAACCTTTTTTTTTAACTTTGAATGCGATTTGTCTCAATAATATTCAGTTTTTAAACACGTTTGTACTATGCAGCTATCAGCAGCATTTTATCAAGAAGTACATATAGTGAACAGGTTACCTGTTATCTGCGGATAATTCTGGCCGCCCATCCATGACGGACGGAAGGGTCGGGTATAGAGTTTAGCTATACAGAGTTCACGTCCTCAATAATTACCTGTCGAGGTAATTGGTAGGTTTGTAGCGCGAGGAAAGTGACTATTTGTCGGTATATATTCCGAGAGGGTTGGGCGTCTTATCTCATATCTTCGACTTTAGGGTCAAGATAGAAGGCATATATTGTCACACTCTGGCGTCAAGAAGGCACCCTCAGGATTTGACCGAAATGATTTTGAAGAGTGATGTTAATCTTGGATATGGAATACACCCTTAGCGTATGGACGAAATGATTTGGGGTGCGATGTTTAAAATCTGGACTCAAAGGATGGAAGAAATACATGCGGAAAATCATATTCCGCGTGACTTCTTGTGATCATCTGTTTCAAGTGAGTGGTACATACATGTATGAGCAATGGGGCTACCGTTTTCTCGCACAATGGCTACTCCGGGTCCAAGCTGACAGATCATAGTTCACTGACAGTGTATGTTTGCTCACAAGACGTCATCGACGATCCGCGAGGCGTGGGACGAGATGTCATCATCCGGCTTCCATAATATACCGCGTCGCTACCCATCCCAGCTGTTAAGGAATCATCTGTATCCTTACCGATCGGTGTGTTTACAGATCACTTCAACAGGATATAAACATATAAAGTAAGGCAGGTAAAAGAACACTTCTGGCAAAAAACAACATGATAATTGTATTGTTTTCATATAGCTATGGATAATCTAGATGTAAAAGGGGGAAGCGTATTTTCGAAACCTTAGTCTTATGATAGCTCGCAGAGACCACCTTACCTGTCTTTCAGGAGATGTAAGTTGAATTCACTCTTTGAATGTAACCTTGGATTTTACGTCGTACTCAACAATTATATGACGACGAGGAGTCCTTAGAATATATGTATACTATATCTCCTTGTGGCAGGGCGTGTCCTTCCCGCCAAAGTGCTACCGCCACTGGAACATCATGCCGAAGACACCAGGCATGACACCCCACCCAGTCACATTATACTGACCGGGTCGCTCAGTACTGTTTTCTTGTTCTAGCCTCTCAGTGCTGAGCTCCAATCCAGGCTGCAAGGAGTACCATTTCTAAAGTATTTGGTATGACCCGACCCCAGCTTGATCTCGGATCTCCCCATTAGGAGGTAGACTTTCTAACCACAAAGCCACCAAGGCGGTTAATTTAATCTCTGTGTGCAACAGTCTGACAGAATGCATTCAGTTGTAAATAGTTACATCAAGGGTTGATTTACCTTGGTGATGGTGGAGGAGAGGGGGTGGGGAGCTCTGTGACTCAGTTGGTCAGCGCGCCAGCGCAGCGTAATGATCCAGAACCAGTGCTGTCGTCGGGACTTCAGGTTCAGCTCATGCTGGCTTCCTCTCCGGCCTTACGTGGGAAGGTCTGCCAGCAACCTGGTGATGGTGGTGGGTTTTCCCCAGGATCTGTCCGGTTTCCCCCAAACATAATATGTAAGTGAAATATTCTTGAGAATGGGGTAAAACACCAATCAAATATGTAAATAAATAAATAAATTTTGGGCACTTTGGTTTCCTCTTCCCATAAACCTGACCGGATGATGATTTTGTGTTATGCATACTAAATACACCTTAGAAAATGGGCAAAATATTCCCTCAGACATTAAAGGCAAATAAAACACTGTTGACACGAATGTCAGATGAAAGACCATTAAACAATGTCCAGAAAAAATAACTCGATTTATTCTTCTCGAATGTTATAAAATTCATTTGAAATGTTAACTTCTACTGATGCCATGTGTGTGGTGAACTTTCGGGGCGATACTGAACAGGCTGAAGCACAATGACGTCACGAATTCTTTTTTCGCTGCTAAAAAAGGTTTAACTGTTATATTTTCAAATTAAGTGCACATACGGGTGTTGTACTACATATGTACTTACGCAGAAGGTATACATGTAACAATCAGAGGATGCTGAGCAGCTAAAAAGAACCTGTGACATCATTGTACTTCAATCTGTGCAGTATGGTTCAAAAAGTTCACCACAAAACCTCAGTCTTTATTTCCATTTTAATTACTATAAAAAAGTTGGCAAAAAATAAAGAAGACCATATTTGGTATCAACACGAAACAGCCTTTTACACGATATGTGTTTTGTTTAAATGTGGTTTGTTCTATTAAGGAGAGTAGGAGGGTCGACCCATTGACATCACGTCAGTTGTAGCTACTGCCCCCCCCCCAAAGATCAAGAACCAAAGAATCTAATGTTTTAAAAGTATTTTACTCCACTGAAAAAATATCTAAAAGATCCTCGGAACTATTTTCGTGGACATTGATTAATGCTAACATATATACATTTCATGTTAGTGTTATCTCTGCCTTTGTGTTGTAGTCTTCCAGTTGCAAAATTTATAAACCTGTTCATACTGCATTCTGCAATACTTATGGATAACATTTAAGGTGTAAAGCTGTACACCTATATACTGTGCACATGCGACCGTATACACTGGTCTGTATGATATAGTGGATTAGAGGTCAAAAGGCTACAGTTTACCTATATAAGCCACTGCATGATTCATTGATAACAGTAATATACATGTATTTGTATACTTTATCCAGTTACCATTTCCCCTCATTATACATTTTATTACAGCTTATTTGTGTTCTTTATGTTGCTAATGTTACTTTAGTACGCAGTATACATTTCGTGTATTTACCTCCCGTGACCTCGTGGCACATTTGGGCAGATTTAATACGTTCACACAGGTTATCTACGCCTGTGTGTCGATATCGTGTCAGGATGGATTAAACTGTCGGTTTCCTTTATTGACCTTATAAATCATCCCCTATCCCCCAGCGGGTCGGGTTTAGCCCTAGATATATCTGATCTATACGTGTGATGCCGACATATTTATTGACAGTTATTAGTACCAGTACCACCATAACCTAGGCAGCCTATTATATACTTTTGAATGAATGAATGATTATGGCTTAACACCACACCGGCAATACCTCAGCCATATCGTCGCGAGATATACTTTTGAAGCGACAGGGACATTCAGCCTAATAATGTTACAGTTGCTTCCGTGGCCGAGTGCTTGGTTAGCATCCTAGCGCAGCACATTCATACACAGGAGATTCTCACCACTGCGGTGGCTGTGAGTTCAAGACCAGCTCATGCTGAATTCCTCTTCCAGTCGTACGTGCATGGGAAGGTATGCTAGCAACCTGTGAATGATTTTGGATTTCTCCCGGGCTCTTCTCGGTGTCCTCCTACCATAGTGCAGGCAGCGTAATGACAATCTACGAGCCTCTCACCAATGCGGTCGCTGTGAGTTCAAACCCAGCTCATGCTGGCTTCTTCTCCGGCTGTATGTAAGAGAGCCTGCCACAACCTGTGGATGGTCGTGAGTTTCCCTCATGTTGTGGCCGGTTTCCTCCCACCATAATGCTGCTCGCCGTCGTATAAGTGAAATATTCCTGAATACAACTTAAAACACCAGTCAAATAAATAGATAAATAAATTAAGCTATTGATGATTTGAATGTAATGTCTATGAAAAAGATGAGTAAGCCAATAAGAGTAGACGAGAATGTCAATTCATTTCGGCTTGTTATTTGTGTTACATGTGAATTTCGCAGAACCGGATCATATATTTGATGGGCTCTGATGTATTGGCCTGACCACCCGGTTACCGGGCCTCTCTCCGAACGATCCGCTCTTTACAACGTAACCAGTGGCCTGTTTTCACAAACCCTTGTAAATTAACGTCAAGGACAATTTACCTACGTTGACGCCTTTCTGCTTCGTAAAATAGGCTGCAGCCCCCTTGTCGGATCTGCTTCACCGATCACTGGAACCAAATCCGAAGTCATTTGGAATTCTTTGCAGGTTTTTCGTTCGAGGAACGAGAACCTGTGTTCCAAGTGTTACATAACTGGACGGCGTTTACCAACGAGGATCTTCCAGTACACTCGGAAATCGCTCGGGGTTTCTCATGTTTCAGATGGTCCATCAGAGGTGTTACAGATCGCTGTGATGTTCGTTACAGATACAGCTCTGACAATATATTCTATAAATATTTGATTGTTTTCCAGGTTAATTAATGCAATTTGCGTTCCAGAAAGAATGAATAATGTAACCTCAGATATACTACAAGCACTATTCAGTCTAAAATACCACAAAGCATGGTATTTTGACCTAAGCCTTCAGAGGTCAGGTGACCGCCGAATGGAAATCCCCGAAGAGCTCCGAATAGGCCAGCCCGGATCGTATTTTCGATTCAGCAATGACGTCACAATGAGTTGACGTTTTCGCGTTGTCAACGTAGAATGATTGTCAACAACGAACGCAACAATGAACGACATCGGGACATTTGCAACATCTTTTCCGACCATGGTGTCACGTAGTGGTATGTAAATTCATTAATCAGGCGAGGTGGATAAGAAGTGGAGAAGAGCTCCAGAAGAAACCATACATAGGCCTGGTAAGTACCCGTTTCAAAGGAGTATTCAATCCTCAAAGGCGGCGATAAATGGTGGATAAGAGCAGCAGATACATCATGTACTAAACGATGAGCAGAGATTTCAGGTGAGGTGGTATAAATAGTGGAGAAAGCCAAGAGGATGCAGTAAGTGGATGGTATAGACACTGAGGAGGAGGAGAAGGTTACAGCACCGAGGAGGTGGTATATCATCAGTGAGAAGTCATGCATGATAGATTTAGACAAAGCAGGACGTCCAAAAAAGCCGTAAAGGTGAATTACCGGTATACGCACAAGTCGGAAGAGTTAGTGGATGACTGACATGTAGCCTGGAAGGGGTGGAAGAGGAAGAGGGTGATGGATATTACAGCACGTGAGGGTGGTGTATACATACAGGGCGGAAGAGGTGATTGACATTCAGCACAGAGAATTAAGTTGGTGTATACATACAGAGCGGAAGAGGTGATTGACATTCAGCACAGAGAATTAAGTTGGTGTATACACACAGGGCGGAAGAGGTGATTGAATTTCAGCACAGAGAATTAAGTTGGTGTATACACACAGGGCGGAAGAGGTGATTGAATTTCAGCACAGAGAATTAAGTTGGTGTATACACACAGGGCGGAAGAGGTGATCGAAATTCAGCACAGAGAATTAAGTTGGTGTATACACACAGGGCTGAAGAAGTCATTGAAATTCAGCACAGAGAATTAAGTTGGTGTATACATACAGGGCGGAAGAAGTCATTGACATTCAGCACAGAGAATTAAGTTGGTGTATACATACAGAGCGGAAGAAGTCATTGAAATTCAGCATAGAGAATTAAGTTGGTGTATACACACAGGGCGGAAGAAGTCATTGAAATTCAGCACAGAGAAGTAAGTTGGTGTATACATACAGGGCGGAAGAAGTCATTGACATTCTGCACAGAGAATTAAGTTGGTGTATACATACAGGGCGGAAGAAGTCATTGACATTCTGCACAGAGAATTAAGTTGGTGTACACATACAGGGGCGAAAGAGATGATCGAAATTCAGCACAGAAAAGATGATGTTTACGTACACGGGCGAAAGCGATGATTGAAATTCGGCACTGCGAATTAAGTTGGTGTATATATAAATGGGCGGAAGAAATGATTGAAATTCAGCACAGGGAGGGTGTTTACATACACTGGGAGGAGAGGTGAATGAAATTCAGCACAGAGACGTTCGTGTAACATACAAGGGTGGAAGAGGCGATTGAAATTCAGCACAGAGAAGTTCGTGCATACATACAAAGGTGGAAGAGGCGATTGAAATTCAACGCAAGGAAGGTGGTATATTCACACAGGGGCAGTTTGAAATTCAGCACAGAGAAGGTGGTGTATGATTCCTAAAAGGATAGAAGAGGTGGATGTCGAAAGATGCACAGCTCCGAGAACTAATGTATAGTGTATGATTCGTGCACAGACAGAAGAGGTGGTGGATGATGGACATTCGGAACCGAGAAGGTGGTGTATGGTTTGTACACACACAGAAGGGATGGTGGATGATGGATACACTGAACGGAGCAAGGGGTGTATGGTTCGCACACAGACAGAAGAGGTGGCAGATGATGGATACTCAGAACCGAGAAGGTGGTGTGTGGTTCGTACACAGAAAAAGAAAGTGGGTGGATGGTGGATGCACAGAACCGAGAAGGTGGTGTATGATTCGTACACGGAAAGAGGAGGTAGTGGATGATGGATACACAGAACCGAGAAGGTGGTGTCTGATTCGTTCACGGCAAGAGATGGTGAATGATTGATACACAGAACAGAGAAGGTGGTGTATGATTCGTACAAGGAAAGCGGCGGTGGATGATGGACACAAAGAACCGAGAAGATGGTGTATGGTTCGTACACGACAAGAGGTGGTGAATGATGGATGCACAGAACCGAGAAGGTGGTGTATGATTCGTACACGGAAAGAGGAGGTAGTGGATGATGGATACACAGAACCGAGAAGGTGGTGTCTGATTCGTTCACGGCAAGAGATGGTGAATGATTGATACACAGAACAGAGAAGGTGGTGTATGATTTTCGGACACGGAAAGAGGAGGTGGTGGATGATGGATTCAAAGAAAAAAGAAGATTGTGAATGATTTGTACACGGAAAGAGGATGTGGTGGATGATGGATACACAGAAGCAAGAGATTGGTGTATGGCTCGCACACAGACGGAAAAGGTGGCGGATGATGGATACACAGAACCGAGAACGTGGTGTATGGTTCCTACACACAGAGGAGGTGGTGGATGATGGAGACGATATGTGCACAGGCGGATGAGGTGGTGGGTGCTGTGTATTCTGTACCGAGAAGGCGTACAGGGGCGGAACATGTGGATAATTATGAACATTCAGTTCCGAGAAGAAGGCTGATGATATACGATGATATACTGAGCACAATATTACACTATATTACACAGTTTTAAACCTCATGATACTTGTGGTACTGTGCGCTTGTGTTGCTATGAGTATCGGTTCAAAGACTGCAGCATACAATGCGGCACTTGATAGTGTCCTACCTACATGAAATTGATATATTGTACTGAGCAGGTGCAACTGCTCAGATTTTTCTGCCTTTGTAGGCTGTAATTCACAGACTGAAATCGCTCGGTAGGCCAGAGTAGTCACGGCATTGTTTGTAACAAGCGGGATGGGAGATGAGTCAGATGGATACACAGGACATCATTTATCGGATGACGTTTGGACAATGCTATGACGTCACTATGACGTGTGCTTGTTCGTCGTTGCTCAGTAGGAAAGAACAACTATAATGTGCGGCAAAAACGGCATGGTGTGTGCAACATGGCTAAGTATACAGCACAATGCTACACGTATGCATACTTCGTTAAAGCCGTAAAGTTCAGTCAGTTTTGTTTCTCCTAATAAGGTGAAAGCATGGCACCAGCATCATATGAATAGGCCCACTGTTACCGTATGTGCAAACTCCCGACCAGACGCAACGTCTGAGAGGGGAGTGGGGGGCAGCGCTGCATCTGGTGTTCAGAGATGATCTATGGTGACTACAGATCTCTGATGGTGATTACTTGCACATAGACGCTCAGGCCATTTTGTTGATTCATGGTTATAGGCCTACCGTGAGTAATTTGTACCGGTTCAAAAGGACGGTGGATGATGGACGATGGTTACAAATATCTGAGGAGGATGAATGGTGACAAAATGGCCTGAGAAGCTGCATCGAGAGTTATAAGCCTGTAGACCTTGAGGTAAGTCCATAGATGATGGTGATGAATGATGGCTGATACATAACTCCCGAAAACAAGAAGTTGATGATAAAACAAAAAATTAAATCCACACTTCTGAGGAGATGGTGGATTAGGCACTCTTAAACTTGAACGAGATGGTGGAGGTACATGGTACATGAAACGTTGATGAATGATGGAACAAACGATTATAGAAAGGGTGGATGAATGATGGGCACCATCCTCTGAAGTCTTGATAGATGATGGAACAAACCATTATAGAGGGGTGAATGTATGATGGAACTATCCTCTGAATGGTTGATGGGTGATGGAACAAAGCATTGTGAAGGGGTGTATGAATGGTGAACACAAGCCTCTGAAGCATTCAGTTGATGGATGATGGGACAAACCATTATAGAGGGGGTGAATGAATTATGGATACTAACCTCAACTAATACTGAGGAAGAAAATAGTTGGTGGAAATGGTATGACAGATGATAGATACTGGACGATGCAAATATGTGTTATAAAATATATCATCACAAGGACTACCTTAAGCTCGCTTTGACGCGGAAGTAAATTTGACTGCTTCTATAAGAAAAAAAGAACTGAGATTCTCTAAGTGCCTGAGAGGTAAGATAAGAGAGGTAAGATAAGTGCCGCGGGAGACGATATAAAGAAAACTGATGCGAATTCAATGGACGAAGACTGCAGGTGGTTACGAAGGAATGAAACTTTCCCCTAGGCCATCTAAAGCCCTGAATTCAGATGTAATCTAGACGCTACCAATTTCAGAAGAAAGCAAAAGGCTTTATGGGGCAAATAATGAAGACTTGGGGAAGGGAAACAGGTAAATAATTCACGACTTAGTTTCAAATAGATTTTCGAATATGAACATATTTTATTGCAAAAATCAACTGATTCAGAAAGCGGTTTTACATGTAATGTAAAGCTTTATGGAATGATTTGTGTGATTGTGCTATGTAAAGGGTGGAACTCTACACACCTTCTTGTCGGGTTGTCAGTGTCCTGTATTATGCTCTTTCCAGATGTTCTTTAATTAAGTTGTCAACACTTTCTATGAAGGTAGCTTCGTAATCTAACGGTTCGGCTGGGGGAACCGTTGATTTTGTCTCTGTTTCAGCATGTTCAGGTTCTTTGGCAATTTTCGTAAAAATAATTTTGTCGGGTAGTCTGTCTGGAAGCTTATAGTCAAAGCTTGATCCAGCGAAAAATGTGGGTTCGGATTTCTGTCGATGTTTTGCGACCAATGGCGGTTCATAATACACACGAAACATTGGCTCGTCGTGATATTTCACTTTTCTCGGGCTTACAAACGAGGGAAATAACGTCTCTGTGATCGATGGTCGTTCGTGTCTTTTCTTTCGGAAACCGGTTTCTCCTGCTGCCAAGCGTCGGTTCATTTCACGAAGGCTGTAATTGCCTTTCGGCTTTCTCTGGCTTAACAGTTCTTTGTCTCTCATCTCCTTTTCTCGTTTCCGCTTCTCGATCTCTTCCGGACTTTCCCGAACCTCGTGCAATCGCCGTAGTTGTTGTTGTGACACCTCCCCGGCAGCCACTTTGTCTTGAATCTGAGACAGAGTCAAATGAGGCATGTTTTTCTTCACGAGGACAGTTGTCGTGAAGTTCTTCTCCGAGGCCCTCAAGCACCGGAAGCCGCTCTCGCACCGCTGACGTTGTTTCTCGACGCGCAGAGTTTTGGCACATTGCTGACACACGCTTGGTCCTAACAGCTCACAGCACTGCTGAGAGATCCAGGCCTTGGATATGCCGTTGGAGTCTTTCTCGTCTTCACTATCTTCATCGTCTAGTGTGGAAAAGGCGACAGGTGTTGTGACGGGGGCCGGAGGTTCACTACATAAACTACGGGCCGTCAGAGGACGTTCTCTAAGGTTAAGCCTTCTCTCTTTACAGGTTTGGGGTCGTGTAATCCTTTTGGGGTCCCGGAACATAAACGACTGGACGACCTCTACAGTGCTCTGTCGGCTCTGCTTGCAGCTGGCCACTCGCGTGCGCTCTGCCCACTTAACGATGTCGCCAACACTGAGAACGGAGGAGGCGGAGGAATGGCTTCTCTGCCGAAAACTAGAAGCCGGGGTATGAGGACGACTGGTCGCGGTCGAGATGTATGCAGTCATCTGTAATTGATAAGAAGAGTATCTTGCAATGACAGGTTAAAAAAATATATACGTATATATTTAAAGCAACTAAACGAATCCATCAATATAACGTCATGTAATCGCGCATGTATACACTTATGAAGGTTCAAATTAACATTCACTGGAAAATTGTTAATATCGATATATCAATTTATAGGTAGATAAATGATTTCAGTAAATGATTCAGCGTTATCAACAAATAGTCGTTTTTGTCCATGTCGTTGTGGATATATTGTTGTCAGTAATTCATTTATCGATGTCGATAATTCTTGATTAAATCTTAGTTTAATCTGCATACTGAGTCTACTTAGGTAAGCAATGGGAACAGATCTCCCTGAATGTGGTGATGATGGGGATACACATCTGAAACTGCCGCAGATGATGGTTACAGGAATGTAAATATTGATTAACGATACATACGTTTTGAAGATGTTTTGAATGATTTATACGAACAGCCGATGATGATAGTTATCTACTGGGCAATTGTGTTTCATGGCCGAAAAATCTCCTGGTATATGTCATAAATGATGGCGTTTCACTGTGGACTTAAAGGAGAAGTGAAAAATGATGGTGGAAAGATGGACCTGTGTAAAAAGATAATTTTGTTGAATTGAAACTTCATAAGTGAACTTTGGAATTTGTTTTCTTTATCACACCTGCAGAGACTTTGTTGCAAAGGGGTCCCTTGACTAACAATGGGTCAAGCATAAAGAAGAAATGGGTTTCATCGTTTGAATGGCCTTTAAAGTGGCTGTCAACATTATTGCAGTCTCATCATGACGGTATCACCTCATAGCATATCGGTGTCGTCATTGCGAACATACTTGCAGTGCTTCCTCACTGGAACGCTATGTGGAAGACACCTGACATGGCATCCTATCCAATCACAGCATAATAGCACTGGGTCATACAATTGGGCTGAAGGGGTCTTCGTGACCGAGGGGGTGAACGCGCGAGCGCTGGGTTATGTCCCTGTGCTTCTCACCTATGTGGTTGTTATTAGTTCAAGCCCAGCTCATGCTGACTTTCTCTTCGGACGTACGTAGGAAGGTCCGCCAGCAACCTTCATGTGGATGGTCGTAGGTTTCCCTCGGGCTCTGCCCGGTTTCCTCCCACCTAATGCTGGTCGTCGTCGTATAAATGTACTTGAGTACGGTGTAAAACACCAATCAAATAAATAAATAATGAATACATACAACTGAGTGTAGGCCTATCCGAGAATCGAGCACAGAACAGTACCAAGAGTTCCAAATCAAAAGCCTTAGATCAGACTCGGGGGGCGTAAGCCGACGCTGTTTATTTGATTGGTGTATTGACACCTGTATCAAGAATGTTTAACTTATATGACGGGTGGCTTATGGCTGGACAACGCCGGAGTACCAGGGGGAAACCAGCTACCTTCGTCATGTAGGCCTTCATTACAAGCCATCTGACTTTGAGGATGCTGTATGTAACCACTCAGACATGCGTCACAAAAGAAACGGAGAGAGTGCTGTTTTGATCGGCTGAAAGCTTTTTACTATACGTTTAATTCCCTGCCAGTGCAAATGGTCAACTTACATTGTACATTACATAACGGTTTAACTGACCTTATAAACCCTTGAGGGATCAGGATTATTAGTTTTATGATCGGATTTCATTTTCCCTCTCTGACAGATTGGCGTGATGTTCTTTCGCCCCTTTCTCACATACGTCACTTAAAATGAAAGCCCAGAATAATTATGGGCGTGGAGCATTGGTTCATAGCTTCAGGTTTCTTTTTAAACAACATTCCCTTTGGCACTGAGCTTGGCTGGCCTAACCTGGCATGTTTACATAACGACTATTGGTGGAGCGACCATTAAATGCGCGTGCCATTTTAAAGACTCTCACCTTTGATTATGGCTTACATACAAATGTTTTATGGCAGCGGAATGTCTGCATGGATTTTATCTTTAATGGCGTTTTGACACCACCGTGCTCGAGTAACACGATAAGTTGTATAAACAAGCTGTGTCAGTATTGGTGATAGCCGAACTACCATTAACAGTAAACTCAACCGCTTAACGTAATTGTACCCAAACTCAATCCAAACCTTTTATCAGTCAGAAATAATATTTAGACAGAAAATTGTTGATTTAATTATGGAAATTAAATTTAATGGCTATTTAATTTCAGGTCCATAAATTTAAAAAAAAATTCCAACAAAGGAGAAAGTTTGAAATATTAATGAAATTAAATTAACCCACTTCATATATATATATATATATATATATATATATATATATATATATATATATATATATATATATATATTTATGTATTTTTTTTTTCAGAAATAAACTTTTTTCTGTACCGGTATGCGTTTATCAAAATGCCACAGATTGCATGTCGACGCAACTATAACGAAACTCTCCATGATGTAGCATTATTACAGCTTTGTTTATGCCTACGCACATGCATGTAATATGGGTATTGGAATCCTTTTGACGAGTGCACATTCGTTCAGGACGATTCTATATAAAAGACACGACGAAGCCCAATAGCAACCCTAGCTCGATCTTACAAATAAACAATGCAGTAGACTGACCAATGCAAAGTCAACAGACCCTCGGGGATATTGTCCGTCCTTTGTCAGCCGCCTATATGTTGACTATTGACCATTTTGAGTAGAATGGAACGCCTATATAGTTATATATGAGCATGATATCATTGTGGTATTGTGGGTCTATATACATATCTACTGATTTATTAACAGTACATCATTACTTGTTCCATAAATACAAGTCAAGGTGTTCTAAAATGTGATATTCAACTATCCCTCAAACAGTGGGAGGAAAATTGGACTTTTAATACATCTCCCGAGTAAGCAATCGTCTTTATTTCCGATTGATTGCTCTCGCATAGTATACCAGAGCACAAAACTATTGGCGCTGAAGATCGGTGTATAACTTTGTATATAGCACATAATACGACAGATAGAAACCCACTGTGCATGATCACTTATTAAGGGTGGCCAACAGAAACATGATCATTCTGCTGTAATGGCTGCTTTTGTTACACGAGTGCTTTTATCAGCATGATATTTATCTGACTGACTTGCATCAACATCTGCTTTAATGAGAAGTGTTTAGCGGGGGTCAGATTGCATGGAGGGAACCGGACTGCTCGGTATAAACCACCGACCTTTGGCGAGTTACTGATATGCAGGCCACGTTTGTGGAAAGGGGGTGGTTTTCAGTGAACGCTTGACTGTGCAAATGGACATGGATACGAGGGCCGCTGGCGGCTAGACGTCATCATGGCGCTAAAAACAGTTGTAGAAACAGTGGAATCCACAAATTCGATCCCTGCTGAGACGAGACAAACTAAACTTCAAAACTAGTAACTCGGTAAAAGAACTGCGTGGGCCTATTTTTATGTGCCTGTCACAAACCTAATACCAACTTTCAAATTTTACGCTATAAACAAACACTGTACGTTGTATTTCATGAAACTAACATAGGCCGATAGATTGCCAGAGGAAGCTAGGAAGAATATGCCATGTAGCTAGCCCAAAAGGCGCTGTATGATGCCAATATTCATTTATCAGACTATCCACGAAATATCTAACTTTTGAGCTGATGTACTTTAATTTGCTTACTTCAAAAACTATAAATAATATTCACCCGTAACGTGTGACCTTTCATATTCAATCTAATGATATAAACTATCACTGAATTATCACTCTACCACACGAACCGCCGCAGAGCGACGTCCTGGGGGCTGTTTCTCAAAGCGGTCGTGATGATAGGCCGGTAGCAAAGGACGAAGGCGGCGTATGCCGTCAGTATGAGTTGCCATGGTGATCAGACCGGCGTAACGTTGCGATGACTTTGAAAGACAGCTTCCTGGTGTCATTCACATAACACGTCGCGAGGCCGGGCACCTGGTGTTACACCTATCTGCCATCTGCGTAGACTGCATGCGCAGACCAGTCATTATGACATGGTGTGTAATATACAGATATCAGTTAAAACACATACGTACGTCCAGCTGTGTATACTTCCATTCAAAAGCCATTGATACAAATATGCTTCATACGAAACAGTATGAGTTATTAACACGTAAAAATCTGTTTCAATCTGTCACAGGATATGATGTTTAACGTTCACAGCGACGCTACAGTTCAAAAAGGAATAAGACGGTGAGAAACAAATATTTTGACGAAGTAGGAAAAATATACAAATATATGTGATTAAAGTGATTGATAGCTAAAGGAAGATTTTATAGATTACGTTTTCGAATATTTGGCAGGAGCTAAGGATATTGGAATTGCAGCTTAGATTTGCTTAGATTTACCAGCGTGGTACAACGTTAAGCTCGTCTAGATTTGAAACTGCATGGGCGCATGGCCATAATGCCTACCAAAACTATGAGCAGCTTTAAGCACGTGGACCTATAACAGTGAAATGGAAATCGGCTTCTGTTACTGGTAGGTAATCTATAATCCGTGGCCTTGTGCCAATCCAAGATAAACAGTCAGGAAAATCCCTGTCAAAAATGATTTAGCCAGCTATAGGGGCAAAGACTAATATCCAAGATGTTTTAAGAGATTTTGAAATTTGAAGATAACGGAAATAATTTGGTCATCCAACCCATGTCCGACATAACCATAATGTGTGCCAGAATAAAGACCCCATTTAACTTCATTGTTTTTCACGACTTAAATACTGTAAGAATAAAACCGCATTCAGCTTGACTGTTTCTCACGCCTTATAGATACTGCAGGCAGTGGTCTGCTCGCTCTGTCACGTATCTACCATGCTGTGCCTCCATGAGATAAGCTGCGATCATACGATGACAGTATAAGTAGCCAGTACGATAGATATATAGACATTGCATGGGCAAATAGTTATGTGATCATTTTATATCAGTTAGTCAGTACGTCTTGCAAATAGGCGTGTTGCACTCTGTGGAAATGTTATGTAGGTTAAATATGAGGTCTATGTACGTATATATGTAATTAAGCAAGACTTACCTTCAGCACTAAGAGCAGTGAGTTTTTGTCTCCAAAGACAGCAATGATGAAAACCATTCGATCTGCACGCACGACACGTACGTGCATACATGGACTGTACAGCCTCAGTGCCAAACACTACACCGATTCCGAGCCATCACGGATAAGCTGTATAACATCAAGGCAGGGCTACTTGGGCTTGTACCTGGTCAGTGTATATCTATATAGGCTATATGTTACAACGCGTGTGTATGCACAATGTATGGCATTAACAGCCTCGTTTATAACTGCACTCAAGCTAATGGAGTCGGCTACCCTAACAACTCCGGCTTTTATAATGTGCAGGGGTTACACGCACCACATGTTCCCGCCCAAGTCCTGATTGCCAGTCAAACAATAACCTTATTCCACGGTCTTATTACATGCACAGAGAAATCCTTTCATATAGTATATATATCCAGACCGATTTTTTTCGTGACCATTTGATAGAAACATGTCAATATGTGTTCTGTTAACAAAGGCGATCGGTGGGCACACAATGCTTACGTCGTACAACGGGATCAAGTATTTATATATAGTCCTTTTAAAAGAAGAGCACTTTGATCACTGAAGCGAAAATATTGGCACTAATAAGGTAGACGGTATACTGTGAATGGAGTAAGAATGTATTTATATATACACACTTAACATATGATCTGTTCACTGACGTATTGTTCCTGCCTGACACAACGTTCTTAAGTGAATATAACAGTTGTAACAACAATTCCACAGCAGGGAGTGATACTGACACCTGTACGGTTAAAGTCTTACAACTTTTGTGATTACTTGCATGGTTCACCCGAAAAGTTACAAAATAATATGGCTTAATCAGTTCAGTGTTCGCTTTTTACACGTTCATGTTTTCTGTACATTGCGTGCCCAATGTAATATCTCGGCACACCGGAATTATTTTCCCATTTGCTTACATGTTAACGTTTGGCCTCACAGCACTGTCCCTAAATCTGCAAGCCCTAAACCCTCCTGACCTCATAGACCTTGTCCCCTGGGAAAAGCCCAGTCAAATTCCTGATAGGGAATGACCGATGAAATTTTTCGCTAATTTGACAACAGCTGACAGGGATCAAACCCACCTAGTAAGAGATCAGTGAGCCCTGATTTATCAGTATTTTTGCGTTGTGTGCATCCGCTTCCATTTCCTGAAAAACACACAAATTTATAACTGGAATGAAACTTTGAAGCCTGCCCTACAAAATTATACCACTCATCAAGCAGAAAAATGAAAACGGGCAGCCAAGGGTAGCAAAAGAAAATATCTCTAAAAATAGAAAGGAACTAGCTTCGGCCTTCCTGACCCGGACGCATTAATTGTGGTGTGTACCGAATATGTTCAATTTAAGAATCCTTTTGAAAAAGGGTACAAAGTTTTAAGCTGCCGCTATAACTCTTGAACCTTCTATCCGCCGAACAGTTTATAGTGTTTCAGTTGTCAAGACTTTTCGTTACGGTGAAAATAAGTCGTGGAAAACTTTTAATTCCAGGAAGTACGAGAAACTTCAATATTTTCAATCCCACCCAACCCTTTTTGTTAACCGAAATGAGACTAAACATGAAATATAAATCTGGTTTATAGGGGTTATGGGCTTACTCTTGATCTTATATTTGAATTTAAACGCAAATTTTTAGTTTTATCCTGAACGCCAACGCCAACGCTAGGAGACAACATCAACTCATAACCTGCATATATTAAACGCCATTGTACATAACATACACGGCGATTCCTCAACAAAATCTTCCATTAAATCCGTTACTTTAGGGATGACGGATTCTTTTTCCGTTAATATAACGGATTAATCAGTTCCCGGTAACGAATAAATCCGTATTCAGGAACGGACTAATCACTTTTTCAAATAACGGATTTGACGGAGGGTTTTCATTCGTTCATAATATATACAAACAGAAACGTCTGCATATTATAATGTCAAGTGCCGTGGATAAACGTTTATTACTCTTCTAAACGTCACAATTTGAAAATTACCGCCTCTGACTTCCTGACATCCTAAAACTGAAGAAGACCTGAAGGGCTCGAGAATCGGAGCCCACTGTCCAGTCCAGATTGGTGATCTTTTCTCCCGGAAAGAACCGTTGTGGTCAAACAACACTTTCTGATCTGAGATCGGATAAAGAATGACATGTTTTGCTGAGTTCGTGTGCTTTCGTTTGTATTTCTTTTCAGAAAGTGCCCTCGTTTTATCTCATCCCTTTAGGTCTCTATACGTAAATCACCAAGTAAATGAATAAAGGGGAAGAACTCTTGTGAGTATATGTGTACGTGTGAGAAGGTCAATGAAATGAGAACGTGTCATCCACAATGGGTACCTTTTTCTGCCCAATATATCCACTCGGATCAAAGATCAACTGACCATTAACCTCTTGCAATGAATAAGTAATATGTCACCAGTTTGCCCACAATGCTTCACAGCAAAGGGAGAAATGAACAACATACGACACGGCTTATGCCCGAGGCATTTTGAAGGGGAAAGGTTCTCCAATACCGGTTGAAATATGTATAGATGGATCTTCTGCCTGCTAAGCAGTAGATTCGATGTTCAAACCCGAGTCGATTCATGCCTAAGGCATTAATGTCAGGAAGGTTGATGATCAGCATATGAGGAATAGGCCAAGGATACTGGTCGACCAAGTATCAATTTAATGTGACTCGGTGGGGAGTCGTGTCGTGTGTCACCGGGGCGGCGCTCTTGAGATAGATTAATTCAAAGAACCACTTTGAAAGTGTTTTGTATTAGACTAGCTGACAATTTCAAGGATCTCATACGATCCTCAACTTTCAGATGATTTTTAATGAAACATAAATCTCTCTTCAGGGAACACTTCATAGTTCCTTATCTAATCCTGATGAAAGTAGTCCTGCATATTTTTGCAGATCTAGTACCTCTGTCATCTGAGCATCACAAGGGACCCTTGGCTCCATCACGAGTCGTAAGAAACCTTCCATTCGAGTACTCTATTACGATTGTACGACATTAACCATCAACCAAATAAATATATACACTGGATTAATGCGTTAGGCAAAGCTACACATAAGAGTCCTCTCTAAAGTACAGCGTCTTTTAGAACATTTCTTCTTTTTAAAATCATTGAAATGATGAAAATAATCTTGGAAATATGCCCTGCGAGTATTGAACTTGAACACCAATACTTGTTGAGAGCGGCATTGTCATACGGATGTATGTTTCGACGCCTATTCTCTATGTCAATCATGTACTTGTGAATCACTGCGGCCATCAGTCATTCAAGGCATATATACCTTTATACGTGAAAATGTAGTGCACCAGTGGTCATTGCTCTGTGAATGTAGCGTACGGGTTAATTGCATATAGCGGCATCGTTAACCGCCCGCTCAGAAAGCCTACTCGGTTACGCGGTGATTAACTGCCTGCGTTTGGCTGCCTTTTTTATGCCAATCTGACAGTTTCTAAAGAAAATCCTGTAATTTGTTTGAACCCTTTTCTCCTTCCAGTGAGAGCTTATACTTGGTATAACGTATAAACATTGTAATATTACCCTCTATCGGACATCAGTGATTGAGGAAATTGATCAATTTTATGCGGCGAAAGTTACTCAGAAAACGGGAGTAATGAGAGGCACATGTGATTCATTTCTAGCCAGCTCCAGATCTTTCAGTACAACTAAACAGCCTATGTTTCTTATGTTACTCTCTTCGCAAGACGAAGTGTCAAAAGTGCATGGCGATACCCAAGGGGAAAAAAGGGCAAAAGAAAAAGAATAATCCGTCTAAATCCCCAGTATTATATTCGAACAAAACTTCCACCTCTTATATCTAAATGGCCATTACAATATTTTGGTACATATAGGACATCTGTTATCTTATTTCCTTGTACAGTATTTTCAACTTTCATTTAAGTATATATCGAAATTCTCTTTCCAGTATTTTCGTCCAAGACCTTCATTTCTAATCTTGGTTCCCTTTACAATATTTTCGCCCAAGACATTCATCTCTTATCTTACTCCCTTCTGCAATATTTTAGTACAAGAGGTCCCACTGCTTTATCTAAATTCCCTTTACAATATTTTAGTACAAAACTTTCAACTCATACTTAAATTTCCTTTACAACGGTTTTTCGAGACTGCCATCTGTTTATGTCGAAAACCAATACGGGCGATATCAGATCGTTAAACACTGATAAATCTATCCGGGTTACAAGTCCCGGTTCAACTTTGTCGACCTTTCTTATACGTGTCACCACGGCTTAATAAATCGTCAAAGTTATGCCCATGTTTTTCTCTTCAATCCAGTTTGCCAGAGGTGCGTGTGCTTTCACCAACTGTTCGTTCGATAACTAATCACCAAAGAGAATGTTGGGGACATGCCTTGTTCTGTGTCTGGTTGCCGCGCATGCCATAGTTAGGTGACATGATCTCAGTTCGTAAACCGTAGCCACGAGGATGGCGGTCAACTCGCTCGTGTCGGTAGTATACTGCTCTGCACCCCGCCAGCCTGCATCTTCTGCGCTTGTATAATACCTCAAGATCAAGAGAGGCGAACGAGATCGGCATGGCAAAACAGGTATACGTTTATTTCATTTATAATGTTTGCATTACAGTGTTCATATATTTCTTGGCATCCATACTTAAGTACTAGATTACTAATAGGGCTAATCTAGAACTACTTTAGAACATGGTCACGATGCATGTCCATGAAGTTCCTTGTAGTTTCGTATCAGAACACGGTCGGGAGTTCGAACCCGACGGAGTCCAGTTTGTGAATAGAGCGATTAAACGAAGCGTGTTATTTCTTTATGTGCAAATGGGGTTATTGAATCATTTGGTAAGTCATTTGGTCAAATCTGTTATTTAAAGACATAATTCATGGCCCGTGGGGGATGAAAAGTCTCTGACGATCTGCTCAACTCTATATACGGCAACAAAGAAATATGTAATAAATTAGTAGCATTAAAATCTGGGAAAGATTAGCTACACGCTACATTTGACACCGTCTGGTAGATTATGGCTTGGCAATATATTATATATCAACAAATGCTAAAGCTAGACCGTCTATAAAACGCCACCAATCTTATATAATTTATGGTACATAAATAGTCGCAGTTGACCAATATTGCCGAGCAGTGGTTTGTATTTGTATTGCTAGGTCTAAAGAGATTTGCTTGGGTAACAGATCATTCGATCTAGGCCAATGCTGTCGGGGCGATTTGTGCCAGTATACGGAGCAGTAATTCGATAACCTTACGGTTTGTTCACCTTGTAGGCTCGTGGAGCAGCTTGAGCACTGACAGGACATAGGACAGAGTTAATTTTGACATATAATACTAGAGACCTCATCATCTATACATACACTGCAAACTGACGCTCAAAAGGGGAAAAATAACCAACGACAATGCAAGGTAGGTGTCTTCAGTTTGTCTAACAGTTTATTTCAACTCTGTCTTCCCCCACTGAAAACTTCCAGCCCTGTAACCCTTGCTCGTGACGGGCTGATCGCTTTTAGGCCTACCTACAACATCACAGACAATGTAGACTTGACGCTGGAACGTACGTATCAAAAACGTGTAATCATCAACGGGTATCCAAGCATTTGTAACCACTGGTTGTTGTATTGCAACTAAGTACAAAATACATAAATTTATGCTTTAAGTTTTTTTAGCATGCGTCGGCCTGTATTGAAAAGACATTTGTTTTGGTATTCTAATTTAATTTAGAATCTAGTTTAATCTAATTTCTAATGTTCTTTTGGGACATAAATAGAAGGTGACATATCCATCTGCTATATGGCAGAATTAGCTAAATAGTAACATTGGGTGTTGGCAATGTCACTAATCTTGGAGTTATCATTTTAGTAACTAAACTGAAGTCTCTTCTGTAGGCGTGCAGGGCACCAGCAGACTAACTCGATGTTGATTTTCAAACATAACAACATTTTCCACTTAAAGCACCCAAAACTCACTCGACGTTTTGGTCAAATAACCATTCCACTTTAAACCTGCTCAAGGATCAATCAACATCGTGGTCAAATAACAATTCTGCTTTTATTCAACCGCAAGAGTCGCCACTCGTTTTGGTCAAACAACCACTCCAATTTAAATCTGCCCAAGAATCGGTCTCGGTCATGCAGCTTTTCCACCTTTCGGACCACAGTCATTCAACAACTTGGTCAAAAATGCACTACACCATTGATCGGCCCAAGGGACATTCCTTCAAGAATGATTCAACGTCTTTTTCAAAGAACCAGTCCACTTTTATTCTGCACCAGGATCGATCAAGACCTTGGTCAAATTTATAATCATTCCACCTCTAATCGTACCCCAAAGCATTCCATCCTTTTACTGAGGGTTTAGCGGTGACATAATATCGGCAACGAATAATTCTGGAGTATACATTTTGTTCGATGAATCTTCCTTTCCAGGTTGCGGGATAAAAACTCAGGAAAACGCCTTATTAAAATCTTATTCAGTTCATTGCTGAAACAATAATTACCCTTTATAATTACCCAACAACCATTCTATTTTCTATTTCGTGCAAGGGTATTTGCCGTTGATGCTTTCGGCAAGAGTCACTATAGCATTTAAGTAATGAGGTCGCCTGCTGGAATCCAGTTGACGTTGGGCAGATGTGGCCGACCAATGGCGTTCAGTTTTCCACTAGCTCTTCCTTGTTTTTTCCGCTCATAGACCTGCATGACCGCAACCTTTTAAGTGCATGGAAGCAGGTAAAAACGTACTCCATGAGATAGATCGGAAACCTCCTGACTCCAAACCGAAGCCAAGTCACCGACAGTTGGGTCCGAACTCATGACCTCGCTGAAGACTGGAGGCGTTGTCTGAGAAAATTTAGTGGACGACTCGGATAACGTTGGGTTTATAAATTCATGATTTACACATTGGCATTTATTATATAACTTCTTCAGTATCTTTAAATGTACCAAAATGTATTGTTTAAGGAATAAATGTTAGATAATAAAACACAATTCAGTAAAATTACAATTTATTTGATATTTTTGCCTTTAATTTTCAATTATTAATTTTGGTTTAATTTTCAATCATTACGCCCTGCGATATTTAATGTGGGGGTAAAATCATTGCTCAAACAATGTTATAACACTTAGCATTCTACTGTCCGACCTGTTTTAGCCCTTTTTAACTGGCGTATCTTGTTGCAGCAATTATTCTGTATTTGCTCATAGATAGCCTACTTCTTCTTGGTAACCTTACATCCGTTTACAACCGTTTTATAACTATTCAGTCATTTTTTTGTGTATGTTTAACTTATCCGCCCAGTTGTGTGGGCCTTAATTTAGCCGCCCCTTTGGGCATGAATCTGAAGAAATTGCAAAGTAACAAATAAGGTATGTTACAAGTTGCTGTTATATCGCCCATGTATAAAGAGCACCCCGAAAAAGGTTAAGTGATTTATGTGTCATTTTATAGACCCAATGAACATAGCGAAAACAACCCATATAGAATAGCGACAGGCAATAATCAATCACACATACCATCGATTTCGATATTGTTCACTGACCAAGTCCTCTGTCAGATCCGTAGTGCAAACATATACCCAGCATACACATAGCTTATCGCCACGAAATACCTCTTACTTCAGAACTGCCCATCAATCTTTTTGTCGTTTTTGAGCACAAAGGTATTAATATTCTTCCGACTTTAATGTCTATAGACACAGCTATTTCGGGATATCCGTGAGTATAATGGTAAATATAAACTGTCTAAAAGCGAAATGTTTAGATCCATCTATGTGTTCAAATAACCGCGATAATATGTCTGGTAATCAATTCACAGTATATGTTTGCTATACATACAGTGTAGACGTTGTAACTGCCCGATGTTAGCTGTATAGTTGATTTATGATCGCACTGTCATGGAACACTGACGCGTCATTAACCATAAACAGATCATATATATGAACGGTCAAAGGGTTAAACAGGCAGCATGTTCTGACAAGCTAATTCCAGGTATTCATTTCATTTGACAAGTATTTCAAAATTTTTACCTCTCCTTCAGGTTTGTGGAATGACCTAAGGTGAGAAAAAGTGAAAACCGCCACCCTTCGACAGGTACATCTCAAACGGCTGGATGTAAAGCCGCAGTCGAAATTGCGAGAGCTGGAGACATGCACATAGAACCTCACTGGTCAATGGCGAGGGACCTTTTGGCATCACCTTTAGCGTCGTAAATATACAAGGCTTATTCGCTTATTGGTATTTGCGCATGGTCAAAAGTCTCAAGAGGACTAAAATCTATCTCTTTTATACATGGACATGTATGAATAGACTACTTGGCAGGTTTTAAAGGTTGCTGATTTTGAGGGGGAGGCTGACACTAAAACATAACGCTCTCATGTATCGACAAGAGTTTGAATAACTGTAGTTGAGAAAAAAGAAAAAAAAAGAAAAACGATTCACCACGTCAGAGACTGAAGTGATCCATGTAGCGGGCGCTGAACATTTTGAATGCTCTGAACAAGATTCAACATGACGCGTCTGCTGTTCACTAGATTTTACATACGGGACCACAGGAACTAAAGATTGTCTGAGACACACCCATGCATAATTCAGTTTCTGGCCATCTCAAGTATCACCCGGAACAGAAAGGAAACATTTACGCAAGCCAGCGTTGTCATAACAAAGAATGCAACATTGGCAGTTTGTCTTGCCATGGTACAAACATCATCCACGCATATTGCAAAGTAATAAAAGTGTCAAAACATTCATATTAGTATGGAAACCAATACAGGACATCTCGCTACCTCGACCTTTCTAACTGAGGGAGGTAGCGATGCGAGGCGTCATATTTCCTCGATGTCTCGCTTCGCTGCCTCGCTACCTCGCCTTGTATCAGGAAGGTCGAAGTAACGAGATAGCGAGATGTCCTCTATCGGCTTCCACACATTAGAGACGTGTACACAAACATAAACTGGAGAGCATAACCTGGGTTGTGTCTCAGGACGTCCTACAAAAGACTCATATGTCATGAAAATTATATTCTGTTACAAGGGTAAGACAGTTTTTCCACGGTAGGGGTAATAAGAGAGCATACCGTTGAAAGTGGTACGTGCTCTGATTCTGGTTTTAGCTTGCTTTGTTTATTAGGTACCGCCAAAATGTTAATCTTGTTCGTTAACACACATCAATGTATACATCAGGACAATACTTTGTATGTTTTTTATCATCACTATCTTAGTCACAGGCAACAGAAGTCAAAATGGCCATTAAATTGGGGATGTGACGCCATATATTAGTGATTAATTTGTGTCATGACATTGACAACATACGGAGAAACATATATGTGGGGAAACATTGTATCTATGGAAGGAAGGAAGTAATTTCATATATGTGGTGAGCTACATTCACTATGAAACATAAAACGGAATCGGAATGCGATCTGTGTTAAACTAACTGTAACTTTTGCGATTCCGTTGCAGTCAATACCTCGTTAAAACGGTTATAATTCCCGACTACCTTCCTTTAAAAGGTGAATCTACCTGGTATAAGTAAGCTATAAAATACAGGTGTCAAAGTGACATGGCCTACTATGAGGAAATCAAGCAAACAAAATAATAAAAAAAGCCCTTTAGATTAAGGAGGTGGGTTTGCGATATGGCATGTGGCAGAACCAAACAGCGAATGCCATACTATATAGACAGTTGGTCGTTTATTCACGGCAGGTCTGTGAAGAGCTATCCTGTAACTCAGCAGTGGCTAATGTGTTAACAAAACGTTCTAAAGTGAACAGTGACGGAGGTATAGGCATTTGCACAAAGACCTTTCACTGTTCCTCTGCATGAACGTGATTCTCTTCACTCAGCAATAATCCCAAGCATTATGTCGCTCAACTGTGTCCAAAAGTTGAGGCGCTCAAAACAGCTTAGCCCCGATGTCGGTAGCAAATCGGCTTTTTGTTCAGGCTAACCTCCTTATTTTCTCCTCCTTGACAGGTAACCGCAGGCGGTCTGACTTTCTCGGGAATGCGAACAAGGAGTTCTGTGAGGATTGTATTGGAGTCCATTCACCGTCCTGAGAGCTGTGGGCCTACCGCACGCATATACTCATACACAGCCTATGATCTACAGAACTTAATCGTTGTATTAGTTTTTACAGATGCTGAGAGTTGTTATCAAACTGCAGCAGAAGTTGGCCTTGGATGATGGGGAGAAGAGAGGAACTTAAGTTAAAGGTGAATTGAAGTGAGGGCAATTCAGCTGAACCACGGACCAATATTACTGACTAACCAAGCCACCTGGATCATTCCACCTCCGCCAGTAGCACTCCAGTAGGAAACGGCGACACGTTGGAACGACAGTCCTTAGACATTGTGGCAATAACTTTCTTTTTATCTTATATCTCAAAAACAGTTCTGTTTCAGTAATAAATTGGACGATTTAAACGCAGAAAGGTACGATTGAAGGCCATATGGATTCTACGACAACACATTTCCTCAAAAACATGTGACGGCATTTGCAGAAAACTATTAAAATCTGGATACTCAGGATGTGAATTTTAATAAGAAATCTTTGACAATGTACTGAAGAGCTACACAGTGCTAAATTTGATGTTGCAGATGTAGATTGGCAGTCGTGTCGAGGCTTAGGGTTTGTGATCAGTTTTCAGCCGATGATTTGTGGCTTTACTCACGCTGAGCATATGATACGAGTATCCAGTTACAACGACATGTTTTAAATTGACAATGAACTATTGTTGCTAAGATTCCCGGAATCTCGGATGAAAGGCGTGGCGTTTTGGGCTGTCTGGTTGTTGGTGCCTCTGTAGAAGATGAATGTAGTCCACGACGAATGGCAGCCTCGGGTGATTCGTATTGGGTTCCCACTCACAGCCAAGGCCACTCGAGATGTGACCAATTCAAACGGATTGTCCAGATCCTTCCCAATTTTAGCGGTGACCCGAAGCAAAACCATGCCTTATGTGACAGTGTCTGAGGTAGCTGGCCCCAGAAGTTTGACAGCTCGCCAAAACCCATCCTCCTCACTTGGATATAACCAAGAGAAACTCCCCAGGTCCGTTGTACGGGCGTCTTCCTCGGTTTCTCACCAATCGACTAACGCAAATGCGGCGTCCAAAAATGCTGCTATGGAGAATGATCAAAAAGACAGCGACGTTCACATAGCCTCCTCTCTTCCGGTATGGCCTGTTACCAACCTTACCAACGTAACCAAAATGTCGGAGAATTCGACCAAAGTCTTGCCGAAGCCCAAGCTAAATGTGGAGTGGTCAGGCCTGAAGAGACCGCGCCGAACGTCGTTCCCGAATGGAAGCAGTCGGGAGGCGACGTTTGCAATCAGCCGCAGACCTAACACAACCAAATCAGCTCAGCACGAAAATCAAAAAGTCATGGTGAGAATTAAACCACCTCCCAGAAGCTGCACTCCAATGTCGGAGTATGATCCGGACAAGCTCAGTATCAAACAAGTGGTGAAGTTCTTAGACACCCAAGATGAGGGTCGTCCAAAACTTAAATCCCGGCCCAGTTGCCAAGTGTCAATTTCGCGCCCTCGCCCTTTCACAGTGGCCCATACAGACGGTAAATACGTTGGTCGTGGTGTCGTCTGCGCACAGTCAGAACGTAACCATGGAATCAGGCGTTCTCCTATAGCCGCACGGCGCTACATGAGGTCAGCGAAAACCCGTGAAGTAAAGCATCGTTCTTTGTCCGTGTCACCGCTCGGGATGACGGAAGCAGGAGCCTACGGGAATCGGAAGGGTTGGAGAAAGGATTACAGTCAGAAAATGGACACTCTAGCTTCTATAGCCGCGAGGTATAACCCAAAGCCAAAAGCAGACGGTGTCAAACCTGTAGAAGAAGATCCCGAGTTCAGCAAAGAAGAAAGTCTTTTATCGTACAGAGAGACAGCTAATTCTTCCCCAGAACAGCATTTTGGAAAATTACAATATCAGTCTGCTACCTTTCACTGCTTCCCAACGAACAAAGTTCACAATGACATTACGGAAAAGGTAGTGCATGGAGGAAGAGACGACCAAGTCGAAAGCAATGCAAATACCCTACAACATAACAAAGCTGTGACCGAAAACCACAAATCCTTGACAGAGTTGGCTGACATCAACCTTTCGACGTTCAACGCTGTCAACGCCATTCGTCTACCAAGTGTCTTTGACAACGTGGACGGCGAGTCAGAATGCGGATGCACGTCTGGAATCGTTCCGCTTACGAGACAGTTTGAAGGCTTTGGGGTATATAGTAACTTGGACCAGGACCAAGAAGTGCCCAATTCCGACTGTACCTCACAGTCCACATCTCGACCAACATCCAGGGAGAAAAAGAGACACAGTCGAAATTTGTCTCTTGTTCTCTCGCGGGAAAAGTCTACAGACACGTCATTTTCGCCAGACGGTAAACTTAAATTTCGCCAAACTGGAAATTGGGTGAAAAACTGTTTCGGTGATCAAGGAGGAAAAATTATTGAATTAAAACTAACTCACGGTTCACCACCAACATAACTGTATGCTATAGAGTTCTCATGCGGACAGTTATTTCATGATATGTTATGTATAAACTTGAAACAAGGAGAGTTAAATAGAGTTATCCTGTACAGAGTGCATAAATTTGTCATATGATTGTTCCTAAAGAACGACAAATTTATTATCTGAATTTTCCGCATTAAAAGCATATTGTGCTATATTGTGATACTTGGTATGTGACAGGTCACCTGACTTACGTTGTACTGAGCAGCACCGTAGTGCACCGAGGCGTTTCATCAATATGAACAATATCTCAAGTTGGCCCAGTACATGATCAACAAATCTTACTGACGGAAATAATTCGATCACAAACAGACCAAAAATATTGCACGATTTCTTGTCACCTTTGGCCTGATCATTAACGTTGTCTGCGATGCATCAGTTTTGCTCGATCATCACAAAATAAAGCAAGACCATTATCTAAATCCACGGTCAGTGTGCCATTACCAATATTTTAATACTTCACGATATAATTAGGAATCTTTTTCATCCAAAGCAATTTTTGGTTATGCTGTGTAGTCTATTATTTGTCACTGCGTGAGCGTATAAACAAACTGGTCACGCATAGATGGTGCATTGCAAGAGAGCAATAGTCAGTCCAGCTTGGAACCTGTCTCAGTTTACTTGGGAAATTTGCATGTATCCCTTATTCATAGTGCATGTGTTGGCTTTATACATACTGGCTTTGTAAGTATTGCCTACATCAATAGATCAAGCCGTGCGTTCTCACATGGGTGAAATAATAGGGACTGTAGGTTATAAAATAAGCCAAATCCATCAAGAAAATATCACCAATGTCTCGTCAAGTTCATTTTTGGTAAACTTTCTCAGCACGATATATACGGTGTACATGTACGAAGACAAGCACGAACCCC